>CM046004.1:11099199-11208910 GCA_025175895.1 Wurfbainia villosa | reverse complement strand
GTGAGTTAGTACTATTCTTTTTATACCCTATGATGTGGTTATATGCAGTTGGATCAGATAGAGGTAGGCGTATCGGTATGTCGACATCGTTGTTGTTCAGTTTATTTAGTATATGCATGCATATATACCTATTATGCTGATGTATACCCGTTGTTCGAATAGATTTAAACTGTTGAATGACATGTAATATTGATATATATATTTACATGTTTTCTCTTATTACCTGCTGAGTTTTACTCACCACCACCGACCACAGGTTTTATGTCGCCTGTAATGTAGATAGATGCCTTTGTGACGACTTGGAGCTACGCCGACCGATCCATCCCATCTCTGTTTTTTGAGTCTCCCGAGGAGTTCGTTTTTGGTTATGTCTTGGACTTTGATATGTATGGACTTGTTGTTATTATGGATTTGTCGTGATGTTGTGGACTCTATTTGTGTAGTCGTTGTTTTATTTACGATTTTATGATTGTGGACTTGTCAAGTGGTGTACACTTGTATGTTTTTGGTATGTATGTTGTGGGTATGGGGTTTTTATTTCCGCTGCTGTTATTATGTTATATTATGTTGTTGTTGTGGGCCTACGGGCCTTGTATTAACCCGAAATGTTGCCACGTACAA
Organism: Wurfbainia villosa; assembly: GCA_025175895.1. NCBI lineage: Eukaryota > Viridiplantae > Streptophyta > Magnoliopsida > Zingiberales > Zingiberaceae > Wurfbainia > Wurfbainia villosa. The sequence goes on along the minus strand of CM046004.1, from coordinate 11,208,289 downwards.
GGGAGATGTCGTCCATTTAATTTTCAACACGGTATACTCTCGGGGCGTGACATGAAAGATGATAGATTAATTAACTGATACAAAGCTCGTTTGGTTGTAAAAGTATTTACCCAATTGGAGGGTATTGACTTTGAGGAGATATTTTATCCCGTAGTGAAGTTTGTGTCGATCCGAGTTATTTTGACTTTAGTGGCGCATTATGACTTGGAGTTACATCATATGGATGTAAAAATCACTTTCCTTAACGGTGAGCTTGATGAGGAAATCTATATGGTTCAACCAGAAGGTTTCGTTGCTGAAGGCCAAGAAGATAAAGTATGTAAATTGAAGAAATCTATATATGGGCTAAAGCAAGCATCAAGACAGTGGAACATAAAATTTAACGAAGTGGTTTTATCTTATGATTTCGAAATGATCAATGAGGATCATTACGTTTTCCTGAAGAAGGACAAAGGAAAGTATGTCATTTTATCATTATATGGTGATGATATGCTGATTGTAGGAAATGACATAGATTTTGTGATAGAAGTCAAAAAGTGGCTTTCATCACAGTTTGACACATAGATATGGGAGAAGCTGAATACATCTTAGGAGTAAAGATCATCAGGGATCGATCTAAGAGACTTTTGGATTTGTCTTAAGAGTCTTATATAAATAAGATGTTACAATATTTCAGCATGTCTAATTGCAACAGTGAACAGACACCTATTGTGAAAGGTATTGTTCTGAGTAAGAGTATGAGTCCCAAAACTCCTAATGAAATAGTCGAGATGAATAAAAAATCATATGCCAGTGTTGTTGGTAGTTTGATGTACACTATGTTGTGTACACGGCCCGATATCAGCTATGTTGTTGGCTTAATCAGTCATTTTCAGTCAAATCCAGGACCGAGACACTGGAAGGCAATGAAAAGGATATTCAGATATCTGAAAGCGACGACAGGTTATAGTCTCTGTTATCAAGAATCAGATATGAGTCTGAAGGGCTATTGGATGCGATTGGCACAGGGATGTGGATGATAGAAAATCCATATCAGGCTATGCGTTCTTGTTGAATGGTGGCGCCATCTCCTAGAACAACAAAAAATAGGCCTGTGTGACCTTATCAACCATGGAAGTTGAATATGTGGCATGTTCAACAGCTGTACAAGAAGCAGTCTGATTAAGGAGGTTCTTGAAGCATCTGAAGATTGTTGAAGACAGTGAGAGTCCAGTGACTGTCTACTGTGACAATCAAGCTGCTATAGCTTTTTCCAAGGATCTCAATATCACTGCAAGGGCAAGCATATAGCTATAAAGTATAACTTTATTAGGGATATGATTGGTAAGAAGAAGGTGATTCTTGAGTATATCCCTACACGAGCTATGCTTGTAGATCCTTTTATTAAGCTAATGACTAGAGAGTCATTTAATGAGCATGTAAAGTTTATGGGACTTCGTAGAATGTAACAGTTTTGTAATGACAATCGCATATTGTAATTTGATTGTTTTTAATGCAAGCTATAATTCATTCAGTGTATGTGATGTTACATTCTAATAAGGTCTCGGTGAGCATATTGACAGGTAGTGATTGGTCCTCTCATATGGACAATCATCTCTGTTTGTTATGTATGAATAGGGGTAAGACTATTGCTTATAGGATAGCTTTGAAAGCTATATGTATGGGATACATACCTATAAGCTGGGGTCATTTTGATATGTGTATCAAGATAAGATCATTTAAAAAAAAGTGATCGAAGTAAATGTTCTCACCATTTACTATACCTGTTTATGAGTCAGATTAGAATTCATATGTTGAATTCAGGATTAGACATTTGGAATGTCTGGATTAAAATCTGTACGATGTTGAGAAAAACATCCGTCTTTGTTGGTAAAGAGAATAACATCGTAGCATGTGATTCATACCACGTGTGCTAAGGCGACAATAAGAATAGTAGGAGAATGGATCCCTACTTCTCTACTATGTAAGCTCTTTGAGATTATATGTTAATCTCAGTATTTTCCCTTTGTGACTATTTAGGTGTCTGCTTGAAGTTTTAATCAGGGTCTGCTACTTTAGCATGTAAACCTATTCACTATGGATGATTCAGTCTATGGAACATGACTAGGAAAGCAACTGATTAAAATGAATGGATTCATACTAAAAAGGAAGATTAAATATATTTACATCCTTTGAGAATTATTCACTGGTCGATTCATTTTTGTTATGTATGGAAATATTTGTGAATATTGAGAATATGGAATATGCTCTTGACTTGATGGTCATTATGAGGGATTAGAGATGTTCATATTGATGTAAGTAGAGATTATTTAATCTGAGAAAATAGCAAGACATTATATCCAGGAAAACGGTTAAGTACTACCAGGAGAATGATTTAGTACCACCTGACAAATGGTTGTGAACCACCTGGAGGATGGCAATGGGCCATCAGGTGAATGACTATGTGTTATTCAGAGAATGGTTATGTACCATTTGAAGAGCGGCTAAGTTAGGCGTAATAATTTTTCTTAGCATTGATCGCTCTATGAGCAACTATGTAAGGTGTAACAACTTTTTAGCATGTGTGCTTCTTTGTCACACGATCATTTTCCTAAGCAAGAATTGGTTATTTTAATGGTCTTTGTGATTATTAATCTCTGCTCTATTAGTCTTTTGGGACTATGGTCTCCGACTCGATTCTGGTTTGTGTGACTGGATACTTCTATTAGTTATTTGGGACTGATGACTCCGGCTCTATTTAGTTTATGTGACCAAATACCTCTTATTGGTCTATGTGACTATTTGTCTATGTGGCATGCTTTGGACGAGTGGGAGATGCTGCATTGCGGCGTGCACGTTGCAAAACAGCGTGTGCCTGCGTTACCTGAAATGCGATTCGCGCCGTCGTAGTATGACACCCCCTTCATGGGGGTGTGCATCAAAGAGCAATCTGAGAGAGATAGGCGGTGAAGTTCTTTGGAAGAGAGTACACTGCAGTGTGGGCGGAGTACTGTCGTGTGTGTCGAAGTTCTGTAGGAAAGATCAGAGATCGGAGAACACCAAGGCACGGCTGGATCTTGGCTCGTGGAAGAAGAGGGTCTTTCCGTTGTGATTGATCCTTAGACGGCGAGCATAAATATCATCCTATGACGAGGATGTGAGAAGACTCTGACGAATCTCTGTGAGTTTTAATTCCAATCGATATTTCTTTTACTTATTCTGTTCTTTCTACTTAAATTAGTTTAAAAAATGCATAAATCACCAACATGTTACTAGGTGAAATCCATAATAGCCTAGTTCAATCCTAAAAAATAGCATGTAAAATCTTTTCGGATCCATCAAAGGGTTTCGATCAAAACTATTGATGGATATAGAGAGCTTTGATTAGACTCATTCTAAGTGTTACAAGTTTTTGAAATGTCGTAGAGTATATATGTGCTCAAAAATATCAGTTCAAAGTCATTAACAATAGTGATCGGAAAGTTTTAAAAGTTTATGCATATGTGTCAATTGTTTTAAAATCATAAAATTTAAAAATATGGTAATCACTATTGCTAATAACTTCGGCAATTTACCAAACACAACTCCCGAAGTTCGGAATTGTCCAAAAAGTGCAACATAGTTTCAGATTTACCAAATGACGCACGTAATTTCCAAAATACCCCTCCCACCAAACAGCCTGCAATTTAATACAGAGAGATAATTTGCGTCCATCCGAGAGCCATATGGAAATCCGAGTCATCAAGCGTCACTTCCGACCACGTGGGGCGCTTGACCCCTCTGTTGATCACCACACGACTTTCCTCTGCAAACCAACTGAGCAACACCATTTTTGATGAAACCCTAGTAGAAACTCTGAAACTCTAGATATTATCAACGACATCACTTCTCTGCTCCCACGAATATATCGGGTAGGGTTTCCAGAAGTTGGTGCAGCTCACTCACCGGCTGCTTCACATAGTATTATCATGTATGTATGTGTTTATATTCTTGAGACTGCTATGAGGTTAATAAATGCATTGTAGGTGGTTGTATAACCAAGTTTGTCACGCACCCATAAATACGAGGTAGGCATATCATACCAAAGTAGACCAATGCACCCATAATTGCGATGCAGGAGGTTCATAACCAAGTTTTGTCGCCACCTAAACAAATTCTACCTAACTTAAAAGGTGATGCTTCTAATTAAATCCCACGATTACTGAAGTTCCCTGATTGATATTCCCAGTACTAGGAGATTCAATCTGTCCGAGAGAGTAAGTGTTGGGAATGAAATTCCCAGCACCACCGTCTCCCTCAAATTTAAAATCCCAACACCATTAATGTTCAACAAATTCGGAATAAAAGCTAGTGCTGGGAATTGAAATCTCGTCACCACCATGGTGTTGGGATTAAAACTCCCAACACCATGGAGGTTCAACAGCTCGGGATAAAAGATGGTGCTGGCAATTGAAATATCGTCACCATTGTGGTCCTGCGATTTAAACTCCCAGCACCATGGGGATTGAACTTGTCGAGATAAATGGTGGTGCTGAGAATTTATATCCCAGCACCACCGTGGTAATGAGATTCAAACTTCCAGCAACACCATGGTGGTGGGAATCTAATTCACGGGACTAGGGAGAGATTAAGGGTGGTCTTGGGCAATTGAAACCCCAACAACAACTGTGTCTCGATTAAAACTCCCGCGCCATTAGGATTGGTAGTCGAGATAAATAGTGGTGCTAGGAATTTATATCCCAAAGACCACCACCGTGGTAATGGGATTTAAACTCGGCAACACCATGGTCGGGAATGTAATTCCCGGCACCAGGAGTTTTAAGTTCGAGATTAAAGGTGGTGTTGAGGCTGAAACTCCAAAGACATTGTGTGGTCTGCGATTAATACTCCTAGCACTGATGGAGATTGAACTAAATCGAGATAAATGGCGATCTTTGAAAATTTATATCCCAAAGACCACCGTGGTAATGAGATTCAAACTCCCAACAACACCATGGTGCTGGGAATGTAATTTTCAACACCAGTAGATATAAATTCTTGACATTATTGGTGGTCTTTGAGGCTGAAAACCCCAAAGAACAAAGTGATCTGTGATTAAAACTCACAACACCAGAGAGATTGAACTGGTCAAGATAAATGGTGGTGCTGGAAATTTATATCCCAGCACCACCGTGGTTCTGGGATATAAATTTCCAGCATCATGGAGAGAGACCCTGGCCGAGAAAAATAGTGGTCTTTGTCGAATTTATATCGAGATAAATAAAGTCCTCTAGGCGAGTCGAGTGCAAGCGTGGCCTAAACTATCATCCTCCACCTTTCCTTAAGCTCCCAAATAGTAGTTCTAAAAATTAATGCTCCGTACCAACATTCAGATGAGTGTGCCAATTGGCATGCTCCGTGTCAATTGGCACGCACCCATAACTGGCGGCAGCAGTGTCGGAACTAAGTATTCCTCTGCACATAAACCTTCTAAATGTCTTCCTCTTCTATTCCATATCAACTGTTCCTAATTTCAACATTGATAGGTCCATCAATGGGTTTCGGTCAAAACTCATTGATGACCCTATCCACCTCAAATTTGTAGGTTAGTGAAGTGCATAATTGGGAAACCTAACCCTAAACTCTCATCCTCCACTTGACCTCAGGCTTCTAAACCCTAGTTAAAAAAATTCAGCCTACTTGCCTACCACACTACATATAATAGTTTTGATTTTAAAAACCTTTGCAGGGACGACCCCCTTCCTGATGAAGTGTTAACATTTTTGGAAACAATTGAATCAAATTTAAAGGATAGAGAGTCAGATGATCAAGATTCCATAAATCTGTCTCCAAGTAATATTCCATCTTCATCTCGCCATCGATGTGGGGAATAGAATTACCAGTGATCAACACCTTGATATAAATAGAGAAGCTTCTTCCATACTCGAAGAAGAGTTTGTCACTGCTACTACAATAGTTCATGAATATTTTGAATAAACTTGGAGTGAAGAGGAGGTAAGTGATATACAAGCGATAGAACAGTTAGAATATACAAATCCTTCGGAAGAATTCTTAGCTGATGATATCCAACATGAAGAAGGTGAGTTAAACCCAGATTAGTACAGTGACTTAGAGGAAGTGTTCCCAATTGTTGATGATCCCTATGTTTTAAATCCACGAATAACACAATTGGCAGATGTGAGTTCATCAGATCCAAATGAATTTTTCACTGGACAAGTTTTTTCCTCTCGATAAGAGTTTAAAGATGCACTAGTAAGACATGCGATGCTAAAAAACTTCAGATACAAGCCAGTTGACACCAGACTTAATAGAATTAAAGTTATTTGCTTCAGTCAGCCATGTTCATGGAGTTTAGTTGCAAGTGGAGACGTGGAGTTCACTGTCACAAAATATGTAAAGCAACATGAATATGACACAGTTAGGGAAATAACAGATCACCATGCTTGCACATCCACATTTGTAGCAAACCAGATTGTAGGACGGTTAGCTACTTCTGATGATTACAAACCAAGTTCAATTCGAAGAGAAATGCAAGCTAGGTTTGGTGTTTATATTTCCTACAAGAAAGCATACACAGCCAGATAGAAAGCATTAAAAAGAGTGGTAGGTGATTTTGATCAGGCCTATATTGATCTTCCAATGTACTTGCATGAGTTAAGAGTTAGAGATCCTGATACCTATGTTGCAGTACTAAGAAATGGTGAAAATCAATTCCAGCAATATTTTTGGGCATTTGGTGCTTGTGGAAGAGTATTCAGGTCTTATTTGCGAAAACTAATTGGAATTGATGCTACACATATGACTGGCAAGTATCCTGGTGTGTTGCTAATGGCTACTGTCGTTGACGGTAATGCAAAAATTATGCCAGTTGCATTTGGAATTGCCGAAGTTGAATGTGGATCTGCCTAGGAGTGGTTTTTGGATCATGTAAAGACATTCTTTGCTGTCCTGCCAGAGTCGTTGAGCATTGTATCGGATAGACATCGAGGGATTATATCAGCAGTTAACAAAGTGTATCCAACTGCCCATCATGCTTTTTGTTGCTATCACTTGTCTTGTAACATGGTAACAGATACCCGAGATAGATCATTATTAGGTTTATTTTGGGCAGCAGCAAGAGCCAATACAACAGTTGAGTTTGATCGATTAATGCAGAACATGCATGACAAACACAAGGATGCATATGCGTGGCTACAAAAGATCGATCCAAAAAGATGGGCCAATGCACACTTTCCTGGGAGGAGGTACACAATGTTAACCACTAATTGTTTTGAGAGTTTAAATGCATTATTCAAGGAAACACGTGAACTCCCCATCACCAGTTTAATCGATAACACTAGAAGAAAGGTTGCACAATGGTTCTTTAACCGTAGGGAAGAATCTTCAAAAAGGTCAGGTTTTCTAACACCTTATGCCATTAAAGAGATTGATGAAAGGAGAAAAAGAACTCGATTATATTCAGTATTCCCATACTCACAATTGGAAATGGAAGTACAGACAATATCTTCTTCGTATATTGTTGATTTAGAGAGGCGCAGTTGCATCTGCGGTGAGTTTTAAATTTCAAGAATTCCTTGCTCGCATGCTATTGCAGTCATCATATATCGGAACATGGATCCATACCGTTATTGTGAGCATTATTTTCTAAGGGAAACTTGGGAGGCCACTTACATGGATCGTATTTACCCATGTCGAAGGAAGAAATTTTGGCCTAATGGTGACAAAATTTTAGGAGTTCTACCTCCTCGTAGCCTTGTGCAGCCGGGGCGAAGAAAAAAGGCACGCATTGAGTCTAAACATACTGGGAGGGTGAAAAATAAATGCAACAGATGCAAACAACTTGGGCATAATAGGAGGTCTTGTAGAATGGCACCGCCTACTAATTCCTAAGTGTAAATAGTGGTTGTGTAAATATTTGTAAAGGAAACAATGTTTATGTTAGACGACTTATTTTTTGTTTGATATATTTTGGTTGGCCTACCTAAATGAATGTTGATATATTTTACATTATCATGGCATGCCTGAAACTTATGGCCTAAATAATTGAATGTTAAGCTATTTTGTCAAATTGTAATATAAATCCGGCGCACCGCACCCGATCCATTAATATAAAACTCTCCGGTGTCAGTTCAAACATATCAAGATGATATTTCATTTCTCTGTCGCTCCTTCCGATCTGTCTCTCGTGGAGTTGCCTGATGCTTCCATTTTCGACGTTCGTAAGTTTTGTCAATTACTTAACTTCTTTCGTTGACCATAATCTGTGTCGCTATCGATCCTTCCGATGTATCTAGGGTTTTTCCATTTTCGTCAATGATGTCGTTTAAAGTCGGGCCTGATAGGGTTTAGGGTTTTGATAAACCATTTGATCAGAGGTAACGTTTGTTTGTATCAGCACACATGTTTCAATCCATTTCATCTATTAATTTCAAATCGTCGTATTACAATGCATTTAGTTTGTAACCTAACATAGTATTTTTAGTTCACGATGGCTTCAACTGGTGAATTATCAAGCGATACTTCTGGAAGAACCCGTGCATTGATGCGAGGAAGAACAAAGAGAATGAACTGGAAAGGCAATGTTTCACAGTTTAAAAAATTTATTGCAAGTGTGTCGCCGACTGTGGAAGAAGAAATACTTATTCGGAGCTCCCCCTTTGCGTGGGTTTTGGACATTCTAGATATTACCCATGTAAGACCCCTCGTTCAAAATATGTTTGATAATTGGGACTGCAGGGAGAAATATTTTATATTCCACAACAAGAAATTACATTTCACAAAGACGGATATCTCCCTCATCCTTGGTCTACCAAATGATGGACTTGTAGTTCCTATGAATAATGAAGCTCCCTCTGGTCAGCTATATTTGCAATATTTTGTGGAAGCAGATTGCTCTAACAAGCATCTGGAGGAATTAATGAGGACTTCCAGATCTCCAGATAATTTAGGATCTGAAAAATTTTATTGTCAGTTGTTTATTTTATATTTTTTTCTCTTGTGTATTTTTTACTACCACCAGCAGTAAGCCTAGAATACCTATGTGATCACTTATAGATTGTGTAGACAATTTTGATAACCGCAATGACTTCCATTCTCATTTGGTTGAGTTTATCAATTATTGCTTCATCCCTCTCAAGATCTTTTTCATCTTCTTCCACAATACAGATATTATCCCTCGCTTGCAATTCATCCATACCAATTATTTGTTTTCCTTTCTTCCCAACAACTTCTGCTTCATTTACATCTTTATCATGTTGCCCTTCTAATACCTCAACATCAGAAATTTCTGTCTTTTTCTTTTTCCTTTGAGGAACCAATTTTGTCCACACTGGACTATCAACGAGAGTATCCCTGTAATCATAGCGGGTTCTATCTTGTCGTCTTGTTCTGCTGGCAATTGGTTCCGGTTGAGGTTGAGGATCAACTTCAGACTTATTTGATTCAGGCTCCATACCTTCTCTTCCTATAATTTCCATTAGTTCTTTTACCCTTTCAGTTAGTGTCATGTTTTCCATTCTTAATTCTTTTAGTTGTCTCTGATAAACTAAACACTCATGGCATTCCTTACTACGGTATTTTTCTTGTATAGTTTTTGATGATGATGTCTCTATTGGATGAGGAGTATTTTCAATATAATAGTCAACCTTATCAAGCAATATAATTTCACTACGGGTAAAGACTATATCAACAATAACCTATCAAAATATCAATAATTATTTAGATAATGAAAAAGAAAATATTTTAAGTTGTGGTCTTCTATTTACCTGTTCAGGTGAGACTTGTTCCGATAAATTCCTCACCTTGCTAATATGTGAAGAAGTTATCTTCCACTTATTTATTCGTAACCCTTTAGTATTGTATGGTCTCTAGATTGGGACATGTTTCAGAAACCAAGCCTGCTCATATCCAAAGTGTTACATATTTATGTGATTATAAAAGACAAAATAAATTAGTAAGAATGAACTTACAGCCAAAAGGTCGGCAAATCCCTTTAGGTAAGGAATTCGGCTTTTGTGAACCACTGTATTAGTACATGAACATAGATCTCCAATTGTAACGACCCGGCCTCTATTGGCGGAATTTGGCGACCCCTATTGGTCGATGACCGTCGCCCCTGTTGGCCCGTCGACCCCTATTGGTCAACGACCTGGCCCCTATTGGCCCGTCGTTACTCACCTGGACTTCCCACCCATGGAAGTGGGTTTTTGCCTTCCCTAGGATTCGAACTCTAGACCTCCAGGCTAAGTACTAAAGTTTATGAATCCTGATAACCAAGTGATCCAGGATCACTTGTGGATCACTTGGTTATCAGGATTCATAAACTTTAGTACTTAGCCTGGAGGTCTAGAGTTCGAATCCTAGGAAGGAAAAACGGCAGTCCAACTAAAGTAAGTCGACGGCACAAAGGCGACGATAAAGTCGTCGACAAATGGGTCGGCGGCGACGATGTCGACCAATAGGGGTCGCCGAATTCCGCCAACAGGGGCCCGGTCGTTACAATAAAAAGGCGCCTTTTTATTGTAACGGCCGGCCTTGTTGGCGAATTCGTGACTATTGTCGATGAGCGTCGCCTGATCGAGTCGGCGACCTATTGATCGGCGATGCGTCCTGTTGGCCGTCGTTACTCATGAACTTCCACCTGGAAGTGGGTTTTGCCTTCCCGAGTTGAACTCAGACCTCGGGCTAAGTACTAAAGTTTATGAATCTCGCAACCGAAGTGATCAAGGGATCACTTGGTTACCAGGATTCATAAACTTTAGTACTTAGCCTGGAGGTCTAGAGTTCGAATCCTGGGGAAGGCAAAAACCCACTCGAGTGAAGTCCAGTGAGTAACGACGACTGTGTCGACCAATGGGGTCAATTCGCCAACATGCGACGGTCGTTGACCAATAAAGGTCACCGAATTCCGCCAACAGGGGCCCGGTCGTTACACCAATAGTAGGCAATTGTGGAGCCATAAATTGATGGATGGCTTCAACCCAATTGAAACTACCTATGTTGTCAAAATCATCTACAATATCTACAAGACCTATGGGGACCTTATATGTAGTAGTACAGAATAACACACAAGCAAATATATACAAAACATCAAAACATCTTCATCTAATTCTACTCTAGTAGAAAAAGTTTTAAGCAAATACTCTAGTCTTGATCTAGTTGGTTCTTTTTTGAAGAATTGAGAAATGAAAAGAGCACCTGATGTATTAGTTGAATTCATAGGAATAGAAGCCCCTCTATCTGCAATACCAAGCAAAAGAGACACATCTCTTCTGGTGAAAGCAACTGGCACAGTTGAAAACTTAAATCTTTGACTTGCCGAATCCCAACTTTGAAATATATTGACCAATATGCCACGGATTTGTGGAATGTCTTGTATATTCAAAAAAACAGTAAATGAGATTTGTTTAATGATCTCTCTGTGCCTTTCATGTAAACAAACAGATGCACGTTGCTTTCCTTTAGCACTTGGACCTCCAAAAAATTCAATAAAGTGGCCTAAAACGCTGGTCCATTGGAGTTTATTCGCACACTCATTTTTTCCCTAACAATTTGGAAATACAAAATTTTTAAAACCTGATTTATTTCTTCATTTTGTAATTGTAAAAAACAAATTAGAGAATCCTCAATGCTTTGTAATAATCCTGTTAAAAAAACTTTAGGGCTCTATTTATCTAATTCAGATACAGATTAAAAAGATCGTCCATTTGTATTTGAATATTTGAAACCATTCCAAAATCATAATCGAAAAACCATTTAAAACATATGACATACTTCATATTCGACTAAAGCAAGGAATGTGACACATACCTTGGCCGGTGAAGGAGAGGTTGAACCAGATGCTTGACTCATTCTGCAATAATGAATGGTAGACAAAAATCTTATGAGATGTACGCCTTTCAATGGAAACCCTAAAACCGAGTAAGAAATGGGTAAAATAGATAGTTAAATGAGAGGACAACACGATATTACCTCGAACCGTCTCGTCGAAAATCCTAAAACTCGGAAGCTAACGAAATGACGTTAGACGAAATATGGAGTCTAAGAAGTTCCAAAGATTTGTGTGCTCAAAGATTTTTCGAAAGCTGAAGATACGAAGACGCTAATGTTGTCCCTCGTTTGGATGGGATGTTTGGATGGCTCAGGATTTGCAATTGTGGCTCGGATGGATGCGAAATCTCTGCATTAAAACCGCTGTTTGACGGGAGGGGTATTTTGGGAATTACGTTTGTCATTTGGTAAATCTGAAACTATGTTGCGCTTTTTGGGCAATTCCGAACTTCGAGAGTTGTGTTTGGTAAATTGCCGTAATAACTTTGAACTGATATTTTTGAGTGCATATAGACTCTAGAGAACTTCAGAGACCTCTAATACTTAAAATGAGTCCGATCGGAGCTCTCTAGATTCATCAATAAATTTTGACCCAAACTCCTTGATGGATATGAAAATACTTTAAATCTTATTTGTTAGGGTTGAACTGGGCTATTATGGGTTTCACATAGTAATAATGTAGATATCCGAATGAACTTCGATTTAAAAAAAAAATGCAACTCATTCTGATGCCCGAGCCATAGTTATAACCTCCAGAAGTAGACAATCAATAGATACAATCACTATCATGGTGTTTATTTTTCTAAAACAGTACCACCATAATATTGATTTTTAAAAAACAACACCACCATAGTGTTGATTTTGAAAAATTATCACCATGGTAGTGATGGTGTTTCAATTGTCTGTTTTCAAGTAATATAACTTTTAACTTGGGTATCAAAACGAGATATTTTTTTAACTCGAAGTTCATTTAGAGATCTACATTTATTACTAGGTGAAACACATAATATCCTAGTTCAAGTCTAAAAAATAACATTTAAAGTTTTTTTGGATCTATCAAGAGTGTTCGGTCAAAATCCATTGATGAATCTAGAGAGTTTCGATCGAACTCATTCAAGTGCTATAAGTTTTTAGAGTGTCCTAAAATCTATATATGTTCAAAAATATCAGTTCGAAGTTATTAACAATAGTGATAAATTTTTTTTAATGTTTATGACTTAAAACAATTGATATACATATGATGTTTATTTTTAAAAATTAACACCGTCGTGATATTGATATAATTAAATTGTGATGTTAATTTTCAAAAATCAATATTACAGTGGAGGTTGCATGCAGGTAAAAGAGAGAGAAAATTCTAATTTAATTTAAAAGAAAAGAAAAGAGAAATTGCAATGTAATAAGAGAAGAAAGTAAAGAAAAAGTCAATTGCATATTTCGAAAATTTTAAAACTATAATATATTTTTTAAGAATTTGATTACTTCATATTAGTCCTTTGGCAATTATCGAAAAGTAAGTATTCGATGAACTTGTAATGTTAAAAAAAACAAGGAAATCTCAATAGTACAAAGTGCGTATTTGGTATTAAATTAAGACTTTCAAGTTGTTACTTTTACGAACTAATGTAAATTAATGATTATAAAGGACTAAAAATTTATCATAAAAGACTCAAAAGATCGAAAAAATAAATATAGACAAAATCATAAGACTAGAAGAGTGTAACAATTCTATTTGGCACAAATCTGAGACTACCCGGGTCATTAATCACTTTGGATCAAAAATATTTAATGGTTATAATTATGGCTCAAAATATGAAAAAATCAATATGAGTAGACAATCAATAATTACTAAATAATTGTTCATAACCTAAATCAAATAATAATGTCTTTTAACCTAAATCAAATAATAATGTCTTTTTGACACTAAACTAAAGTCATTGTGCCCATCTAATAATTTTTTTTTACTAAAAGTGCATGTTTGACAACCAAGAATTAAAAATTAGCAAACAAAACGAGTCAATTCATAATAACTCTAAGGGTGCATTTGGTTAGGGATTTTTATTGATAACCTTGTTAGGTTATCAACAAAAACCTTGTTTGGTTTGAGTTATAAACAATTACTTGGTAATTGATCATTACCAAGTTATGAACAAAAATCTTTTTAGGGGGAATCGGAAAACCTTAGAGAACCAAGGTTTTTGTTGATTCCCGGGGTTAAGGAAAGTTTTTTCCAATATTATCCCAAGCAATATATTAAATGTCAATTTGTCAAAACTCAATCGATTTGTCATCCGTCGTCGGTCACCGCCCGTCTTTGGCCGTCGTCGCCACCTGTCGCCCGTCGCCCACCACTCGCCGCCGCCCGCCGCCCGCCGCCGCCGCCGTCGTCGTCGCCGTCGCCGCTTCGTCGCCGCCGCTGCCGCCGTCGCCACTACCTTCTGCCGCTGCCGCCGCCGCCGCTCGTTGTCGCCGCCGCTGCCGCCGCTGCCGCCGCTGCCGCCGCCGCCGCTGCGCTGCTGCCGCGCCGTCTGCCGCCGTCGCCGGCCGTTCGCCGCCGCTCTCGTCTGCCGATCGCCGCCGCTGCTGCCGGCCGCGCTGCGCCGCCGCCGCTCGTGTCGGCCGCTGGCCTTCTTACGGCCGCCGCCGCTCGCCGATCGGCCGGCTATTATCGCCGCCGCCACGATCTGCCGTGCCGCCTCGCCGCCGCCGTCGTCATCGCCATCGCCGCCGATCGCCGATCGCCGCTCGTCGCCAGCCGCCATCGGACGTCGCCGCACCGTCGTCGGCCGCCGTGGCCGCCGCCGTACCGTCCACGGGCCGATCGGTATCGCCGTAGGGTCGACCGATCGTTGTCGTCGTCATTAATATTTCTGTCGTTGTTGTCGAATTGATTGAATAAAGACAAAGGATAATTTAGTAAAATGTTAAACTAAGTTATATATTAAAACCTCCAACTAAACAAGGTTTTTATCTAAGGTTATACTTTATTCCAAGGTTATGTTTTATTCTCTGGTAATCACATAACTAAGGTTATGTATAATTACTTGAACCAAACGCACCCTAAGAGTGCGTTTGGTTGGGGGTTTTTGTTGATAACCTTGTTAGGTTATTAACAAAAATATTGTTTGGTTTTGATTATAAATAATTACCTGGTAATTGATCATTATCAAGTTATGAATAAAAACCTTTTTAGGGGAATCGGAAAACCTTAGAGAACCAAAGTTTTTGTTGATTCCCGAGGTTAAGGAAACATTTTTCCAATATTACCCTAAGCAATATATTAAATGACAATTTGTCAAAACTCAATCGATTGTAAATCGTCGTCGATGCGTCGCGTCTTTTGCCGTCATGCCGCCGTCGTTGCCGCTGCCGTCGCCGCCGCGCCCGTCTGCCGCTGGCCGTGCCGCTCGTCGGCCACGCATCACCACCGCCGTCGTCGTATTCTCGCCGCTGCTGTTCGGCCGTCCGCCGCCGCCGTTCTTGCCCGTCGCGCCGCCGCTCGGCGCAAATCGCTATCGATCGCCGCCAGCCGCCGTCGGACACCGTCGGATGCCATCGCCTTGCGCCATCGCTGCTCGTCATCGCCGCCCGCCGCCGCCGTCCGTCGCCGACCGCGCAACCGCCGTCGGCCAGTCGATCGCGCATCGTCATTAATATTTCTGTCGTTGTTGTCGAATTGATTGAGGAAAGACAAAGGATAATTTAGTAAAATGTTAAACTAAGTTATATATTAAAACCTCCAACCAAACAAGATTTTTATCTAAGGTTATATTTTATTCCAAGGTTATGTTTTATTCTTTAGTAATCACATAACTAAGGTTACGTATAATTTATTTAGAATTGTGTTGGTTAAAGGTGTTTGATGATGACTTTTTAATTGAAATCGCATCTAATTGATTCGTTAATCTAATAGACATCAATACTTTTGATAAAAGATATTTAATAGCCTATGACGCTCGAGACTATCAATAAAAACAAATTAATATGGACAAATACGAGGTCTTCTTGGTCACTATAACTAGAGATATCAAGTTGGGTTGGATTCGTTGGATTGATCCACTTTGTCAAATAATTTAAACAGATTTGATTAAAATTTTATCAACTCGTAATTTTGATGGGTATAAATGGATCGACTCACGCGGATTGCGGGTCTAGACGGATTGACCCGCCGTGGCACGGGTTGCTCCACGGGTTGAGAAATGTCAAAAGATGAAACATATGAAAATAAAATTGTATAAGTTTTTTTACTAATATTTTAATATTAACAAGATAAATTTTTCATCATCACAATTTTCTTCTATCACACATACACCTTAACAAAGTATAAAAAAAGTTAAGAGCAAAGAACAAAAGAATATTTTTTATACTCTAATTATTTTTTATTATATTATCACTACTATTCTAATTAATATAGAAAATAATGACATATCAAAATCAAATAATTACCCAGGTTAAAAAATCTCAATTGAATCTATATTTGGAGGAGCAAAAATTTACATTTGCATATTATTAAGATTTGGATATTTTGGAACATTGGAAAGGAATCAAAAATATCGGTACTAAACTTTGTAGGTCGATAATTGAATTTCAATTATAAAATTTTAGTTACTTCAAATGTTTATTTTTTTAATCATGGTACTTTATCCGTCTTATAGATCATTGTTTCAAACCCTCAACACTTCAGTAATTTTAGATATATTTTTTAAATTTGTGTGGCTCGCGGGTTGACCCGCCTAACCCGCAACCCGCAATCCGCCTTGGGTTGGATTGAGTTGAAAATTTCTCAACCCGTCGAGATGGCGGGTCGGCCTGTCCCTCTCCGCTAAATATTAGATTTACGATGGATTGACTCGCTCTGCCATAGGTTGATCCGTTTGACAGCTCTAACTATAACAAGGTTATTAATGGTCCTATAATAATGTTTGTTTAATATATGAATCAGAGGCTTCTAGATCACTAAAGTGGTGTTTGGTTTGAGTATAAAAATAGAAATGAAAATGAATTTGATAGTAGAATAAAATGAGAATGAGTTTAGTCATTTTAATAATATTGTTTAGTTTACAAATTAAAAATGAAAACGGAAACGATGTCAATATTATCGTCGACGGGTGATGGGCGACGAACGTCCGTCGATGACAACGAACGACGGACGATGCACAACGGACGACAGACGATGAGTGACGACGAACAACATCATTGACGGTCGACGGACAACGGACGACAACCGAGTGATCGACCGTCGGCCATCGACGGTCGTCGACCGTCAAAGACCGACGACCTTCGACAATCGACAACCATCGACAGACGACGACAGACAACTAATGACCATCGGGCGGGCGACGGACGACAAGCGACAATTAACGAGCGACGACGGACAACAATAACAAACGACGAATTAATAGAAATAAAACTCAATCCATTGTCGATTAGATTCTATAATTTGTTTTCTAAACTACTTATTCCATTGTATTTGAGCTACAATAAAATTTCTATTAGGGACTCCGTTGGATTTTGGTGTCCGAAGTGTAGATAAATTATACCTGTTTGGAGTTTTGCTTGCGTCGGAGGAAATACCACAGTGGAAATTACCTCAGGTTTCCACAAACCAAGATCCGCCGAATGCCTCTTCGTCTGCGATAGCCTCCCAAAGGAACCCCCGCCTTGGACGCCCTCCTTCCCTTTTAAAGGAAGGAGACGCACGCACGGCTTCAAGCCGTGCGTGCTCGAGGCGGTTCCACGAACTGCCTCTGTGCAGTTCGTGGAACTGCCACGAACTTACATCTCCCACTCGTCCAAGGTATGTCACACAGACAAAAATGATCACACAGACCATTTTAGAAGGGGTGCTTAGTCACATAGACTAAATCGAAGCAATATCTATTGTCCCAAAAGACTAATAGAACAGAGATTAATAGTCACAAAGACTAAATGAAACATCAAATCAGAAAATGGTTCGTGCGACAGCAAGCACATTGAGAGTTCAAATGCTAAGAAAGTTGTTACACCTTACATAGCTGCTCATAGAGTGATGCATGCTAAGAGAAGTTGTTACGCCTAACTTAGCCACTCTTCATATGATACATAATCATTCTCCCGATGACACCGAGTCATCTCTAGGTGGTACAAAACCATTTATCTTATGGCACACAGTCATTTCGGGTGACACATCCATTTTCCGGATGATACAAAATCATATTTCGGTGGTACATAAATAGTTTACGAAACATTCATGTCTTGCTTTTTACCCAGATTAAATAATCTCATTTACATCAATATGAACATCTCTAATCCCTTAAATTGACCATCATGTCAAGAGCATGTCTCATATTCCAAATATTCACAAACATTTGCATACACATGTAAAAGAGTCGACTAGTGAATAATACTCATTAGATGTAAATCTATTTAATCTTCCTTTTTAGTGTGAATCTATTCATTTTAATCAATCGCTTTCTTAGTCATGTTTCATAGACCGAATCATACATAGTCATAGGTACACATGCTAAAGTAGCAAACCTTAATTAAAACTTCAAATAGACACCTAAATAGTCACAAAGGGCAAATTTTGAGATCAACATATAATCTCAAAGGGCTCACACAGTAGAGAAACAGGGATCCATTCTCCTACTACCCTTATATGTCGTCTTAGCACATGTGATATGATTCACATGCTACGATGTCGTCCTCTTTACCAATAAAGAGCGCATGTTTCCCTCAAATTAACATCGTACAGATTACGATCTAGACATTCCCAATGTCTAATCCAGAATTCAACACATGAATCCAGAACTCAACATATGAATTCTAATCTGGCTAAAAAACAGGCACAGTAAATGGTGGGTTCATTTACTTCGATCATTTACTACAAAATGATCTTATCTTAATACAAATATCAAGACGACCCTAACTTATAGGAATGTAACAAATTTTACAGCTTCTAAAGCTAACAACCACATAGGTTGACCTATAAGCATCGGTCTTACCTCTATTCATACGCAACAAATAGAGATGATTGTCCATGTGAGAGGACCAATCACTACCTGCCAACATGCTTATCGAGATCTTATCACTAGAATGTAACATAACATACACTGAATAGATTATGGCCGACATTATAAACAATCAAATCATTATATTCAATTGTCATTACAAGACTGTTACATTCTACGAAGTCCCATAGACTTTACATGCTCATTAAATGACTCTCTAGTCATTGGCTTAGTAAAAGGATCTGCAAGCATAGCTCGTGTAGGGATATACTCAAGAATCACCTTCTTTTTAGCAACAATATCCCTGATAAAGTTGTATTTTATAGCAATATGCTTGCCCTTGCTGTGATATTTGGGATCCTTGGAAAAAGCTATCGCACTTAGTATCAATAGATAGTCCTTGGACTCCCACGCTCTCAAGAATCTTCAAATGCTTTCTGAACATGCCACATATTCAGCTTCCATTGTAGATAAGGCCACAGGCCTGTTTCTTGCTGTTCCATGAGATGGCGCCACCATTCAACAAGAACGCATAGCCTGATGTTGATTTTCTATCATCCAGGTCCCCAGCCCAATCTGCATCTGAATAGCCCATAAGGCTCATATCTGATCCTTGATAACAGAGACAATAATCTATCGTCGCCTTCAGATATCTGAAAATCCTTTTCACTGCCTTCCAGTGTCTCGATCCTGGGTTTGACTGGAACCGACTGACTAAGCCCACTGCATAGCTGATATCGGGACGAGTACACAACATAGTATACATTAAACTACCTATGGCACTTGCATATGGTTTTTTATTCATGTCGGCTATTTCAGCTGGAGTCTTGGGACTCATACTTTTGCTCAAAACAGTACCTTTCGCAATAGGTGTCTGTTCACAGTTGCAGTCAGACATGTTGAAATATTGTAACATCTTAGTAATATAAGACTCTTGTGACAAACCCAAAAGTCTCTTTGATCGATCCCGGATGATCTTAACCCCTAAGATGTATTCAGCTTCTCCCATATCTATTGTGTCAAATTGAGAAGACAACCACTTTTTGACTTCTTCAATAAAACCTATGTCATTTCCTGCTATCAGCATATCATCAACATATAATGATAAAATGACATACTTTCCTTTTTCCTTCTTTAGGAAAACGCAATGATCCTCATTGATCATTTCGAAACCATAAGATAAAACCACTTTGTTAAATCTTATGTTCCATTGTCTTGACGCTTGCTTCAGCCCATATATAGATTTCTTCAATCTACATACTTTATCCTCTTGGCCTAAAGCAACGAAACCTTCTGGCTGAACCATATAGATTTCTTCGTCAAGCTCACCGTTAAGGAAAGCGGTTTTGACATCCATCTGATGTAATTCCAAGTCATAATGCGCCACAAAGGCCAAGATAACTCGGATTGACACAAACTTCACTACGGGAGAAAATGTCTCTTCAAAGTCAATACCCTCTCTTTGGGTAAATCCTTTTGCAACCAAACGAGCCTTGTATCGGTTAATCGATCCATCAGACTTCCTCTTTATTTTGAGAATCCACTTATTCCCAATGACCCTTCGGCCAGGAGGAAGATCGACTAACTCCCAAACTTGATTCCGAATCATTGACTCCATCTCTTCTTCCATTGCACTTTTCCACTTATCTCTAACCCTACATCCCAACGCATCCTCAACTGATTGAGGTTCATCTTCGTCAACTGGGAGTGTCATCATTGCCTCATTCTCAATATCAAACCTCCTTTTAGGTATGATCTTACGAACACTTTTCCGTAAGTTGGGCTGTTGAGAAGTCACCCCGTGATCAGGCACATTACTCCCACTCGGTTGACTAGGTTCAGGTATCCCACTGGACATCTGACTTGTTGATAACGACTCATCCTCCTCATAAAGAGGAACTGTCTTATCAACTTCACCTCTGTTGGTGCAATCGACCCAGGTCACAATTGACCAGAGCTCGAGTTTGGCTCGAGTGATGTTTTGATGTGTTTTGATGTTTCGACAAAAACATATGACAATATAATTGTCATGGAAAGTCCAAGATGGACACTTGGCATTTGGGAAAGTCCAAGTTCTGAGTACTTGGCAAATGGAAAGTCTAACATGTGTTGGCAAGGAAAGTCCAAGCATGGGTCTTGGCATGTAAAGTCCAAGGGGATTGATATTGGCGGCGTAAAGTCCAAGCGGTAGTCTTGGCAGCATAAGTCCAATGGTTGGCGGCGTAAAGTCCAAGCAGAGTCTTGGCGGCGTAAGTCCAATGTGCCTTGGCGGTGTAGACACCGTTAGCATGACATAGCCGATGGAAGCACCTGAAGGCTAGCGCGATGGATGAACAAGTCATGGATGACTTGGAGGGATCCGAGAGGCGTGAGGCTGATGGAGGTGGCTAGAAGGCTTAGGTCTAGGCTAAGGGTGGTCTAGCAAGTATGGGGGAACCATACTTGAGTTAAAACCTCATGTTTGAGGTGTGCCAGTCGACTGGTGCCATGTGGCAGTCGACTGGACCAAGTCAACTAGGGTTTGACTGCGGGTTATGGCCTAGCGAATGACGCCATAGGATGGCGTCGATCGGTGATGCTCAGCGATCGGCGATCATGTGATCAGTCGACTGGTGCTCGAGAATCCGGCCACAGAATGGAGTCGAGACTCGACTGGTCGAGTGAGGACTCCATCAGTCGACTGATGGTCACAATCAGTCGACTGATGGTAGTTCCGTTGGACTTATCCAACGTGGAACTAGCCGTTGTCTCACGACAACAGTGGCATCAGTCGACTGATGGTCCCGATCAGTCGACTGATAGACTTTTTCCAGCACAGGTTGAAGCTATATATGGAGCTCGTGATGGAGGAAAAAGTAATCGGTTCTTGAGGGCTATTGGGGCGATTTGTTGGTGCAAATCAGGTCTCCAAGTGCAAGCAAGCAACCAAGCATTCAAGCAATCAAAACAAGTGTTGTAAAGTCTTTTCTTTACTTGTATTTCATATTTACATTGTATATTGCTTGTATTTCATTCTTCTTTGTTGTAAGATTTATTGTAAGGGTTTCTCCGCCTCGACTTGTGTCGAGAAGGAGTGTTTATCATTAGTGAGTGTGCATCACTAGGGCTCTTTAGAGCTCGATCCGGAGTAAGAAGCTGCGGTTCGAACCATGTTATATCATTGTGTTAGCTTGTTGTCTATTTCGTATTGCTTTTATCATTATATATATTCACCAAGCGCTAACGAAATTGTAGATACAAACGAGATCGAATTACATCTTCGCTATTCACCCCCCTCTAGCCGTTCCAATAGTCCTAACAAGTGGTATCAGGCAGGGGCTCTTCTACGGATTAACAATAGGAGCTAAGGCAAAAGGCTAGAGGGTGAAGATGGAATTCCAAGACAAGCTTGGATGGAAATCAACACTCCACCTCCATATGATCGAAGATTTTCGGCATGGAGAGCAAGAATGGAAACATTCTTGATGATGAACATAGAGGATTGGTTCATCCTCATTGAAGGTCTTGAACCCCTAGGGATAAGAAGGAAATGTCCTAAAATTGAAAAAGTGGACCAAGAGCAACGCCAAAAGCTCAAGACCGAAGTTAAGGTAACGAAACTTTTGGAAGATTTAATCCCCAATGATGTTTTGTGCAAGCTAGGGGATTATATGTATGCTAAGGAGCTATGGAGAAAATTGGCAAGATACCATGAGGAGAGTTCATCCTCAAGTGAGGAATCGGAAGTTGAGATGGAGTCAACTTCCGAATCGGAGAAAGAAGAAGTAGAAGAGGTGGAAGAAGCATCTATTCCTAGGATTGAGGAAGAGAGACCATCCTCTACACCGGAGCAACCTCAAGAAGAGCTTTCAACATCCGATCAAGATGAGGAAGCTCAAAATTCAACTCCGGCACCTACCACCACCCTAGGTAACTCAAACACTTTATTTTCAAATAAAAATCATATTATGTGCTTTGAGTGTAGGGAGTATGGGCATTACAAGAGCAAATGTCCAAAGAGGATCAAGAAACCTCCTCCGGCGCCTAAAAGTCAACAAAAGTCAACGGACGCCGGTTCTCCAAGACAAAAGAGCAAGGAGCATGTCATTTGCTTCAAATGTCGACTACCGGGTCATTACCGGAGTCAATGCCCAAAGAAGAAGAAGAAGGGGCAAAGGGGAGCATCACAAGTAGGGGGAGCCACTAAGGCAAACCTTAAGGTATATTTAAATAATGCTCCATCTAATTTTGTTATGTATCATAAAGAGCATGCTAGAAGTAACAAATATATTTGTTTAGGAGCTAAGAATGTTCACCTTAAGAAAATAGGAGAACATCTAGGCTTTGATGCTAAGGAACCTAGACATATGCCTAGAAATAGAAATATCTCAAGAGAAAATCAAAAATCAAAAATTGAGATATTAGAAAAGGAAAATCAAGCCTTGAGGTCAAGGCTTGAAAAACTTGAAAAGACCCTCAACATTATGCAAAATCAAAGGCAAGGGTCAATTGGTCAAACCTTTAGGTCAAATAATCCAAGTCAACAAGTAGGACCTAAAAGACAAAAGTCAACCAAAGGCAAGAAGGGTTTGGGTCAAAAACCTAAGCCTAAGGCGGCTTACCATAGTGTTCCATTTGACTATAGAACACTAACTAGGTCTAGGAAGACCAAGGTCAATGGGAAAGTCATTCCTAGAGTTGACCAAGGTTTGTGCCTAATGGCCAAGGTTTCGAAGAAACCTAGGATGACCACTAATAAGGTTGTTAGGGAGGCAATCCCTAAGGTTAACCTAGGCAAGACCAAAATGACCAAGGCTAATAAGCCTAGGAGGGTCATTAGGAAGGTATCTAGGAAGGTTATCCCTAAGGAATACCTAATTAACCCTAGGAGCTCAAATCGGTTTTGGGTTCCTAAGAGCGTGATTGATTCACGCTAGATGAGTTTAGGGTGTGTCAACCTTGATTGGATGGGTAGTTAACTCAACCATGATAAAGTTGGCACTTTAGGTTACTTTCAAGGTTATGGTTACCTTGGAAATATCCTTGAGTCTTAATTTTTAAAGAAGGTTAGGTTGTGTCAATATATATCTTGAAAACATGAAAATCAATAAAATTGACACGATCTAGATTTAGAGGTCATAGTGTGTATCTTTGATTATTGGCACACTTTGGAAGGTCATGTATCAAGAATTGTGTGGTTAAGATGTAAAAGTAACATCTAGAGTGATACTCAAGTGCCACACAACTTGATATCTTGTATTCACCATGCTTTATATGTTTTACCATATGTTTGCATGGAAGGAATGTCTAGGATAGATTACATCTCACAAAACAAGTCTATTACCTTGATTGTGTATTTCAACACTTAGAAAGGGTGAGATGTTAGGTTTTGGAAATCATTGAATGTTAATGTTTGCAAAAATGAAATAAAACATTAAAATATATTAACAAATACATGAATAAAAGTATAACATCAATACATTCGATATACAAGATCTAACGTGATAAAATGGAATAATTAAGATGACGAAATCGAGATTTTCTGATTTTCAGAACTGGAAATCAGATATCGATCGGCGTCGATTATCGATCGACCGATAACATAATAGCGCGATACGATCGACCATCATCAGTGCTAGCTCCATGACTCGATTGATCGAACATCGATCGATCGATGAGGTCCATCGATCGATGGTATCTTATTCACCGAGGCCAAGGCCATCGAGTGCTCGATGAGCTGAGTGATGTGCACATCGATCGATCGATGGGCAACATCACGGTCGATGCTATAACGCGTTCTGAAGGTTCTGATCGATTGCCAAGTGGATCGTCATCACGGCTCGGTAAACCCGGTAATAAATCGCCATCAGTTGACTGATGCTCCACATCAGTCGACTGAATCATGTTTTTAAAACGCGAACCGCTAGGGTTCGGCGTCTTCACGCGACGAACTTTCTTTTCCTCCTTCGGTCTCCGATCGCCGGCTCTCTCTCCGACCAACTCTTCCGGCGTACCAACCTTCCAAAGTTCTAGGTTTGATAAACAAACCTCTCCTCTTCCATCTTTGACCTATCTTGGAGCCCTAGTTCGCGCGATTTAGGGTTTATTTCTCTTGTTCCGTTTAGGGTTCCAGCGTCTGAAGCTTTCCGGCGACCTTTCCGGCGATCCTCAACAACATTTGAGTCTTCCCTCCGGCACACACATTCAAATGGCGCCTAAGTAACGATTTTTCTTTCCGAGCCCTAATTTTCATTTCCATTACAATTAAGGTTTATCTAATCGTGTATTGTTGCCATTGCATGTCATATCATCACATTGCATTCATAATAGGAGAGCCCGTAGGAACGATCCACCCGAGAGTGAATCTCAATTGTACCAACCTATGTTGGTTAGGTACATCGATAGGAACTTTTTCAATAGGCATTGTAGTGACGTTATGGAATTAATTGCATACTACAATCTGATGAAAATTGTCTTGTGCATGCATCCAATTAATGATGACCTTATTAAGGAATTCTATCAAAACCTTAAAAAGGTGGATGATGGTCCTACATACACTACTCGCATTGCAAAACGCAAGTTAGAGTTCACTCCTGCGATACTGCATAAGTTTCTCGAGTGTAGGCCTTCAGATAACACCTTTATCTTTTACCCTACCATGGACTTTCCTCTACCTGAGCCTTTTGATCATATCTCTATGGAGTCCATGCATGAGCATATCTTTGGTTATCCTCGTCCACTGGCCCAGAATCTATTTCCTATCACCGAGTTATCTGCACCTGACAATGTCCTCTACAAGGTCATTGTTGGGTGTTTTCTGCCCATTGTCACTCGGGGTCTGGCCAAGATCCGGCCTCCCCATCTCTTTCTTCTATATGCCATGCGTCATCAGTTAGACATAAACTTTGCATTGAACATTTTCCACTGCATTGTGCACTTCACTTCCCCTGTACAAGGGAAAGTGCATATGCCATTTGGACATATCATCACAGCATGGCTCGACTCCGTAGGCATCAACATCCATAGGGGCTCTCTGCGACAGCTATCGGAGGTGTACGACTGTATATCAGTTCGTAACTTCTCCTTAGCGAAGCTACGGATGGGCGCTGGATAGATGGAGTTGGCACCACGACCACCACCCAGGGCACACAGACAGCCTCCTCCGCTACCCAGAGAGGCGACAGAGGACCACAAGGATGCAGAGACCACTGATGAGGATGACCAGATGCTAGCAGACACATCAACGGCTGGTCCGTCAGATCGTCGTGGCTGGCTGAGTCGAGACCAGAGTATCGTGATCGATTGGCGCTAGGTCGAGCTGCGGCAGGCCAGGTTTCCTTCGGCGCACGTCTCGATAGGATGGAGGAGACCCAGGGCCGCATAGAGCAGCATCAGCTCGATATGCTAGAGATGATGCGGGCCTGGACTCTGAGTCAGCAGCCTCCTCCGTCGCCACCTCCTGCGGACGATTAGAGGATATTAGATTTTTTTTGTGGTTGTCAATTTTTGTAGTGAGATTGAGCATAGCCAATCTCCATTTTGAATGTAAAAGACAAATTTTAAGTTAAATGAAATCTTTGTTTCTGAAAAATCTTGTGTGTATGAATGAATATTTGTATAAATTGTATTGCTATCATATACCATGTCATGACATTGTTTAGGGTTACTTTAGATGTCATGTGTTCTTAAATTTCATCATATGTCATGACATCATGATCATTGGCCATGTTTTTAATAATGCTATTATTTATGACATGATCATACATTCATGCATTAACTTGATTAAAATTGATTTAAGGACTATGACATGACTTGGAGTCCCATTTATAAGGGAATCAAGTAGAGTTGCCTTAGGAAAATGCATGAAACCCTAGATTAGGGAGAACAAAACTCACATCTCACATCTAATTGACATGTATGTGTATTTATACACTATAGATACATGTGAGATGCTTGGATATGAGTTAAGTTCAAGGTGCATAGTTTTTGCATCTAGATGAACTAAAACTTATCTAATTTTTAGTTGTGGATCATTGGGAGAGCTTGTGTACAAGTCACATACATAGAGCCCAAGGAATATGATCCAAAATAAGGTCTTGAAATCATTTTAAAATCAATATAGAAAACCTTGGTGAAGTCTATCTTTTGATAGCAATCACCATTGATGAAGTTGATACAAAGTAGGGCCAAAACATTGAAAATTTCAATGGTTTTGAACTTTGTACCAATTTCACTATTTAATTGGTAAAATAATTTTCAAACATTTTTCACTCAATGTATTAGTCATAAGTATTATACGTATCAAATTTCGTGATTTTTCGATATACGTATAATTAGTTATGATTTTTCAAAAATCATTTCT
The DNA here is from genome assembly GCA_025175895.1 of Wurfbainia villosa. Taxonomy (NCBI): domain Eukaryota; kingdom Viridiplantae; phylum Streptophyta; class Magnoliopsida; order Zingiberales; family Zingiberaceae; genus Wurfbainia; species Wurfbainia villosa. The sequence goes on along the minus strand of CM046004.1, from coordinate 11,181,151 downwards.
GATAACTGAAAATCGGGATTTTCAGTTATCAGTCGACTGCCCTGGGTGGCAGTCGACTGATGGAGGTTCCAGTCGACTGATTTCTGAATCACTCGACTAGTAGCCTGATTTCGGGGTAAACAAGGTTGTTTAACCCGATTTCAGCTACGGTTATGGTCCCTAATCACTCCTAACCCTAGGATATGCTTTGGGAAGCATTATAAAGGGTGTAAATCCATTGGATATGGATTAGGAGAAGTATTTGGGGTTTGTATCAATTTTAAGGTGTTGGAAAGTTCAATGTTGAATTTCTAACCTTAATTTTGATGGTTTAGAGTTCCTATTGGCTTAGGGACTTCCCAAGGACATTGTTGGTGCAATGGTCAAGGGGGAGCAAGCCTTTAGAGGAAGGAATTCATCATGGGATGATGAATGGTATTTTTTTTCCTTATGGAAAGGAAAAATGAGTTTTTGTGATACCCAATTTGGAAATTGGGAGAGTGAATAGGATTGCCTCTCTTGAGTGATATGGGACTTATCACTAGGAAGATGGTAGATATCCTAGATATTTTTAGATCAAGGGGGAGATTGTAAGATCTCATTGGGACATGAGACATTGACCTCCTTGGAGAGAAGACCTTTTTGATGTTAGTCAAAAAGGGGGAGAATGTTTGAGGGAAAACATTTGAAGAGTATTTACCAATTTGGGATAATTGGTAAAGAATTGAAGTTAGTATTCTAACTCAATCATTTGTTTGGTTTTTGTCAAACATCAAAAAGGGGAGATTGTTGGTGCAATCGGCCCGAGTCATGATTGACGAGCTCGAGTTTGGCTCGAGTGATGTTTTGATGTGTTTTGATGTGACAAAAACATATGACAATATAATTGTCATGGAAAGTCAAGTTGGACACTTGGCATTTGGGAAAGTCACAGAGTACTTGGCAAATGGAAAGTCCAACATGTGTTGGCAAGGAAAGTCCAAGCATGGGTCTTGGCATGTAAAGTCCAAGGATTGATATTGGCGTAAAGTCCAGCGGTAGTCTTGGCGATAAGTCCAATGGTTGGCGGCGTAAAGTCCAAGCGAGTCTTGGCGGCGTAAGTCGATGTGCCTTGGCGGTGTAGACACGCTAGTTAGCATGACATAGCCGATGGAAGCACTGAAGGCTAGCGCGATGGATGAACAAGTCATGGATGACTTGGAGGGATCAGGCGTGAGGTGATGGAGGTGGCTAGAAGGCTTAGGTCTAGGCTAAGGGTGATCTAGCAAGTATGGGGAACCATACTTGAGTTAAAACCTCATGTTTGAGGTGTGCGGTCGTGATGTCATGTGGCGGTCGGTGGACCGAGTCAACTAGGGTTTATTGCGGGTTATGGCCTAGTAGTCATTCGCCATAGGATGGCGATCGTGATCTCAGCGGTCGATCATGTGATCGGTGTGGTGCTCGAAAGTCGACCGCGAGAATGGAGTCGAGACTCGATCGGTCAGTGAGGACTCCGTCGATCGATGATGGTCACAATCGTCGATCGGTGATGGTCGTTCCGTTGGACTTATCCAACGTGGAACTAGCCGTTGTCTCCCGACAACGATGGCATCGATCGTGATGGTCTCGATCGATCGTGATAGACTTTTTCCAAAGACAGTTGAAGCTATATATGGAGCTCGTGATGGAGGAAAAAGTAATCGGTTCTTGAGGGCTATTGGGGTGATTTGTTGGTGCAAATCAGGTCTCCAAGTGCAAGCAAGCAACCAAGCATTCAAGCAATCAAAACAAGTGTTGTAAAGTCTTTTCTTTACTTGTATTTCATATTTACATTGTATATTGCTTGTATTTCATTCTTACTGTTGTAAGATTTATTGTAAGGGGTTTCTCCGCCTCCGACTTGTGTCGAGAAGGAGTGTTTATCATTAGTGAGTGTGTGTGCATCACTAGGGCTCTTTAGAGCTCGATCCATGGAGTAGGAACCGTGCGGTTCTGAACCACGTTATATCATTGTATTAGCTTGTTGTCTATTTCATTATTGCTTTTATCATTATATATATTCCGCTGCGCTAACGAAATTGTAGACACAAACGAGATCGAATTACATCTTCGCTATTCACCCCCCTCTAGCCATTCCAATAGTCCTAACAACCTCTTGTTGGGAACTCAGTTTCGAGAAAAGTGGCATCTCTTGAATCCAATTCAGAGATGGTTCCATCTGACATCTCACCTATGAAAATATAACCTTTTGAGGTATCAGAATATCTTATAAAGATACACTTCTTACCTCTAGGTCCTAATTTTCCATACTTGTGAGAACTGTCATGAACGTAGGCAGCCGACCCCCAGGGTCTCAGATTTCCCAAATCTGGTTTTCTGCCCGTCCACCGTTCATATGGGGTAGTTGGAACTGACTTTGAAGGCACTTTGTTAAGTATATAGGCTGCAGCTAATAATGCATCTCCCCAAAAGGAGATCGGCAAATTAGCCTGCGCCATCATAGACCTAACCATTTCGAGAAGAGTCCTATTTCTTCTCTCAGCAACCCCATTTTGCTGTGGAGTTCCAGGGATCGTTAGCTGTCTAATAATCCCCTTATCATTACATGTCGTCTTGAACAAATCAGACAGATATTCACCCCCACGGTCAGTGCGCAAGGCCTTAACCTTACGTTCTGTTTGATTCTCAACTTCGTTCAAATAACGAATGAAATAATCCAACGCTTCAGATTTTTGAGAAATCAAATACACATGACCATACCTAGTGAAATCATCAATAAATGTAATGAAGTAGGAAGCTCCATACCTAGCCTTCACACTCATCGGACCATAAATATCCGAATGAATCAATTGCAATGGCAAGTCTGCTCTAATAGCCTTTCCAAATGGTTTCCTAGTTGCTTTTCTAGCAAGACAATGCTCACATACAGACAAGCTAATCTTAGCACGAGAGCCCAATAAACCCTCTCTAGCTAATCGATTCATGCGATCTTGTCCTATATGTCCCAATCTAGCATGCCAAACCTCATCAGATATATCCGCATTACTAGTAAGAGCAATGTTTGAAAAACAACTATGAATCGCACAATTCACATCAGGCACCACATCTAGTACCATAAAACCATTAGATAAATAACGAGTCAATCTTAAGTTCTACACAGCGACTGAAAAAATTTACAGAGTACCCCAAATCAAGAAGACAAGTAACAGATACAAGATTCCTTCGAATCTCTGAAGCATACAATACATCATACAGAAACAAAGTACTTCCACCACAAAGGTTAAGTTTACAAGTGTCGACTCCTTTGACTTCGACTCTTGTATTGTTTCCTACATAGATCCATTTGTTGCCAGCAGGTACCCGGCGGTACTCCACATATGTAACCCGCTCTCGAGCTACATGGTTGGTTGCTCCCGAATCTATAATCCACAAAGGATAAGAATCAGCCATCAACACAGTACTAGCAACAAAATGCTCAGAAGACAGATTAGAAGTTACCTTCTTAGGCTCAGTACATTCCCGAGCAAAGTGGCCCTTCTTGCCACAATTAAAGCAAGATAACTTGCTTTTTGGTTTCTTCCCTGTCTTCTTCTTCTTGATTTGTTCCTTCCCAGCAGCAGTAGCAACGTTTTTATTCTTTCCCTTTCCCTTCTTGTACCATTTCTTCTTGGATCCAGACCAAATAGGCTTGGCACGAAATCCTCATGATTCTACTCTCTCACCTCGGCTCCACATGCCGTGAGACATCAGCGAAAGTCTTAATACTCTCACTGTGAGTTAAGGTCTGCTTCATGGTCTCCCAAGAATCGGGAAGAGAACGAATAACCGCCTGAACTTGTTGTTCATCTGTCAACTCATGACCGGCAGTTTTCAGCTCCCGAATCATATTCGACATCTCCCTGAGATGTTGAACCATCGTTGCATTCGGGCGCTTCTTGTAGCTGTCGAACACGATCGTCGGTGTGAAACTTACTGAGACTTATTCCACTGTATCTCTCTCTAAGGGCTACCCAGACTGCATGAGCTGAAGGATATGGCTCATACTCTAACACTAGGTCATCCACCATTGAACTTATCAATATGCCCTTAGCAGTGGAATCTTTCCTTTTCCATACCTTATAGGTATCAAGGTCACGTCTGTACTGTGCTGTATTACTCTCAACAGGTTCTATCATAACCTGATTAACAGCCTCTAGAACTTCTTGTTCCTCAAGAACATACTGAATCTTGAGGTGTCATATTTTATAGTTATCCCCATTCAGTTTTTCACCTTTGTTCAGTTCAGCTATGATATTTTTAGTCGCCATAACCTAACATAAATAAACACATTATTTAGTTACTCAGTGTATGCTTTTATGTATGTAATCTCAAAAATAAACTCAAGATAAATCTGATCTGGTTTACAAAATCAAGTGACAACTGCGTTATCACTCATCATTTGTATGTGCCAATCAGACTTAGATTGATATATTTTATTACATACATCCCACTTAATGATATTAATCATTATTACAGCATGATATTACACATTAAATGAACATATCATTATATACTCATTTGAACTAATCAAGGGCATATTCAATAATCATGCATCATGTAAAGTCAACAGCATCATATGAACTAATCATTAAATGAACATATCATTAAAACATGTTGTACAATGTTAACAAATAACAAAGTCTACTAAGAATGTAACAGATTACATTTTTCCTACTCATAAACTAAAAATAACTCCTAATAGACTAGATAAGCAATTACTGCTCCCACTAGGACAAGCCCTAGCGCAGCAGTAATCATGACATGTCCCCTCCGACTAGACTCAACTACAGTACTCTCTGCTGGGACACTCACAGGCAACACATGCTGCCCTGATACAGAGTCCTTTAAAGACCTCACAAATCGAGAACCAAAATCCTCCACTGGGTCTTCTTCAGGATCCTCTTCACAGTCAGCATAGTTAATCAACTCTGTACTGGCGGGTATATGAAACACGTCCTTCATGTAACCCCCAAAATTGTCGTACCGCGTCAGCAAGATTATCGGGCAATGAACGAATCAACGCCCAAATCCTGTAGTTGTCTAATACTGGAAACTCCTGCATCTCGAGCTTCCAGAACAGTCTGTCCAGCTTCCCAATGTGTCCAACGACTCCATGGTAAGGGTCATAGTCCAAATCTTCGATAGCCTCCCTATACCGATTGCGCAACACATCGCGCCGGGTCATAGTGGTATACATCCGCGCCATCTGTAAAATTGAAATAAATCATGTCAGTACATAACCGACAAAACCAGTACAAATACCGGTATATTTCAATTAATCAAGGTACAGAACAAATACACATATATCAAGAAGAACTAAACTCTTTGAATTTTAGGTTATAATTAATTGACCCAATGATCAATCAATTTTGACCCATAGACAGTCATAAACTAGTTCTATCCTTAAGTTATCCACGTTAGATTCTAATTGTTCCAAAACAATCCATCTAACTTTAGTTATGAGTTCAGTCAACCAAAGTCAACTTTACACAATTCTTGTGTAAATTTAATTGGACACTTAGCCTTTTGTTGGAATCAAATTAATTGAACCCATGTCCAATTAAAATTTAATTCAAGACCCATTTAATTAGGCCCAATTAAGCCAAGCTAAATTCAAAGACCCATTCAATTCTGCCCAATTAATTCGGCCCATTTAATTCTATTTAATAAATATTAAATCTAATCTGTACAAAACAGATTAAACCTTTTTTTTTTATATTTATTTTTTTTAATAAAAAGAAACTTTTTCCTTTTCGCGCCTAATCCGGCGCGCCTTTTTCTTGGTCGACGACCGGCCGTCGTCTCGCGCTAATGCTGCGCGCCTTGGCGATGGCCGCGCGCCTCGAGTCCATCGCCTCAACGCCGCGGCTGTTGGATCGAAAGTGCTAGAGGGGGTGAATAGCGATCGGTGTCGTTAAAAAAACTTTGCAATAAGTAAAAGCAAGTAGAGTGCACTGAAATATAAAGTAGACAAGATATTTTTACGTGGTTCACAATCTTTCGATTGCTAATCCACGGCCCTAGTGATCCTTGATCACGTACGGAGGGCAATTCACTAAAACCACTCCTCCTCGTTGGAAGTAGGAGCAACGATCACAAAAGAAATCAAGGCAAAGGGACACTCCCCCTTTCCTTGTTACGATTAAAGCACAAAGACAATTTAAAGAAGTAGAACTTAAATAAATATACCGACAACTCTTATAAGTAGAAGATGTAGCTTTCGTTGTCGGCGGCACTTCGTCGTAGCAAATGTGAGTAGTAGTAGCGGGCGTTACGTGCGCGTGTTGAGAGCTCTTGATTTCTTATTTTTGCTTGGCGTGAACATGTCTATTTATGGATATTGATCTATGAATTTAGACATAGGTAGTGTCCAAGGTGAGGTTCTTATCCCCAAGTCTTGCTCATCCACATCCTTTGCCAACTCAAGGATGAGGTGCTTCATCCAACCACCTTGTGCCACAACTCAAGGATGAGGTGCTCATCCAACCACCTTGTGCCACCTCAGGAGGCCTTCACGCCAACTTGTTGGAGCCATCCAACTTGTGCCACATCATGGGAGCCAACCATCTTGTGCCAACTCTCCTCATTTTGGGCGTCGAAGCTTGATGGTGGTTTGCCAACCATCTTGTGCCAACTCACCTCATTTTGGGCGCCCAACTTGATGATGGTTTTGGATGTTCACCTTGATGCCACATCACCCTTTGTACCAAAAACACGAGTCAAGTCCAAATTCACCCCTTGAAATTCGAGCTCTTCTCGAGGTCGGAACTAGACCAGAGTGATTGAGTAGTAGACGATCGTCAAAGGGTTTTGGATCGCAGTACAAGTTAGCTTAAAATATAAAGTACGATGGTTTTAACCAACCGATCTCGACCTAGACCTTCCATTGGAGGTATTGGGCCTGGATCTACGCTTAACGCCCTTGCTTCGCTTTCACACGAGCTTACCTTGTAGCCTCGCTCCGGTCTTCACCCGAGTACCTCGGCTTCCTCCGAAATCCTCCGGCGTTGCCCGACCACCCTCGGTTCCCACGGGTGTCGCGCAGACCTTCCGCCAACTTTAGCATTTACGCACACTTAATTGAGCTCGTAAGATAACAAATATACCCTTAACTATTGAGCCTTTTGCCATAATCAAAATACGGTTCGACTTTGGTGCCCACCGCACAACAATCTCCCTTTGATTCATGGCAAACCGACACAAAAGTTAAGGAAAAATTAAGCTAGCATAATGATTAAGCATGAATGAGCTAGCATAAAGATTAAATATGAATGAGCTAGCATAATGATTAAATATGAATGAGAAATATTATTATTTTTCAAGTTCTCCCCTTTGAGGTAACCTCCCCCTTGACCGAAGGTGAGTTCTTGAAAAATAATTTTTACTCCCCCTTAATAGTTGCTTAAGTAATCGGAATTACTTAATATAAAAGGTAATAATTTTGTTTACTTTCTTCCCCTTTAATTTTGGTTAATTTTGGTTACTTTTGTGACTTTCTCCCCCTTTTGCCTTAACTCAAAAAAGTTTGTAAATATATTTTAGGGTTTGTAAGTCCAAGCAAGTTCCCAATATATATATATATATATATATATATATATATATATATATATATATATATATATATATATATATATATATATATATATATATATATATTTAAATAATAATAAGCTTGAAAATATGTTCATCTAAAATGTACAACTCCGGTTGGACTTGATTGATATAGAATGATCAATAAGTCTTGAAGGAGTTGATTAATTTTAAATAATTATACTCCATGGTTCATATCGATGCACTGAATCTACATCCGAACTGTGAGTAAGGTCCTAACATCTCACGCCCGTCTACGTGGTTAAGTACACAAACACATTAGTCCTATGTGTTGTGAGATGTGTTGGCTCCTTAAATCTATAGGTATATGATTTCTAAGGTAAGACTTAGGCTAATTTCATAAAAAGAAGCAAAAATAGAGTACATATAGAGAAATTTAAATCCTACTCTATTACGCACATACCTAACTTTCGTCTTAATAAACTAAATTCGGCTTCGGGTAGTGGTTTGGTGAAGATGTCCGCTAGGTTTGATTTGGACTCAACATACTCTAGTTGTATAGTTCCATTAGTTACATGTTCCCTAATGAAGTGGTGTTTAACTTCTATATGTTTTGTCCTAGAATGACATATTGGATTTTTAGTTAAGTTAATTGAACTGATGTTATCTATGTAGGTTTTAATGTTGTTAAAGATTAAGCTAAAGTCTTGGAGAGTGTGCTTCATCCACAGGAGCTGAGAGACACACTCACCCATCGCAACGTATTCCCGGTGTGGTAGATAAGGCAACGCAATGTCGCTTCCTCGCACTAACTCACTAGACTCGAGCCGAGGATTTGACAACAACCACTCGTGCTCTTTCTATCGAGTTTACTACCGGCATAGTCGGAGTCAGAGTAGCCGATTAGATTAAACTCGGTAGATCTAGGGTACCAAATACCTACGTTTAGCGTGCCCTTTAGATATCTAAGGATACGCTTGACTAGGGTTAGGTGAGACTCCTTGGCACAGGTTTGTAACCTTGCGCACATACTTACCGCGAATAAAATGTCGGGTCGGCTCGCGGTTAAGTATAGGAGACTTCCTATTGCGCTCCTATAGTATTTTAGGTCAACGGGTTTTCCTTCTACATCTTCGTTTATATTAACATTAGTTGCTATAGGTGTATTAATTATTTTAGCATCTTGCATTCCAAATCGATTTATTAAGTCCTTAGTATATTTTTGTTGATGTAAATATATTCCATCTTTAGTTTGTTTAATTTGTAAACCTAAGAAGAAACTTAACTCTCCTACTTAAATTCATTTCAAATTCACTTTCCATAAGTGAGATGAATCTGCTTTAGCGAGGATCGAGTTGGTAGTTCCAAAAATTATATCATCTACATAGATTTGGGCTATAAAGATTTCTTTTCCTACGGTTTTACGAATAAGGTTAGATCGACTAAACCTTGGTTGAATCCTTTGGACTTAAGATAGATCGAAGCCTTCGTACATCAAGCTCTTGGGGCTTGTTTGAGTCCATATAGGGCTTTCTTAAGTCTAAGGACATGGTCAGTTTATCTAGATTTTCGAATCCGGAGGTTGGTAGCGTAAACTTCTTCCTTAATGTATCCATTCAAAATGCTGACTTGACATCCATTTGAAACAATTTAGATGTGCAGATATGCTAACAACATTCGGATGGACTCTAGTCTTGCTACGGGGCATAGGTCTCATCGTAATCTAAACCTTCGACTTGACTAAACCCTTTGCGACTAACCTAGCTTTATTTCTAACTACTTCACCTTTATCATCAAGTTTATTTGAAATACCCACCTTGTTCCAATAATTGATTTTTCTTTAGGTGGTGGTACTAATTCCCGGACTTCATTTCTAGTGAATTGAGCTAGCTCTTCTTGCATAGCAATAATCGGTCGGGATCAAGAAGTGCTTGTTCAATAGTTTTGGGTTCGATTTTGAAATTAACGAGATTTGACTAATGTTTGATATGAAGCTCTAGTTCGAACCCTAAATTTGGATCACCTATAACTTGATTGATAGGATGACTTGGGTTAGGGTCATCTATCACTTAGTCGATAGGATGACTTGGGTTAGAGCGAGATTCAAGTTCAAGATCAGTCGGGTTTGCTATAAGTTGATTTGCTAGTTGGTTTTGTTAAGGATTGAACGGGTTCATGTCCTTCGTCGAAAACTATATTAATGGTTTCTTCGACTCTAAGAGTGTCGTGATTGTATACCTATAAGCTCTCGGTGGTTGAGTATCCTAGAAAGGTTCGAGAGGTTTTGGATTTGAATTTCCTAGGTAATCCTTAGTGTTTAAGATATGTACCTTGCATCCAAATACCCTAAAGTATTTGATGTTCGGTATTTTATCGTGATAAATCTCGTCACGAGGACTTTTGGTGCCTCTTTACCATAAGGATCCTATTTTGGACATAGCAAGTAGTACTAACGGCCTCGCCAAAATCTATCGGGTAGGTTATACTCGTTTAACATTGTCCTAGCGGCTTCTTGTAGGGTTCTATTTTTCCGTTCGACTAACCCATTTTGTTGTGGGGTTCTAGGACATGAAAACTCATGGTGGTATCCGCTTAGGTTACGTAAATCAGAAACTGTGGTTTTCGAATTCACCACCATGATCGCTTCTAAGTCTTTTAATCTTAAGGTTCTTTTGATTTTCGATTAACCTACAAAGATTGATTAGTTGGTCTAGGTATCATTTTTATGTTTGATAAACCTAACCCAAGTAAATCTAGAATAGTCGCCAATTATGACTAAGCAAAATTGACTACCATTGAGTGACTTAGCTCCATGTGAATCAAATAGATCCATGTGTAGGAGCTCAAGAACACTTTTGGTTCGTTCTTGATTAGTTAATTGATGTTGTGTCCTAGATTGTTTACCTTGTTGACAAGCATTACATATTTTATTATCCAAGTTGTTTAGTTTAGGCAAACCTATAACCAAGCCACTCTGACTCATCTTGTGGACGAGTCTTGGGTGCGAGTGTCCGAGTCTTCGGTGCCATAACCAAGATTCCTCTTGCTGTGTCATAAGACACTTGGTTGAGGAGTTGGGTAAATTTATTGTGTAGATGTTGCTATTCCTAGTTCCTTTAAGTATTATTTTAGATGTTGCATTTATCTTGATTACGCATTCATTTTCTAGAAATATGACCTTATAATTGTTATCACACAATTGGCTTACACTAAGTAAATTATATTGAAAGTTTTCTACTAATAAGACATTTTGAATTGTAAAGTTAGAGTTGAGCTCAATATCACCTGATCCGATGATTTTGAGCTTGCCGTTATTTCCGAAGGCTACCGATCCTTGTCGTTTGAATCGTAACTTCGAAAATCTGAGTTGATCCCCGGTCATGTGTCGGGAGCAACCACTGTCCAACATCCATTGATCCTACATATAAGGTAGTTGGATTGGATATTGGAATTACTAAAGGGTTGTTTGTAAGTTTTTAAACCTAAATCATCTCACCAATATCTACATGATCAAAACATGTTATTCCTATGTGTTATTGTGAGATGACTTTCAATTTTACTTGATTAATTTTAATGAATTTAAATTAACCAACATTAGGTTAGATTCGATTTAGTCTAAGCTCATCAAGTAATCTTTTCAAGAGATTAGCTTGTGTCGTGGCGAGGCACACGAGGCCTTCTTTGATCGGAACAACGACCACTTCCTTAGACAAAGCTAATTTCAAGAAATTGATAACTCGACTTACTTGAGACTACATCTTGGTCTAACTAGTTATTTTGAAAAGAGGCTCCCGAGGCTCAATCTTTTCGCAGGATTTTAGTTGGTTATGAGTCCTATCTAACCATTCTAAAAATAAAGGAAAAACTAAGCATGCAATTTCTAAGACTTAACAAAAATACATTTTGTATTGGCTCCCCATGGACCATTGAATCGAGTGGGTCTATTCACATAGTGAATTTGGTCCTTGGGAACCCAATACATGTTAGATCCTAAAGTTGAAATCAAAGTGATCTTAGGGACCCATGCTTGGACATTTTTCTTATGTTGGTTTACTATAGACATATATGACTTATTGGTTGTATTTGAGTTAAACCCGAGTCCGGCCTTGTTGTACACGGCCCTTTGTGATCCAAGTAAGAGGTCAAGTCCCTTGGATCCCAAAGTGAACCTTTCCAACGTGTTCCTAAGGTCTTCGACTTGTGTTTTCAAAAGCGAGTTCTCAACTTCAAGCTTTTCAACTTGAGTTGAGTCCTCCTCTTGAATACGAGTAGTCGAAGAGGTTAGGGAGACCTCATGTTTGAGGAGGTTAACCTCCTCAATTAGGGTCTCGACCTTGGACTCGGACTTAGCTAGTTTCTTATTTAAAAATTTAATTGCACCATACAAAGTATTAAGTAACGACCGACTTACCCTTAATGATTCTTTTGAACCGGATACGGATCCGTGGCTTGTCTTGAATGGAAGCTCATCATCGGATTCGGACTCGGACTCTTCTTGGTTTGAGTCGTGCTCGGTCGGCTTGGCCATTAGAGCTTGGATATCGCCTTCTTCCTCCGACAACTCCTCCCAAGTAGCGTTTAGCGCTTTCTTGGTCTTTGATGCGTTATTCTTTAGCTTTGGGCACTCGGACTTGATGTGACCGAACTCGTTGCACTCATAGCATCTAAAATTAGAAGTATTTGAATTAGGTTTAGGCTTACCTTGAGTTGTTGGTCGTTGCCTTGATCATCTTCGAACTAGATTGACTAGTTCGGATTCTATTTCGAGTCTACTTCCGATTCGGACTCGTCTTCTTCCTTCGGGGTGGCTTGCTTGGGCTTCTTCTTCTTGGAACTGCAACTAACGCAAATACTCTTCTCGGCTGGACCACGTTAGTTTGCTCATGTAATTCAAGTTCAAAAACAATTCGCCTAACCTAATTTTAGAAAGGTCCTTGGAGACCTTGTAGGCATCGACCATGGATGCCCACAAGGTGGTCCTAGGAAGCGAGTTAAGAGAATACGATAAGGTCGCGATTCTCGACCTTTTGTCCGATGGCATGGAGTTGGTTGACGATGTCTTGGAATCTGAGCATGTAGTTGAGTTGCGGTCTCGTTTTCCTGCATTTTCAAGTTATACAATTTATTTAAAAGTAAATCTCTTTTACATACCTTCGTGTCGTCGGTGCCTTCGTAGTTCCACTAGCTTGGTCCATAAGTCCTTTGCACTAATGAAGGGGCCGACGCGTTGAGCTCTTCCTTGGACAACCCACATTGCAAGATTTGAGTTGCCTTGGCATCGGCTTCTACTTGTTTTTCATGGAATTTGACCATTGATCGTAACCCAAAGATTCACCATCTTCATTAATAGGAAGTGTGAAACCGGTTTGGATTACGATCCACATCTCGATTTGGGTTTTAAGAAAGCATTCCATCCGACCCTTCCAATAACGAAAGTCATTACCGTTGTAAAACGGGGTCAGCGTGCTAAACCCTTCGAGATGGGCCATTTAAAAACAAGAAGAAGAACGAAAAAGAATCTTGCAAAACACACGAAAAGAATATTCCAAGACTTTCGTCTTGGATTAGTAGTGCAGGAAGTAAAAAAATATATATATAAAATGTAACTTGCAAAAAGAAATAAACAATCAAATGCGAATGTCGTTGAAGTTCCGGAGGACAACCTTACTCGGGATCTAACCCGAAGGACAACCTTATCCGGATCCTAAAGCCTCTAATGCAATTCTATATGTAGGAGAAGATAAGCAAATGAAATAATTATACGAAAACAGAAATAAATAAATAAAAAATCTGTGAAAAAGAAAACAAAGCTAGATTGGTGGTTTCACGAATCTTAGCGCCCGACTCGATACCAATTGTTGGATCGAAAGTGTCGCTAGAGGGGGTGAATAAGCGATACGGTGTCGTTAAAAAAACTTTTGCAATAAGTAAAAAGCAAGTAGAGAGTGCACAGCGGAAATATAAAGTAGACAAGATATTTTTACGTGGTTCACAATCTTTCGATTGCTAATCCACGGCCCTAGTGATCCTTGATCACGTACGGAGGGCAATTCACTAAAACCACTCCTCCTCGTTGGAAGTAGGAGCAACGATCACAAAAAGAAATCAAGGCAAAGGGACACTCCCCCTTTCCTTGTTACGATTAAAGCACAAAGACAATTTAAAGAAGTAGAACTTAAATAAATATACCGACAACTCTTATAAGTAGAAGATGTAGCTTTCGTTGTCGGCGCACTTCGTCGTAGCAAATGTGAGTAGTAGTAAGCGGCGTTCTGACGGCGTTGAGAGCTCTTGATTTCTTATTTTTGCTTGGCGTGAACATGTCTATTTATGGATATTGATCTATGAATTTAGACATAGGTAGTGTCCAAGGTGAGGTTCTTATCCCCAAGTCTTGCTCATCCACATCCTTTGCGAACTCAAGGATGAGGTGCTTCATCCAACCACCTTGTGCCACAACTCAAGGATGAGGTGCTCATCCAACCACCTTGTGCCACCTCAAGGAGGCCTTCACGCCAACTTGTTGGAGCCATCCAACTTGTGCCACATCATGGGAGCCAACCATCTTGTGCCAACTCTCCTCATTTTGGGCGTCAAGCTTGATGGTGGTTTGCCAACCATCTTGTGCCAACTCACCTCATTTTGGGCGTCCAACTTGATGATGGTTTTGGATGTTCACCTTGATGCCACATCAGCCTTTGTACCAAAACACGAGTCAAGTCCAAATTCACCCCCTTGAAATTCGAGCTCTTCTAGGTGGAACTAGACCAGTGATTGATAGTAGACGATCGTCAAAGGGTTTTGATGATACAAGTTAGCTTAAAATATAAAGTACGATGGTTCTAACCAATGATCTCGACCTAGACCTTCCATTGGAGGTATTGGGTCGGATCTACGCTTAACGCGTCCTTGCTTCGCTTTCACACGAGCTTACCTTGTAGCCTCGCTTCGGTCTTCACCCGAGTACCTCGGCTTCCTCAAAATCCCTCTGGCGTTGCGACCACCTCGGTTCCCACGGGTGTCGCAGACCTTCCGCCAACTTTAGCATTTACGCACACTTAATTGAGCTCGTAAGATAACAAATATACCCTTAACTATTGAGCCTTTTGCCATAATCAAAATATCGGTTCGACTTTGGTGCCTTTGCACCAACACGGCCGCGCGAGCCTTTGCTAATCGCGGCCCGGTAACCGGCGCGCTGTCGCCGTCGCCTCTGCGCCATCGGCCCGTCGCCTCCGGCGCCGTCGACTTCATCGCCCGCGACCGGGTCGTATCAGAGGTCATCGCCTCCGTCCCGTGCGCCTCCGCGTCGGCAACAGCGCAATCGCCGTCGATCCGCGCGAGCATCGCGCCTCGCCAGCCCACGGTGCCGCTGCGTCGCCGGGGCGTCGGCAGCCTCGCCGCCTCCGACGCCCAGTCGGAAGGGCATCGGCTCCGCGTCGCTTCCGAGCGACAGGATCCCGGCGACGGCGACCGCGCCGCGCCAATTTGTCCAGAACAGAGGTTCTGTTCTCGGTTGTGCGCTCCGGCGAGGAAATCAAATAGGGATTTTTCTCCGGCGGCGAAGAAATCAAACAGGTATGAAGTAAATACAGAATAAACTGTGGAAAGCCCTGATACCATTGTAGATAAATTATACCTGTTTGGAGTTTTGCTTGCGTCGGAGGAAATACCACAGTGGAAATTATCTCAGGTTTCCACAAACCAAGATCCGTCGAATGCCTCTTCGTCTGCGACAGCCTCCCAAAGGAACCCCCCGCCTTGGACGCCCTCCTTCCCTGAGACGCACGCACGGCTTCAAGCCGTCCGTGCTCGAGGCGGTTCCACGAACTGCCTCTGTGCAATTCGTGGAACTGCCACGAACTTACACGAAGAAAATACGATGGTGAACCATAGTTGTCATCCCCAACTTGATCTTGATAGTTCCTGTAATTCTTTTTTAGGATTTCTCCAGCTAGATTTACGAATGTTTGAATATGAATCATTTTGCAGTCGCTAATTGTAGATGACATTCACTCGTTCAAAATGCAAAGGCGTAAATAATATTGCCTCTCGGGGCATGGTGTAACTTTAAAAACGGAGAAGCATGTCATAAGAGAATGCAGTTTGATCCTCTGCTGCGATATCGTTCGACGATGAATTTAAAAAAAAATCATTCGAACAATTCTGAGGCCTAGGAGTTTATCCGATAGATGGAGTACGATTTTGACATTATACCATTATTCAAGAATAATGTGACTACGAAGTTCGGGTTGAACCGTGGAAAAGTTACGAGCACTTTCCTGATTTATTCTTGGTGGACGGTAGAGACCACTTAAGGTTCGATCTTATCCGACTTAACTGTTGGTGAGATATCTCGAAGATTCGTAGGACAGAATCGGTCACTCTCAGCGATTAGTTGGATTGAAGATTCAGATAATCTAATGTCAATAAAAAAAAAAAAATATTGGACAATTATCAAGGGGATACCTTATTTCATCACAAATCTTACAGTAGAGTTTAGTAAAATTTATAGTATTATATTTATCATATCTTTTGAGTCAGAGCATGTATCTTTATCCAAAAGGAAATATAGAGAATGATGATAAGATTAACCGTCAAGGATAAAAAAGGAAATATAAAATAAGGAAAGGAGAATTAAGAAAATTAAAGTAAAAAATAAGAAAAGAGAAATTAAGGAAGGTAAATAAAATAAATAAAAAGTAGAATATGGAAAGTGAAAATAAATAAAGAAAGTGGAAAAGTATAAAATATAAAAAAAATAAGAAATGTGAGAAATATGAAAAGTAGAAAAAATTAAGGAACGTAAAAAAATATTAAAGTAAAGACAATAAATGAGAAAAAAAAATGATGCAAATATGGAAAGTTCAAAATGAAAAAAATGAGAAAACAAATAAGGAAAGAAAAATTATGATAAGAAAAATAAAATAAGGAAAGAAGAAAATAAAGAAAGTAAAACACATAAGGAAAATAATAATGTAAATAAAGAAAATAGAACTATGGAAAATGTAAATATGCAAATATGAAAAATATAGTTTGTGAGAATATGGAAAGTAGATAACATTAATCGAGAAGAATTTAATTTGTGAATTTGTAGGGTGATTCGTTGTAATCGTTGTTTAGACAATAGTCACAAACATTAGTGGTGAGTGTTTTATTTTATTTATTGCAACTGTTTTTGCATTTATCAACAAATGGAGCAAAATTCGGACACTTGCATTATAAAGCAACGAAACATAAATAATAGTCTAACCTTTTTCAGTGGTATCGATCTTTCTAAATCGTTTAATATATACGAACAAAAGAAAAAAAAAATGAAAGATAAAGAATAATTCGATGATTTATCAAAATCTCAAATTTAAAATTATTCAAATACAATTTTATAATTTTAATATTTATCAAATGATACATCTCATTCCCTTTTTACATTCAAACGTAAATTTAATGTTCATAGAAAATTTCGAACCATCCAAAAAGTGATGTTGAGAATTATATTCTCAGTAATACAGTAGTCCTGAGATTTAAATTCTCAGCACCACATGACATCGGGCCTAATTTTTGATATATGACTATGAACATCTAATAAAATCTAGATTATCAAAAAATTTGGACACGGATATATAAAGTGACACTTTCCAAAACCAATTGATTTGGATTGGATAGAAGAAGAGGTAAGTAGGGTCATCAATGAGTTTTGACCGAAACTCATTGATGAACCTAAAAGAGATCAATTTCTGAAATCTTGACATAGACTGAAAGATCTTACTGCATAAATTATTGATTTATCGAGGAAACTTGGTTCTGATCCTTCTATCTATCAGTTTTGGTCGCGTGACATGCATAAATTCAAGTTAGACGAGAAAAAAAGTAGTGTTGAGAATTGTATTCCCAAAAACATAATGATTCTTACAATGGTCTTGAGATTTAAATTTCCAACAACACATTCAATTTCAAACTGCCCCGAAAAAAAAAGTGGTGCTGGGAATTATATTTCCAGGAACACAGTGGTCATGGAATTTAAAATCCCAGTACCATATAATATCAAGTTGGCCGAGAAAAAAAGGTGATGTTGAAAATTATATTCCCCAGAACACATTGGTCTTGAGATTTAAATTTCCAACATCATATACAATTTCAAGTTGACCGAGACAAAAGGTGGTGCTGAGAATTATATTACCAGGAGCATAGTAGTGTTGGGATTTAAATTACCAACACCACGTACAATATCAAGCTGATCGAAAAAAAGATGATGCTAGGAATTATATTATCAGGAACATAATAGTGCTGAGATTTAAATTTTCAGCACTACATATAATATCAAATTGATCGAAAAAAGATAGTGTTGGGAATTATATTATCAGGAACATAGTGGTGTTGAGATTTAAATTCTCAGTACCATGTACAATATCAAGTTGGTCGAAAAAAAGGTGGTGTTGGGAATTTTATTACTAGGAAATAGTGTATTGAGATTTAAATTTCTAGCGGCAATTTACCAAATAGCGCACGTGAAGTTTAGAATTGCCCAAATAGTGCCCCATACTTTCATATTTACAGAATAAGAATTTCTCTTTTACCCCTCATGACGCATGCGACAAGAAAATTCCCAAACGTGATAATGGGAATTAAAATCAACTACCACTGGTGTAATTTAATCCCATCACCACCGCTGGTCTTGAAAATTCAAATCTCGCATCACGATAGTGCCGAATTGCAACTTCAACACATCGCAGCCGGAATGCAAATTCGCACTACCGCGGTGATAGTGTTGGGATTGCACCACCACTGTGGTGCTGAAAATTCAAATTTCAACACCACAGTGGTGCTGAGATTTGTAATTTCAGTACCATAGTAGTGGTGCAGATCTTTTTGGTGGGAGGGGTAAAAAGGGAATTAAGTGCGTTATTTGGTAAATATGAAAGTATGAGACATTGTTTGTACATTTCTAAACTTCACGTGCGCTGTTTAGTAAATCGCCGAATTTCTAGCCCCACGTGCAATATCAAGTGACGTTTGGATGACTCGAAATTTTCGATTGTGGCTCGAATGCATACAAAATCTTAGGTGGCGTTTGGTTGGAAGGTGGGAATAGGAATGAGAATGAGTTTGATAGTAGACTGGAATAGGAATGAATTTTGCCATTCCAATAATGTTGTTTGGTTTATAAGTTGGGAATGAGAGTGATCGACGGTGGTGATGGCGATGACGACGACGACGGCCAACGATACGGCGGCCGGCACGGCCGATGGTCGATATCCGGCGGCCACGGCGATCGGCCGGGGCGATGGTCGGCCACCGTGGGCGGCAACCGGCGTCGGCTGGCGATGGGTCGCCACCGGCGGCGGCCGGCCGACGATCGCTCGGCAGCGATGGTCGCCATCGCCGCGGGCTAACCGGCGATCGACCACGGCGAATGGTCGACCACCGTGGCGGCCACGCGATCGCCCGGCGGGCGATGGTCGGCCATCGGCCGCGGCTAACCGGCGATTGACTCGGCGATGGTCGACCACCGGCGTGGTGGCCGGCGATCGACGACGGTCGACGACCGATCGACGATCGACAACTGACGACCGATCGAGGCCGACGCCCGACTGATGATCGATGATTAGCGGCATGACGACGACGGCGGAAGCCTCGGCGATCGGCGATCGATGACCGTCGAGCGAGCGACGGTGAACGGGAATGAAACCCAAACTCACCATGTGAGATGAGTTTTGTTGATTCCCAATTATTTAGAATTGATTTCCAAATCCTCCTTCCTAAAACTATTAATCAAACACTCTATATGATTCTCATTCTCATTCTCTCATTCCAAATCCACCAACCAAACTCCATTTTAGTATTAATTGTATACGTATTTGACGGGAGGGATAAAAAAGGAATGAAGTGCGTGTTTTAGTAAACATAAAATTATGAGATTGTGTTTGAGCAATTTCAAATTTGAGATATATAACGTACTTAATTGTCAATAATAATTTATTAATAAAACGAAGAACTTATGGTCTGTAAAAAAGATATATAACGTATATTATCAAAGCAAATTCTATATTAATCACAAAGGATATATTGGCTATAACTTTTGTTACATAAAACGTTAAAAATATTTTAAAAACATTTTTCCAAGCCTTAATCTCCCTTTCTTTTTTCCCCCTTTTATCCTTTAATCCTTTTTTATTAAATTTCTATTACTAAATTACATGAAAAAAATTAAATGATATTTAAATCAGGCTAATATTTTAGTTATTTAAATGCTATCGATTCAAACTGAAAATTCACTTCGAATTGTAAAACACCCTATTTAAATTTATTTGGAAGGAAACGATGGCCGTGGTCCATCGATATTTAAATTTATTTAGAAATCGCACTAATTTTAAATCATTTCAAACAAATAAAATAATCTTAGCATGCCACATAAAAATTAATATTTGTAGATCCACCTACGATTTCCCTCTCCATTCCCAACGTTTTTATTATAATATATCACAAGAAAATTTTCACTTTGCCCCATATATTTATCTACTTTTCTAATGAGAATTCCTGAAGATTTTCAATATTTAACATCCACTTGTAAAAGGAATTCTTACCCAAAAAAAAAAAAAAGAGTAAAAACTCATGCATATTTTGATGATTTTTAAATCTAAAAAGATAATTTGAAAATGAGATAAGGTAAACTAATAATGTTTCGCGTTGAGCATGTGCGTTTCAGAAAACTATTAGCAAAGGCGAGCTGTCGTCTCTTGACAATGCACGTGATATTAATTAAGACTGTTAGTATTATCATTAGATCTTAGCTATCCTTAATCGAGAGCTTAAGACCTTAATTAACCAATGTATTAAAGACTAAGCCAAATATCACTTCCCAGAAATACAACTTCCAATCATAAGTTCCAAAGGATTAGCTTGGAATTATAAATTTCATGAGGACCTGTCTGGAAAAAAAGACAATTTTTTTATTCATTCCTGTCAGATGAGTTTATTTTCATATCTACATCTATAAAACAAAATATGCAACTTTCGCACCATGCGTCAAAGGGGATGCTCCGGTCAGGCACGGGCAGTATCTAGTGATAGAGGCCAATCAAGACCTGCTGGTCCGAATAGGGTCGCCTGCCCTATCCCAATCAAGGTCATCTTGCTTCGCTCCGTTATTTGATAATTTAATTATGCGGAACAAAATGGGTATGAGATAACATTTTTGTGGTGCCTTGCTTGTTCCACTCGATCAATATAAAATTTAATCTGTTGCCTATATTGAATATATAATTTTGCATGTTTCAGAGGATTTGAATAAGTGAAATTGTGTTTCATTGGGCGCAACGGTGGTAGAAATAGAGAGTGAAAAATACAATTCTATTTTTTTACTGTAATATTATTTAATAATGAATTTTAAAAAAAATTATTCAGATAATTTTAGAGCTCAGAAATTTAACGTAGTATTATTTCGGCGTTGGATCGTTATTCAGGAATGATGCGATTTTAAAATTCGAGTTGAACCGTGAAAAAATTATAAATATTTCTCTGATTTATATTTGATGTCCGATAGAAGCCATTTAAATTTTAATTTTATTCGATTTAATTATTGATGAGACATCTCAAAAATTGATGGGATAAAATCGATTATTTATAAAGATTAATCAGATTAAAAATTTAAATATTCGGTATAAATAAAAAAAATGAAATTAATAAATTATGCGTAATATACGAACTGCACTAGGCCTGTACATGGGTCAGGCCGTGTCCATATCTTGCACGTCTCTGTTACCTCTCGCATCATCAGTGCTAATTTATAATACAGAAAATTCAGTTTCCCTTTCCAGTCTCCGAAGTTCTGCGATCAAAATTTTCGTTTGATTATCAAATTTTACTTCTTTTTTTTCGTTTTCTTGTTAATTTTGTGTGTGTGTGCGTGTTTTTTTTTTTTTTTTGGGAATTCGATTACTGTGTGTTTGTTCCATCTCGTCGCCTGTAATTATTGCGGTCAAGGAGTCAATCGAATCCTTCTCTCAGGATCTTACCCTTGCAGAATATAAAGCCAAGGGAATGCAGAAACAACAAACAGCTTCCCCATTTACTTGGTCGACTGCGACAGCCAGTGGTAGGGAGCGGTTACCGATGGAGGCCGAGTACCTCGTCGACGGCGGGGGTGGCGGCGATCTGGAGTCGGCCCTTCTCACCGCCGACTGGCAACTCGACGAGCACCGTGCCTCCCGCATTCGCAGCATGACCTCCAACACCACGTCTCAGCTCGCCATCATCGGCTCCAAACTCTGCCCCATCGAAAGCCTCGACTACGAGTACTCTCTCACTCTATTTCTCCTTGAGATTGTGGAAGGCTGATTTGTTTCCATCTCGTTTGTTCGATTTGGGGTTTCAGAATGATTGATTAAAGGCCGGATCCCCCCTTCTCTGCATGTACGGAATGAAAAGTTTGGAATTTTGTCGCCTGTTTCTCTTGCTGCTTATTAATGTATCTAAAATTGGAGGAAGATTAAATGGATGTTTTTCCCATCTTTTTCGCGGCTTTGAAATTGTAGGATGATTAAAGCACGGATTTTTTTATTTTTTTTTGGTTTCTCTGGAAATTTTAGGGTAAAAAGCATGGATGTTTTCATTTGTTTCTCCATCTTTAGCTTTGACAGCAGAATTGAAATATCGAATTCTATCTTTCTCCATGCCCCAGTTTAAGATTGTTTCCTGGGCAAAATACAAACTTTTTTTTTTTCTTTTGTGAATTTTGGGTTGTGGCAACATGGAATCGGAGGTCTGAAAGAGGAGAAGTTGCAGGTTGATCGAGAATGACTTTCTCAAGCAGGATTGGCGTAGCCGGGTGCCGGTGCACATCGTGCAGTACGTCGTCCTCAAGTGGACTCTGTGCTTCCTCGTCGGCGCGCTGTCCGGCGCTGTTGGATTTTTCAACAACCTTGCCGTCGAGAACATCGCCGGTGTCAAGTTCGTGATTACCTCCAATATGATGCTTGCCAGCAAGTACGGTCGCGTTCTGACAAATAGAACAGACACTTCTCTTGTTTCTTGCTTATTTTTTCGATTGATGTTTCAATTGGTTGGAGCAGGTATGGATGGGCATTTGCGGTGTTCGCGGGGTCGAATTTCGTGCTCCTCATGTTTGCTTCGGCCGTCACCGTTTTCGTCTCGCCAACGGCAGCTGGATCTGGAATTCCAGAAGTGAAGGCATACCTGAACGGTGTTGATGCTCCTCAAATTTTCTCATTAAAGACGTTGTGTGTGAAGGTGAGGATTTTGGAATTCTTCTGGATTGAGAAAACTTTTCTATTATTCTATGTACGGTCCAGCCTATAATGGAGCTGAAGTAAATGAACTTGGCTTCTTTCTTTTTCGAATGCTGAACAGCTTTTACTCCACTCATCTGTGGAGCATATCTGATCATTAGAACAGATTGAACAATGAGTTTTCTTCCTTTTTTTTTTGTACCAAATAAGAACAATCCACAAGTACCTAATCTGATTGGCTCATTTTTGTATATCTATGGCAAAGCATTTTCCAATCATTTGAATGATACAGAAAAAGGAAAAACCATTGCACGCATAGTGGTGTCTTGAAGATGATGTTCTGACTTTAATGAATTTACAGGTGGTAGGTTCCATTGCTGCGGTGTCTTCATCTCTTCATGTGGGCAAGGCTGGTCCGTTAGTACATACAAGTTCCTGCATTGCATCCATACTTGGGCAAGGAGGATCTCGGAAGTACAAGCTAACCTGGAGATGGTTGAGGTATTTCAAGAATGACAGAGACCGACGGGATCTTGTAACCTGTGGAGCTGGTGCGGGAATTGCTGCTGCTTTTCGTGCACCAGTTGGTGGTGTTCTTTTTGCATTGGAATGTGTATCCTCATGGTATCATACTTCTTGATATCTCCCTGATGCAGCAATTAGTTTTCTATGTGTATAAAATAAAGATTGCATTCATAGCCTCCATAGAGGGAAGCTGCAAAGTTTTTTTTTTTTGTTTTTTTTTCTCTCAGTGATATTGTAGCCAATGGATACTGTGAGATTACTTAAACATCAGGTGAGAACTTGGTACAAATAGGTTGAGGTTTGTGTATGATGATTGCAATTGTATCATATGGTCTTTACAAACTGACTATTGCGAATTGATATTTCATTTTGTCGAATGGCATAGTTATGGGAAGAATATTAAATTTGTGTTTGAGAGCATACTGAAGTGTATGTTGAAAAGTTTGGGCACACTAGTTATGGTAAAAAGTTTTCTATACCGGAGAGTGATGTATCTCCTCCATTTGCCTTTTAGTTATTATTCTAAGTTATTTAATCTCATATAATATCTCTTGAAAGGAGTTTACTTGTCTTTGAAGGTGGCGAAGTGCACTGCTATGGAGAGCATTCTTCACAACAGCAGTTGTTGCAGTTGTGCTCAGGGCATTGATTGATATTTGTAGAAGTGGTAAATGTGGCTTATTTGGGAAGGGCGGACTTATCATGTTCGATGTCACTTCTGCTGATGTGTCTTATCACCTTGTCGATCTACCTCCAGTCATCATTTTAGGAGTAATAGGTGGAATCTTGGGAAGCCTCTACAACTTCCTGCTGGATAAGGTTCTTAAAGTCTACAATCTTATTCACAAGTATGTATTCTTGCTTTTTATATTTCAACGTATAGTTCTACTCATGTTGCAAAGGTTTCGTACAAAGATTTTTTAAGAGCATATTCAAACTTTCATTTTCAGGAAAGGCCATGGACACAAATTTTTTCTTGCTGCTTTAGTTTCCATATTCACCTCCTGTTGCCTATTTGGATTACCTTGGCTTGCGTCTTGTAAACCTTGCCCAGCTGGGTTATCCGAAGCTTGTCCATCAATAGGAAGATCTGGTAATTTCAAGAAGTTTCAGTGTGCGCCTGACCACTATAATGATTTGGCTAGTTTATTTTTCAACACCAATGATGATACAATAAGAAACCTCTACAGTGCTGGCACAGACAATGTTTTCCAGAAATCTTCAGTGTTCTTGTTCTTTGTTACTTCCTAT
Source organism: Wurfbainia villosa (assembly GCA_025175895.1). Classification (NCBI taxonomy): domain Eukaryota; kingdom Viridiplantae; phylum Streptophyta; class Magnoliopsida; order Zingiberales; family Zingiberaceae; genus Wurfbainia; species Wurfbainia villosa. The sequence continues at coordinate 11,156,579 of CM046004.1, read as the reverse complement.
TTTCTTGGAATTATCAGTTATGGTCTGGCAATTCCTTCTGGTCTTTTTGTGCCAGTTATTTTGTGTGGTGCAACTTTTGGACGCCTTGTAGGTATGCTTATGGGTTCACATTCGACTCTTAACCATGGTCTCTTTGCCGTCCTTGGTTCTGCTTCCCTTCTAGCTGGTTCGATGAGAATGACTGTTTCAGTCTGTGTAATTATGCTAGAATTAACAAACAACCTTCTACTCCTTCCCCTGGTCATGCTGGTTTTGCTTATATCCAAGACTGTAGCTGATGCTTTTAATTCGGATGTCTATGATTTGATTGTGAAATTGAAGGGGCTCCCTTATCTTGAATCCCATGCCGAGCCTTACATGCGACAGTTTACAGTTGGTGATGTGGTTAGTGGTCCTTTGCAGGTATTCAATGGGATTGAAAAGGTAAGCAACATATTCCATGTGCTGAAGAGCACTGGCCATCATGGCTTCCCTGTGGTAGATGAGCCTCCTCTGTCTGATGCACCTGTTCTTTTTGGTCTGATTCTTCGTTCGCATCTACTTGTTCTGTTGAAGAGGAAACAATTTCTTTTTACCCGCACAGTTGAAGGTACAGAAGCTTCAAAACAGCTCTCAGCTGATGATTTCGCCAAACGTGGATCCGGCAAGCATGAAATTATCGAAGGCATCGAGTTGACTGCTGAAGAGATGGATATGTATGTTGATTTACACCCATTCACAAATACTTCACCATACACTGTTGTTGAAACGATGTCTTTGGCCAAAGCTCTGATTCTTTTTCGACAAGTGGGTTTGAGACATCTCTTGGTTATCCCCAAGTCCTCTTCGGTATGAAACTTCTGCTACTCGATGTATCTGTATATAAGTCAAATCTACTCTGCAACTTTTTTAAAAAAAAAAAAAACAGACGTCTTTTAGAATAAGCAAATCCTTTCAGTTAATTTTATGGCTTTAAGACATTGTTTTTTTTTTTTTGAACAATGCAGAGGGCACCTGTAGTTGGCATATTAACGCGGCATGATTTCATGCCCGAGCATATACTTGGATTGCATCCTTCCCTACTCAGGAGCAACTGGAAGAAATTATGGTTTAGGAAATTGAATCCTAGTGATCTTTGTTTGCTCAAGAAATGACAGCTGAACTGAAACTGCAGTGTTTAGTTTAATTGGGAATTCATCATTTAGCTTTCCCATACAAATGCTTTATATCGGATGAAATCAGCCTCGTATGAATTTTGTTTTTGTTTTTGGCCAGTAAGTTCTGTTAAGTTCCTTCTCTACAGTTTTCGATACCAGTAGGACAATTTCATTTTGAATTTGTGGAAATAGGCTTCCCCAGAGATGCGTTGAATATATATTGGGTGAAGTGCAAGATTGCTTCTGCAGAAATTAATAGGTCTTCTCCTATAAATTAATTGCTTCCCCACTGAAGGTCACGAAGGAAGGATAATTTTTTTAGGTCCTGGTAGGTTGTATCCTGTATCACTATTGATCCTTGAGTGGGATATTCTGATGAAAATATTCTTCTCATTTGTGATAGAACATTCTGCGTTCTCCGTCTTCTTTCAGTCGCAGTGACTAATGCACACCGGACTATGACAAATTGTTAACTCAGGCACCACCATAGATCCAAGAATTGGAAGGGAAGTCAAAGGAAAGGAGTGAATAGTCTTCAATTACAAACGCCTGAATGACGTAATAATCAAGGTCAATATAGCCTGTCTAGAATCAATACGATTCTTCAAAAGGTCAGTAAAAGTAAAATTTACTCAAAATTTAACCTCAAAAGTGGCTTTCATAAGGTAGCTATGCATCTGGAGTATCTTACTCCCCATTACTACACTTTTATAGTTATCTTGTACAAACTAGGGGTGCCAAACCAGGGGGCGCTTATGGTTTTGTAATAGTAGGAAGGACGGCTCTCCGAGGCTCTATCCTTCTTTTTCGTACAAACATGATAACTAGTGGTTAAAGCTTTGTCCTCACGGGTCCACCACTTTTGCAAAGCATCACATGCTACAGTTTGAAAGATGCCATCGTCCTGTAGGCATCCTGTAGTAGGTTGGTGGTTTGCTCTAATTGGTCATCCACTCGTTTAGTAGTTGGATACCAATCAGAACACCAGTTATCTTTGGTGTTTCTATGTTGGCACTCATATTTCTTTAATGAGTGTATCAGTCTAAGTTGTTGAAGTGTGTTTGTGGCTTACACTGTTGCCTATTGTTGTAGGTCATGGAGCTTTTGCATGATGTCGTCTTCTGTTTGGAGGTTGTAGGGGAACTTGTATAGGGCTTGCACCAATTGTTGGTATTGTTCAACGAGTTGCAGAGGTTGCTGAGAACTTTGGTCATTTGCGCTTGAGCTCCCTCGAAGGGTTTTTCTTTTATCTCTTGAAGGGTTGGTACCACGAGTTCCAGCTTGCTCAGGTTCCCTTCCGCCCATTCTGTAACAAGAAGATAATTTATTAAACGGGATAATACATCGACTAATTGATTATCCTTCTCGTCAATATGTTCAAAATGAATGGGAATCCCTATGTCGGTGATGTAGTCGGTGAATGCTATCCACCTAACCCTAGAAGACTTGTTCTTGGTTGATTTGTCGAAGAAGTTGATTATGGCTTGACAATTAGTCCTAATAATAAGCTCTTTTTTATCAAAATAATAAATCTTTAAGGCTTCTAGTGAATTCAGTGTCTAAGGAAAGGTCTTGGATCGGAGTATAGAGGTCCATGAGCTTGTAGTTCTTACAAGATTTTCCATTAGATCCTTCGAAGGGAGAGAGTTATCCTCAAGTAATACTGATATGGTATGTTTTGGTCTTGGTAATAGTTTGTCAAAGATAGTCGGGTCCTGCATAGGAACTTGACTAGTGGAGCCAAAACCTTTTGTGCCATGCGAAGTTTCTGACAATTCTTCTGCTTGGTATATTTCTGCTACAAGGAGGGGTTCAAGTATAATTTAGGCAATAGCCTCACTTGGCCAAATATAGGCCTTTGTGTCAGAGTGATTGAAAACCACAATCATTATTTCACCTCGATAATCACTATCAATTACGCCTGCTCCGACGTCAAGACCAAGTTTCCATGCTGAACTTCATCCGGTGACAAAGAAGCCGAGTTAGGAAGTGCTTGAGAGAGACCCGCTAAATATTGAATATGTTCGAGGAAGTCATCCTCAGATTCTGAAGTGTCTAAGGAAAGGTCCTTGGACCGGAGTACAGATGCCCATGGGCTTGTAGTTCCTGTAAGGTTTTCCATTAGATCCTTCGAAGGGAGGGAGTTATCCTCAAGTAATACTGATATGGTGTGTTTTGGTCTTGGTAATAGTTTGTCAAAGATAGCTGGGTCCTGCATAGGAACTTGTCTAGTGGAGCCAAAACCTGATACCAGAGATTTACCCATGTATAGTATAAGCACTTCAAACAGAGATAGACACTAAGTAGACAATGCTTGAAATGCCAAAAGGACTTACAAAATACAGAGCTTGACTGCAAACACGAAAGACTGGAGGACTCAAACTCTGAGTAGAACTTGTGGGGATTTGCCCCTGCTGTTCTGCAAAGAGAACTAAGGTGTTTATATAGAAGGGGGAAGAGAGATCGGGTGCTCATTGGGCCCCATCGACGTCTCATCTTACTCCCCACTACTACACCTTTAAAACTATCCTACACAAACTGTTGGGAGTATGGAGAATACAATCAAAGTTCCACATTGGTAAGATATGGAAAAGATCATGTGCTTATAAGATAAAAAGATATCTCTATTGACATGAGACCTTTTGGGTAAAGCCCAAAAACAAAATCATGAGGGTTTAGGCTCAAAGTGGATAATATCATGCTATTGTGGAGATATGTGAATCTTATAGACACTAACAATTGGTATCAGAGTCATGGTCCATGTCTTATCAATGTGAGACTTTGATTGTATTCCCCATACTCTCAACAATCCCCCCTCAAACGAAGGACCACATTGAGCCTCCCTCAAACTTATCCCTCCTCGAAGGGCATTTTCTGCTTGATGTCCGATCTCCAACCCATTAGGACTTCCTGCCAACTGTCTGATCCTCCTGACCCAGTTGGACTTTGAATGACGTTCTTTATGAGACTAGAACTTTAAGCAATGGTATTTATACGTTGGACGTATCCAGTGACATTCTCAATATCAAAGCGAGCAACAAGCGTACTCGAAAAGATAATCAATTAGCCTCCTATATGTGGCATTGTCGTCTTGGCCATGTAAGCAAGAAACGCATGCCCAAATTACACCGATGTGAAATTCTGGAATCGTTTGAATTGGATTCATACGATACATGTGAATCATGCTTAAAAGGCAAGATGACTAAGTTATCTTTTACAGGAAAAGGTGAACGGGTGGGAGAGTTGTTAGGTCTAATACATATTGATGTATGTGAACCTATGTCAACTCAAGCTCTAGGAGACTATAGCTACTTCATTACCTTCACCGATGATCACTCATGGTTTGGGTATGTGTTTTTGATGAAACACAAGTCTGAAGCCTTTGAAAGGTTCAAATAATTCAAAAATGAAGTAGAGAAACAACATGACAAGAGTATTAAAATACTTCGATCGGATCGAGGTGGTGAATACTTAAGTCAAGAGTTTCTAGATTATCTAAGAGACAATGGTATATTGTCTCAATGGACTCCGCCATATACACCGCAGCATAATGGTGTATCTGAGAGGCATAATCGGACCTTGTTGGACATGGTCAGGTCAATGATGAATCATGCGAATCTTCCTAAGTCCTTTTGGGGCTATACACTTCAGACAACTGTTTACTTGTTAAACAGAATGTCAACTAAGGTAGTCTCTACTACTCCATATGAGATATGGAATAGTAAGAAACCTCATGTATCTTACTTGAAGATATGAGATTGTCCTGCTTATGTGAATCTGACTGTATCAGAAAAATTGGATGTTAAGTCTGATAAATATCTATTTATTGGATATCCTAAGAAAATAGGGGGTTACCAATTCTATCATCCTGCGGAGCAAAAGGTGTTTGTTTCAAGGCATGCTGTGTTTCTAGAAAAAGAGTTTCTCTTACAAGAAAACAGTCGGAGTATCGTTGAGCTTGAGGAGGCTCGAGAGACTCAAATAGACATCGATGAGATACCTGGTGAAGCACCACAGCCGATAACTCATAGTGATGAGCCATCGACTGGACCTATTGAGATACCACATCTTCGTAGATCTAGTAGAACACACAATATTCCTGAGAGATATGGATTTCTCGTAAGTGAATCGAATGATGTGTTACTCATTGATGATGAGGAGCCTACCAGTTATAAAGAAGTTCTGAAAAGTTCAGAAAGGGATAAGTGGCTTGACGCCATGAAGTTGGAAATGGATTCCATGTATGAAAATCAAGTTTGGAACTTGGTTGACCCACCTGAAGGCATTAAGCCTATAGGGTGCAAGTGGGTTTTCAAGAAGAAAACCGACATGGATGGTAATGTGATTACCTATAAGGCTAGATTGGTAGCGAAAGGATATCGTCAAAGCAAGGTGTTGATTATGACGAAACCTATTCACCTGTAGCTATGCTTAAATCTATTTGGATGCTCTTAGCCATAGCGGCTCATTATGATTATGAGATATGACAGATGAATGTGAAAATAACTTTACTTAATGGAAACCTACTCGAGGGCATGTATATGATACAACCTGAGGGTTTCACATCGGTTGATAAAACCAAAGTATGCAAATTACGACGGTCTATATATGGACTGAAACAAGCATCCAGGAGCTAGAATATCCATTTTGATGAGACAATTAAAAGGTTTGATTTCTCACAAAATACGGACGAACCTTGTGTCTACAAGAAGGTTAGTGGGAGTGCAGTCGTGTTCCTAGTATTGTATGTCGATGATATATTACTTATAGGAAATGATGTTTTTGTCTTACAGTCGGTTAAGATTTGGTTGTCTAAGACATTCTCCATGAAATACCTGGGGAAGGAACCTACATCCTCGGGATTAAGATCTATAGAGATAGATCGAAATGGTTGCTTGGTCTTTCGCAGTCTACATATATAGACCGAGTGCTAAAGAGGTTTAGCATGTCGGAATCCAAGAAAGGTTTCCTACCCATCAGGCATGGGATACACCTTTCGAAGTCTATGTGTCCGCGCACAGAAGACGAGAGGATTTGCATGAGTAAGATTCCCTATGCATCCGCAATAGGATCTATCATGTATGCTATGTTATGTATGAGGCCCGATGTATCATATGCTCTGAGTGTCACGAGCAGATACCAGTCTGATCCAGGAATAGATCATTGGGCGACTGTTAAGATGATCCTTAAGTACTTAAGAAGAACTAAGGATGTGTTCTTAATATATGGAGAAGGGGACATGGTGATACGCGGGTATACGGATGTCAGCTTCCAAACAGACAAGGATGATTCCAGGTCTCAGTCTGGGTACGTGTTCACCATGAATGAAGGCGTAATAAGTTGGAAAGGTTTCAAGCAAAATACTATAGCGGATTCTACCACTAAGGCAGAATACATTGCAGTTTTGGAAGCGGCAAATGAAGCGATTTGGATCAAGAATCTCATTTATGAATTTGATGTGGTCTCATCAATGATCCAAACATGTGCTTCGTCGCTATCATCTGATCAAAGAGATCATAAGTAGGAAGGAAATACAAATCGAGAAGATTCCCACTGAAAGGAACTTAGCGGATCCTTTAACTAAGGCGTTACCTCAAAATAAGTTTGAGGATCATGTTAGAGCTTATGGTATTGAATGGATCTGTGGCGATTGACATTAGGCCAAGTGGGAGTTTGTTAGTAATATATGAGAGGTGTCCTAAGACAATTGCCTTATGGTTGTACTATTTATTTGATAAATGAAGATTCCTATTTGAGTATACATGTATTTTAGTATTTGATTGGATCTTAAACTCATTTCTTGAATGTCACGATCGATTCCACAGCATGAGAGAATTTGTGATTGGATCACAACTAGTGAGTATCTCTACATGTGTAATTGTGATGTATTGGAATTATCCCTAGTCGATGAATTGATGGATTTGGACACCATCAATTCTGTCGAGACTAGCACGAGGTATACTCCTTGGTGTATCCAAGCAGCTGATTCTCACTGGCTGGAGACATTGTGATGCCCGGAGTTAATCGTGGATGCTAGTTATGGTAACTAGTTCATTGGAGTGACCAGCCGTAAGACTTCATATGGTTCTCTGCATATATGGATATGTCAATGAAATTCTTATTGCAGCTTAAGTGCGATGTTCCTTTGACTTGCGGTATTCAAGTTATCTTGGTCATGAATACTTATGTTTTGACATCTTAAGCAAACATCTCTGAGGAGATGTGGACCCGGGATGATTGGGTATAAGTCGAAGTGACCGAAGGTGTTTGAATAGCCTATAAAGGATTCACCACTCCTTGCGAGGAGATGTATACCCATGGCCTCTCGTCGGATTGTTACTAAAGTCTTTGGCCAAAGTATTACATGTTTAGAGTAAGGTACTCTTGGATACATATGCAGTAACTAGAATCCATAGAATGAGGAAATGATACTTGGGTTGGGTGTGACGTAGTCAACTTAGTGGGGACTGACACAATAGTACATGTCCTGAACCAAGTGGGTATAAGATGCGTGAAGGGAATGAGACACGAATCATTGTAGCTGCTGAAGGGTTTCAGAAATAGTTCTGGATCAAGCGTTGATTTTTTCGGTTAATTGGGGATCATGATGTACTACTATGTGCCACTCGTGATCGTTCTATAATTAATAGTTAATTATAGACGACCAACATAAATCGAGAACCTATTTGGTCACACGCACAACGAGCATAATTCGAAGGATTTAAAATGAGCTTGAGAATGAGATTCTCAGACCGAGAGAAAATAGGTTTGGTTGGACCAAACAAGGAGCAAACTTGAAATCGTTTCAGTTGCAATGGAAGCATGGATGAGTCGTGTCTTATGAAGACATGATGGATGAACCAAATTGGTTTGGTTCTAATCCAATGGTGAAGAATAAACCAAAGAGGTTTGGTTTGTTTTAAACGAATGAACCAAAGTTGGTTCGGTTCGTTTTAATTTAAAATAGACCAACTCGATTCGATTTATTTTAACTTAAGTTATTGGAGCGGGTTAACGGGTTTTGGTTATGAACCAATAACCATTAGGAGAATGTGTTATATATAAAAATATGGCTTAAGGGTTTTTCGTTGATAACTTGTGTGTTGGAAAACCTAGCCACCCTCTCCCTCTCTTCTCCTTGCTGCCGCCCAAGGGTTCCACACTGCCCAGCTTTTTGTTGCCGTCCACCCTTGCTGTTGGTGTCCAGCTGCTGCCGGCCACTCCTCCGGCGACCCTCCGACGACTCACCTTGGTTCCGGCGACCAAGGGTTGGCCGACCATCCTCTTTGGCCGGCGCAACATCCTCCACCAAGCTGTCCAAATTTCTGGACAGCTTCCTCCCTTCGTGTCGGAGCGTTGTTTGGACGACGTTTGGAGCTCCGACAGTGGATAACTTACTGGGGATTCGATCTCCAGTAATCCTCATAGGTGGAGGACGAAGGATTCGTCAAACGGTTGACGAATACCTCTCTGAAGAAGCGAGTTTTGAGGACTCATTTTTGAATCCGAATTTTGATTCGGATTGTGATCTTCTCTCAATCACATCATCTTCGACACGAGGCTAGTGACTCGTACAAAGACGAGGCTTGTGGCTTTGTGAAGTCATCCCGACGATACTCGACGTGGATATGGATAGAGACGATTCTAGCGAGAGTCGCTCCAATTGATACCTTTCCCGCTACACATGATACGTCAGGTATACGTAGAGTAATTTTTTTTTATTGCAAAATTTGAAGCTACGATTATGTCTACATATGTACTATGCATGTGTGTGGTGTGTGTGTTGTAATAAATTAGATTTATTATTTTTTATTTCTTCCGCTGCGCACATGTTTATGAAACATGTTCGAACACACACTCGCCGCGGTGCCGGAAACCCAATAATTGGTATCAGAGTCATGGTCCATGTCAAGCCATGAACCTCGAACAAAGGAAGTGGAGCTCTATGCGGATCTAGAGAACTAGACACTGACAGAAGTCGATTAGCAGGGACAAGGGCAAAAGTCCAACTGGGTCAAGAGGACCAGATAGTTGGCAGGAAGTCCTAGTGGATTGAAGATCGGACATCAAGCAGAAAATGTCCTTCGAGGAGGGATAAACTTGAGGGGGGGCTCAATGTGGTCCTTCGTTTGAGGGGGGATTGTTGAGAGTATGAGGAATACAATCAAAGTCCCACATTGGTAAGATATAGAAAAGATCATGTGCTTATAAGATAAAAAGATATCTCTATTGACATAAGACATTTTGAGTAAAGCCCAAAAACAAAACCATGAGGGCTTAGGCTCAAAGTGGACAATATCATGCTATTGTAGAGATACGTGAATCTTATAGGCACTAACACAAACTAGGGGCGCCAAACCAAGGGGCGCTCATGGTTTTGTAATAGTAGGAAGGACGGCTCCCGGAGGCTCAATCCTTCTTTTTCGTACAAACATGATAACTAGTGGTTAAAACCTTGTCCTCATGGGTCCACCACTTCTACGAAGCATCACATGCTACAGTTTGAAAGATGCCATCCTCCTATAGGCGTCCTGTAGTAGGTTGGCGGTTTGCTCTAATTAGTCATCCACTTGCCTAGTAGCTGAATACCAATTAGACCACTAGTTATCTTTGGTGCTTCTCTGTTGGTACTCATATTTCTTCAATGAGTGTATCAGTCTAAGCTGTTGAAGTGCGTTTGTGGCTTGCACTGCTACCTGCTGTTGTAGGTCATGGAGCTTTTGTGTGATGTTGTCTTCTGTTTAGAGGCTGTAGGGGAGCTTGTATAGGGCTTGCACCAATTGTTGGTATTGTTCAACGAGTTGCAGAGGTTGTTGAGAACTTTGGTCATCTGCGCTTGAGCTCCCTCGAAGGGTTTTTCCTTTATCTCTTGAAGGGCTGATACCATGAGTTCTAGCTTGCTCAGGGTCTCTTCCGGCCATTCTGTAATAAGAAGATAATTTATTAAACAATATAATGCATTGGCTAATTGATTATCCTTCACGTCAATATGTTCAAATGAATGGGAATCCCTATGCCGGTGATGTAGTCGGTGAATGCTAGCCACCTAACCCTGGAAGGCTTGTTGTTGGCTGATTTGTCGAAGAAGCTGATTATGGCTTGTCAATCAGTCCTAATAATAAGCTCCTTTTTATCAAGATAATAAATCTTTAAGGCTTCCAGTGAATTCATAACGACATGAATTTCGACGTCTATGGTGGACTTTACTGGGGAGAATTTTCCACTAGCATAGACACAAATTCTTTCAGTGGTTTTGGGGTCATATTTGTCTTCTTTCCATTTGCAAATGCCACCCCATTCCTCCATACATCCGTCAACTTCTAGTATGATAAAACATTCTTCTGGAGGAACTTCCATCTCAGTGCGCTCGACGCATTTCTTCGATCTTCTTTCTTTACGAGAGGCCAATCTGTGAATTTAAACGCTTTTCGTTTATTGGGCTAGTTTTTGAGTATAATGGGCTCAGTAATTGGTTAAGCTTAGGAATGTAATTCCTGACATAATTAAGAATGCCCAGCCAGGAACGCATACCTTGCTTTGTCATTAAGGTTTCATCCTTGATGTCTGCAATTTTTGTAATTATGTGGGGTTGAAGCTTGATTTTGCAGTTCCCTATTTCTCTTAAGAATTCAATTTCTGGGACTGCTACTTTCATCTTCATTGGGCTTAAAACAAGCCCATTTTGCTAGCAGATTTTTATCATTGTCTTTAGGTGTTGTATATGCTCTTCTTCACTTTGTGAGAATACTAGAATGTCATCGATGTAAATGGCAATGAAATCCTTTGTTTCGTTAAAACAGTTGTCCATCTTTCTCTGAAAAATTACAAGAGTATTCTTCAAGCCGAATGACATTACTAACCACTCATAAAGACCGTCTGGAACCCAGAAGGTTGTCCATTCAATAGACTTCGGATGCATAACTATCTGGTGAAAGCCACTTTTGAGGTCAAATTTCGAGTAAATCTTACTTTTATCGACCTTTTGGAGAATCATATTGATTCCAGGCAGGCTATATTGATCCTTGTTTGTTACGTCATTCAAGCGTTTGTAATTGAAGACCATCCACTCCTTTCCTTTGACTTCCCTTCCAGTTCTTGGATCTATGGTGGTGCATGCGTTAACAATTATTGTTGTAGTCCAATTTCTACTCTTGTTGGGTCTTATAATTCCCAGCTTAAGTAGGGATGTTACATGCTTTGTAAATGCTTCTTTCTGGTTTGGAGTTAGGTGCTTTAGTGGTCTATCTTCGATGGTGAAATTTGGATTATTTATATCTAGTTGGCATAGAATCTGATTTTTTAACCAATGTAGGAGAGGATTCTCTCCTATATATCCCTGGTCCTTTAGTTCCTTGAGTAAATGTCCAAACTGCTCTTTGAAGCTTTGGGATGATTGTCCAATGGAATAATAAATCATTTCCTTGATATGGATGTATTCATCTTTTTCTAAATCAAGCTCTTCGATAGCTGCAGCTATAATGACGAAGGATAACGTATTAATAATAGAAGGTTACCACATTTCGTTCTATGCGTACGCCTCCATGCATGACCCTGATAAAGTTGCAGCCGATGATCATCTGAATTTTGTCACCAAGTATCATTGAAAAGTTGTAAGTATATGGGATTCTGAAGATGTTTTCACCAATAAACATGCATCCTTGCTTCAGCTTCATTTTGGTCATTTGTTGCAAATTTATCCCACTAAAGTGCACTATGAAGGTATTGTCTTCCAATGCTTCCTTAGGGACTGAGTTTTGGTCAACGCAGCATGTGTTTGCTCCGGTATCAAGAATAGCATTTAGGGAAAATTTGGGAATTCCTGGTATCTCCATTTCAACTTGGAGATTATAAAGCATATTTTATCTCTTGTGCTGCTGTAATTTTCTGAGTTGTTTCTTATATAGCATGTTTGCCATTTCAGTTTCATCTTCGTTAATCATTATACCCTTTCCCTTTTCTAATGTAGAGAAATCCTTTTCCATCTCTTGTTCAAGCAATTCCTTATATCGGGTTTTGTAGTAAGCAACTTCCTCTTGTAGCCTTTCAATTTCACCATTGCACAATATTGTTGCTCCTGTATTGATCTGTTATGAAAAATTGGAGCTGGAGAAGGAGCTACAGATACCTCTTTCTTGAAGCAGTATGGCTCACAGAGGTTGCATGTTGTTACTAAACACTCAGGGCGATGGATTCATGCCCTTGCCATAGTAGCTCTTTTGCAGCAGGTGTATTTTTCGGGTTGGGAGGAGGGGGGGGGGGTTAACATTTTCATTCAGATGTCGTTTATGCTCACAATTGTATTGTTCAGTGGTTACCTTGACTTGAGGGCAGTATCCACCTTCTACCTGTCCAAGCATGCAAATATTTTCATGAAAGGTTAAGGTTTGAATGGACCTGTGGAGGTCTTCAAAATATTCTTCTCCTTCGGAGATACTAAAAATTGCATCACTCCGTGCTTCTCCCTCTTGGACAGGTAAAAAATTGTTGGTATTACACAAATTAGGCATTGCAAAAGGATAAGTCCTAACTTGTATGACCAAAACTAGTAAGGAACTACCCGATTTATGAAACCTATTGAATGTCCGAAACTTGGGAAAAGACAATACAAGAGTGGTATGAAAACTCTCGAACACCTAATCTATAATACCTTGACCTTGCGAATGGGTTAAGCCAATCTTCATCGTCATCATGAGAGGAGTCCCAGATCGGTGCATCCTCAGAAGCCGAGTTAGGAGGTGCTTGAGAGAGACCCGCTAAATATTGAATATGTTCGAGGAAGTCATCCTCAGATTCAGAATAGTAGTAGTTTCAGTTAGTTTGCGCACCATAATAACTGGATTGGAATCTCCTTCATACCGCAGGCATTCATCATATTCCTCGTCGTTAACATAAGTGAAAACTCCTGGCTTTGATTCTATTAAGACCGCTAGAGTGTAGGAAGAACGTAAATCCTATTCATCAGTTTCATCCTTCTCGTTACTTTCCACTGGCTTTGAAATAGAATATCCAAGCTTAAAAAGGTTAATGGAAACAAAAACAGAACAACAAATCTACTCTATAAGTATTGTGACCTCCTCTTATAATCCACCACAGGATACAATTATGGCCCCCTTGGTTATCCTCCAGCAACAAGGAATGATACAGGGCCCTCACGACCTACACCACCTATATTTGAGCAAAATGCCCCGAATACAAGATTCCGTGGAGGTATGAATAATGAAATGTGGACGTTCCCTTCGGCTCAGCAACAAGGGTGAGCAATATTTGTTATTCCTGAATAGTTGGGCTTATTTCATGATGTATTTTCAAGATGGGAATCCATCACTCTGAACCATGTTGTAGCCCAAGGATTCACTGACCCAAGAGATAAGGTGGAATATATGGAAAATCTTCTTGGAGAGATAGAAAAGCTAACATGGATACAACGGAGAATGCCGTATTCCACTGAATATGATGCATTAGTCACTGCGATTGTAGGAAGATGGGGAATGCAGAATGTTCTATCACAAATGAGAAGAATATTTTCATCAGAAGACCCCACTCTCGGATCAACAGTGATACAAGGTGCAGCCTATAGGGACCTGGAAAAAATATCCTGTGACAATGTCAAGAATATAATGGGCTCAGTAATCGGCCAAGGTTAGGAATGTAGTTCCTGACATAATTAAGAAGGCCCAGCCAGGAACACATACCTTGCTTTGTTATTAAGTTTTCATCCTTGAAGTCTACAATTTTTGTAATTATGTGGGGTTGAAGCTTGATTTTGCAGTTCCCTAGTACTGCTCCTAAGAATTCAATTTCTGGGACTGCTACTTTCATCTTCGTTGGGCTTAAAACAAACCCATTTTGCTGGTAGATTTTTAGCATTGCCTTTAGGTGTTGTACATGCTCTTCTTCACTTTGTGAGAATACCAGAATGTCATCGATGTAAATGACAATGAAATCCTTTGTTCCCTTAAAACAGTTGTCCATCTTTCTTTGAAAAATTGCAGGAGCATTCTTCAAGCTGAATGATGTTACTAACCACTCATAAAGACCGTATAGAACCTAGAATGTTATCCATTCAATAGACTCCAAATGCATAGCTACCTGGTGAAAGCCACTTTTGAGGTCAAATTTCGAGTAAATCTTATTTTTACTAACCTTTTGGAGAATCGTATTGATTCCAGGCAGGCTATATTGATCCTTGTTTGTTATGTCATTCAAGCGTTTGTAATTGAAGACCATCCGCTCCTTTCCTTTGACTTCCCTTCCAATTCTTGAATCTATGGTGGTGCATGAGTTAACAATTATTGTCGTAGTCCTGTGTCTACTCTTGCTGGGTCTTATAACTCCCAGCTTAAGCAGAGTTGTTACATGCTTTGTAAATGCTTCTTTCTGGTTTGGAGTTAGGTGTTTTAGTGATCTATCTTCGATGGTGAAATCTGGATTCTTGATGTCTAGTTGACATAGAATCTGATTTTTTGACCAATGTAGGAGAGGATTCTCTCCTATATATCCCTAGTCCTTTAGTTCCTTGAGTAAAGACCCAAACTGCTCTTTGAAGCTTTGGGATGATTGTCCAATGGAATAATAAATTATTTCCTTGATCTGGATGTATTCATCTTCTTCTACATCAAGCTCTTCGATAGCTACAGCTATAGTGATGGATGGTAACACATTAATAACAGTTAAATTCTTATAGAAGGTTACCACATTTCCTTCTATGCGTACGCCTCCATGAATGACTCTGATAAAGTTGCAACCGATGATTATCTAAATTTTGTCACCAAGTATCATTGGGAAACTGTAAGTATATAGAATCTTGAAGATGTTTTCACTAATAAACATGTGTCCTTGCTTCAGCTTCATTTTGGTCGTTTGTTGCGAATTTATCCCACTGAAGTGCACTATGAAGGTATTGTCTTCCAATGCTTTCTTAGGGACTAAGTTTGGTCAACGCAACATGTAGTTGCTCCGGTATTAAGAATAGTCTTTAGGGAAAATTTGGGAATTCCAGGAATCTCCATTTCAACTTGGAGATTATAAAGCATATTTTTGACCAGTCTGGGTCCTTATATCTCTTATGTCGCTGTAATTTCCTGAGTTGTTTCTTCATATAGCATGTTCGCTGTTTCAGTTTCATCTTCATTAATCATTATACCCTTTCCCTTTTCTAATGTAGAGAAATCCTTTTTCAGCTCTTGTTCAAGCAATTCCTCATATCGGGCTTTGTAGTAGGCAACTTCCTTTTGTAGCCTTTCAATTTCACTGTTGCACCATGCTATGTAATATTGTTGTTCTTGTATTAATCTGTCAGGAAAAATTGGAGCTGGAGAAGAAGGAGCTACAAATACCTCTTTCTTGAAGTAGTATGACCCACAAAGGTTGCAGGTTGTTACTAAACACTCTGGGCAATGGATTCGTGCCCTTGCCATAGTAGCTCTTTTACAACAGGTGCATTTTTCAGGTTGGGGGGTAATCATTTTCATTCAGATGTCATTTATGCTCACAATTGTATTGTTCAGTGGTTACCTTGACCTGAGGGCGGTATCCACCGTCTACCTATCCAAGCATGAAAATATTTTCATGAAAGGTTAAGGTTTGAATGGATCTGTGGAGGTCTTCAAAATCTTCTTCTCCTTCGGAGATACTAAAAATTGCATCACTCTGTGCTTCTCCCTCTTTGACGGATAGGATGTCGCAATCTTCAGGGATGTCAAGTTGTTCAAACATTGCAACTTGCATCACTCTGTGTTTCTTCTGTCACTAGGGCATTCTCTAGCAAAGTGTCCTTCTTGCCCACATAAATAACATATGCACCTCTTATTTCTGACTAAGTGCTTTCTTTTCTCTATTTTTGCACGGGATTCATGTGGCTTGCCTTTATAGGTTCTGCTTCGTCGGATGTCATATTTCTTCTATCCTTTGTAATACCCCGGTAGAGTAATTTGATTGTAGAAGGACAAGTTCTTTGGGGATATTTTGAAGGTTGCATCCTTGCATTCTTGTTCCAAAAACTTATAAGCGAATAGGATCCTTGGGATTACCCCGACTGCGAGGCTAGAGTTTTTTTCATCAAATGAAGCATTAATTCTATTTCTCAAATCTCCAGACATTTTAAATCAGAATTTTTTGGATAATTCTGACCCTGTGAATAGTCTTCCAGTCTTTGAGGCTAATCTCATGTAATCATTCATATACTGGATTATAACTAGCCTAACAGGCAAAAAACATTTAAATTCACAGGATTGGTCTCTGGTAAAGAAGATCAAAGAAATCGTCCAGAAACTGTCTGAGCTGGAAGTTCCTCCAGAAGAATATTTTATCATACTAGAAGTTGACGGATGTATGGGGTGACATCTGCAAATGGAAAGAAGGCAAATATGACCCCAAAACTACTTAAAGAATTTGCGCCTATGCTAGTGGAAAATTCTCCCCGGTAAAGTCCACCATAGACGTCGAAATTCATGCCGTTATGAATTCACTGGAAGCCTTAAAGATTTATTATCTTGATAAAAAGGAGCTTATTATTAGGACTGGCTATCAAGCCATAATCAGTTTCTTCGGCAAATCAACCAACAATAAGCCTTCCAGGGTTAAGTGGATAGGATTCACCGACTACATCACCAGCATAGGGATTTCCATTCATTTTGAACATATTGACGGAAAGGATAATCAATTAGTCGATGCATTATCTCATTTAATAAATTGTCTTCTTATTACAGAATGGCTGGAAGGGACCCTGAGCAAGTTGGAACTCGTGGTATCATCCCTTCAAGAGATAAAGGAAAAACCCTTCCAGGGAGCTCAAGCACAGATGACCAAAGTTCTCAGCAACCTTTGCAACTTGTTGAACAATACCAACAATTGATGCAAGCCCTATACAAGTTCCCCTAAAACCTCCAGACAGAAGACGACATCACACAAAAGCTCCATGACCTACAACAGTAGGCAGCAGTGTAAGCCACAAATGCACTTCAATAGCTTAGACTGATACACTCATTAAAGAAATATGAGTGCCAACAGAGAAGCACCAAAGATAACTAGTGGTCTGATTGGTATCCAGCTACTAGGCAAGTGGATGACCAATTAAAGCAAACCGCCAACCTACTACAGGACGCCTGCAGGAGGATGACATCTTTCAAATTGTAGCATGTGATGCTTCGCGGAAGTGGTGGACTGTGAGGACAAAGCTTTAACCACTAGTTATCATGTTTGTACGAAAAAGAAGGATTGAGCCTCGAAGAGTCGTCATTCCCAAGGTTTTAAATATCGAGCTTTATTGAAGTTTTGGTCGATGGTGGAGCGATACAATTTGATGTCGATATCATGCGTCATAAATTAATTAATAATTTATTTAATTAAATTTACAATTTAATTAATTTATATTATATATAAAATTTTAATTAATAATTTATTTATTTATAATTATATTATAATTTATATATTAGTTAATTATATAAATTCAATTTTCAATTAATCGCGGATCAAGATCGGGATCACGATCGTGATCCCGCGATCGCGCGGTGAGCGCGATGGCGATCCCGAGCGTGCTCGGTGATCGCAAGCCCGAGCGCGCGCGACGATCACTGCCTCGGCGTCGTCGTCGCCTTGCCTTCGCCATTGCTTCCAGGTACGCTTCTTCCCTTCTCCTCCGTCGTCGGTGCTGCTTCCATTCTCCTCCATCGTCGGTGCGCGTGCTTTACCGAAATCTCGTGCGTGTTCCGTTTCGATCCCACGTCGAAACGAAATGTTTTGTCAGTTTCACCCGATACGAGTTGACTTTTAAAACCCTGGTCCTTCCTACTATTACAAAACCATGAGCGCCCCCTGGTTTGGCGCCCCTGGTTTGTATAGGATAGCTGTAAAGGTGTAGTAGTGGAGAGTAAGATGAGACGTCGATGGGGCCCAATGAGCACCCGATCTCTCTTCCCCCTTCTATATAAACACCTTAGTTCTCTTTGCAGAACAACAAGAGCAAATCCCCACAAGTTCTACTCAGAGTTTGAGTCCTCCAGTCTTTCGTGTTTGCAGTCAAGCTCTGTATTTTGTAAGTCCTTTTGTCATTTCAAGCATTGTCTACTTAGTGTCTATCTCTGTTTGAAGTGCTTATACTATACCTAGGTAAATCTCTAATATCATAGCCATTTTTATAATGCTAGCTTAAACGCTTTAAGGAACATGTATTCATAAGGAAGGGTTGTAGAAAGCAATCTTCTCTTGTTAGGCCAATAAACTATTGGTATTACGCAAACTAGGCATTGCAAAAGGACAAGTCCTAACTTGGCAATTAGGGAAGAGGAACCCTAAGTAAGTCCAAGGGCACACTTGTATGAGCAAAACTAGTAAGGAACTACCTGGTTTATGAAACCTATTGATTGCCCGAAACTTGGGAAAAGGCAATACAAGAGTGGTATGAAAACTCTCGAACACTTAACCTAGAATACCTCGACCTTATTTCCTCCACAAAAGTATCCACAAACCAACTAGCCAACAACCTTGTTGTAATCTATGATAGAACCTGTCTATCTTCCCGTGTTCATTTGAAAAACTTTAAACTCATCTTAGAAAAATGTCAGGCTCTTGAGAAAGAAGTCCAAAAACTTAAAATTGCTTTGAAAAATCTAACTATTGTCTATACGGACAATAAGCCTTTGTCAAAGCAGAAAGTTCATGAGCTGATTGCTGAAATAGCAAAGTAGCCAATACGTATTGAAGAAGAGGCGTTAAGGTTAACCGAGAACCTTAACAAGAAAATTGATAGAGTGGAAAGCGTTCTTCGCAAGCTGGAAAAATGGACTGCTTCATGAGTGATCATATTCTGACAAGAAACACTCAAGCGTACAAAAGTGTTGTCAAAGCTACTAAGCAAATTGAATCATCAACAGTATGGTTTGCTAAACCAAGTGAATTCCAGGGCTCCAATTCTGGAAATTCCGCTATTATCCGCCAAAATAATACACAAATTCAGCTACTAGTTCAAATAGTAAAGGGCATAAGAGACATCCAGACGGATCTCAAGACTCTCCTAGAGCAAACTAAAAGCGGAGTCACAACAACCACCATATCATACGAATTTGTGGATAAACTGAAGAACTTATCCTTAGGCCCTTCAGAAAAGCCTAAGGAAGGAAGAGGTCCTATGTAATATCCCGGTATAGAAATTTGATTGCAGAAGGACAAGTTCTTTAGGGATCTTTTGAAGGTTGCATCCTTGTATTCTTGTTCCAAAAACTTATAAGCGAATAGGATCCTTGGGATTACCCCGATTATGAAGCCAAAGTATTTTTCATCAAATGAAGCCTTAATTATATTTCCCAAATCTCTAGGCATTTTAAACCAAAATTTTTCGGATAATTCCGGCCCTGTGAATAGTCTTCCAGTCTTTGAGGCAAATCTCATGTAATCATTCATATACTGGATTATATTCTTGACATTGTCATAGATAATTTTTCCAGGTCCCTATAGGCTGCATCATGTATCACTGTTGATCCTTGAGTGGGGTCTTCTGATGAAAATATTCTTTTCATTTGTGATTACCCGGTTTATGAAACCTATTGAATGTTCGAAACTTGGGAAAAGACAATACAAGAGTGGTATGAAAACTCTCGAACACCTAACCTAGAATACCTCGACCTTATTTCCGCCACAAAAATATCCACAAACCAACTAGCCAACAACCTTATTGTAATCTACGATAGAACCTGTCTATCTTCCCGTGTGTTGATGTGGGGTAGGTTTTTATGATCGATTTGGCCAATTCGATTGGATCAGTAAATCATAGGATTTGGTTCCCTAATTGGTTCTAGTTTCGAGTTTCAAAGCATTAATGTAAACTATGTTAATTTGTTGTAATATCATGCTCACACTTAAATGCTTATCAGAGACTTCCTCTCATTATTCCTTGTAGTTTCCCCTCATTATTACAAGAATAAATACTTTGATGGTGCATTTTGATAAATAATTAGGGTCGCACATTGCCTTTTTTTTTTAAGGTGATTCTAAGAGATACTTCTAACCTTTCCAGTTGCACTGTAAGATTAATACATGTATAAACAACAAGAAAATGGAGAGTTGATTTACACAATTATGCACACCCTTAATTATCATTTTATTTGCACACCGTCAACTGTATGAATTTTAATTTAAATGTTTATACACACACTTGCTTAAATAGAGCAACCAATCAATCTTGTTTATGATGCTGGCCAAATCCTTCCAGCGCCCAGATGCTGAGTGAGAGGTTTTAACTCCAAAGTAGGGCTGATGGCGAGCAAACTCAAAAGCAATCCACAGGAACCCTCATACCCCAAACATTGATCGATTCTGAGTTTACGACACTTATCTACAAGTTTGTTGAGGCCATTCTCTGTGACATGGCGGCAGCTCCATAGGACGATAGTCTGCAATTGTAGTGCCAAAGATTAGCTTGAAATAAATCGCCTAATTTATATGTTGGTGTATGCGAGCAATACATGCGACGGGATGAACAAGAATTAGACTATAGTATAACACTACGAAAAATAACTTAAAACTGATCTACTGGTTACCCAGCAAAATATGGGGTCCGATTACTGGAGTGAAAGATGGGAAGGAAAAGAGCCAAAGTCATAGCCATTTTTTAAATTGCTTTCCCTCTTATATCTTTCATCCGAATAAACAGATCCTTGTGATGGAAAAGAAGAAAGGATTTACAAAATTACAAATGGCACTCCATCGTGTGCATGTGTGTGTGTATGTGTGACCATTGTCCCCACGGGGATAGTGCGTTGGTAAGGCCGTGATAGTTTGCAGATGAGGTATGGATTGAATCTCGGAGAGAGTTCTAAAATCTTCCCTAGGCTTAGAACAGCCCTCATCCCTCCACGACCTTGCCAATCACGTCAAAGTCTAAAGGACCCTATGTGATTTATCTCATAATGGTTTTGGGATGGACTGGTGGGGGTCGCTAGGTTGGCAGTTCCAACCTTTCGTGGGTGTGTGTGAGAGCATGGATCAATGAATGTCTCTCATGTGTCAAGCGTCGATACAGGTCGATCATGATTTATTTTCCTTCATACAACCGTAGGACCAATCTTGAGGGGCACTTGGAGTGAACGATATCATCTTTGCAAAGGGTGTGTGTGTGTATGTTTTTGTCATTTTCTGGCTCTCATATCTTCCATTTCCATGCAAGTAATTGAACGCTTATGGAATTACAGAAATGGTCAAAGTACCTTGATTTGGGGACAACTATTTGCAACTGCATACAAGGATTCATCTGTAATAAATGTACCCCCAACGTTCAGGTGCTGTAAGGAATTAGCTTTAGTCACCTGAACAAAATCAAATGCAAGTAAATAATAGTATAATGAGAGTACAAATATAGGGATAAAAAATCACAATATATACTATTCTGCAAGGTACTATAGTTCATAGCATGTAATTTAAGAATACAGATTCAAAATTGGATGCAGCATAAAAATACTCTGATAAACAGGGGTTATGCAAGAATCGAAGGACAAGGATGCGAAGTATAGCTTCATGAGATAACTCATGTATCATAACTAGGGAGCAAAATAACATTTCTCTCCAAAGTGCATAATTTAATATCCACAAGGTCTGTTCATTGTAACGACAGTATATTTTCAATAACTTGAATCAATTAGGCTATCGGTACACAACATGATTTAGATGATTAGATGGACTGATAATTTGAATGGTTAAAGTTCCTTGGCACATGAAATGACAATATTTCTGTTTAATTGGCTGCCTTTATTAGTTGGCAACTCCAACTTAAGTCGCACATAGATTTGCTTTCTTTATTAAATAGAGCTACTAGCTACTGCTGATTTGACTCTGATCATGTTCTTTTATCATAGTAGAACAATTTATAAAAAGAAGGATCCCTGTAGTGTTTGATACTAATAGGCATCAGCTCATTAGTTTGATTACAAAAAATTTGTCAACATTTTCTAGGCATCTTCTCATTCTGAGCCAACACTATAGAAGATTTCAATAAGAGATTTAACTTGATAATGATATAGAGAAGAAACCTAAGGAGCAAAGCAAGTGTAGAGAAGAAAAGTTAACTAAAAATGGGATAATAGGAAAATAAAGAACCACAGGTTATAAGAACCATTCAAAATTGACTCAGTTCTTCCAATGCTACTCTTGCCCAACTAGAGTATATTGTTCAATTACATAAATATTTTGACCCTAAAAGGATTCCATATATGCACTAGGTTATTCTATCAACCTAACTCTCCGGAACGAAGTAAATACTACAGGTTTTTATAGCCTTCTCAACCAACTCATTAAGCATAAAACTATGCCAAACATCATAAGACAGATGGTTTAAGGTAAGTTTGAACCTTTGAACCGTTGACACTCTTAGCCAATGCCATATTGCAGTAAGCATAATATAGTAGTACCAGTTGAATTACTCCTCTGTCAGTGATTCCAGCCATGCCCCACATTGATATCGATAATAGATTACCGACACATTTTGTTAATGAAATCTTGTATAGCCCTTCATCTGTTATTTGGCAACCCCAACAGCTCCTTGATCTATACCAAAGGAATTGCAGCTTTGATCAAATCAAAAGGGGGAAAAAAAAAAGAGAGAAGGCACTGTCAAATTCCTACATAAAAACAAATTAGTTAAATGAGATCAAAATGACCACTTGATCTCTTCAACCTCATCACTAATCAGTTTGAGACTGAAATCAGTAACTTAAAGCACAAGACTGAATTAAGAAACTAGAAAAAGGAGTACCTTGACCTCAAGAATAAACAACAGAGTAACAGAGGGAAAACCATTGAAACAAGGGAATAAATGGGGAAGAAAGAGAGAACAAGATACAAATCCAGCTCCTTGATATTGTAGGCGTTTTAAAATGAGATTAAAATAACTATTTGATCTCTTCAACCCGATCAACTTGAGATCGAAATCAGCAATTTTAAGTATAAGAATGCATCAAGTAACTAGAAAAAGGCATATTTTGACCTTGAATGTAAACAGCACCATGACAAGGAAAATACGGTCAAAACTAAGCGAGAAAAGGGAAGAAGAAAAGTAGATGCATATCCAGCTCCTTGATATTGTAGACGTTTTTCAATAAGACGAAATTCGATCTTTTCATTCACGTCACCGATCAATTTGAGAACAAAATCAGCATTTTTAAGCCCAAGAATCTCATACGAGATTAGAAAAGGCAGTGCTTTAGCCTCGTGCGTAAAAGAACATCACAAAAGAAGGGAAAAAACAATTGAAACAAATCAAGAAAAGGAAACGAGAAGAAGAAAAAAAGAAGTAGATACATATCCAGCTCCTTGATATTGTAGGCGGTCCGCACCACCCTAGCGGCCCACTCGTCGTCCACCTTCCATCCAGCGAAGCTGAGACGCTCCTTCCTCGAAAGAGACTCCTTCACTCCTCGCCGCCACTTCCGGCACACCCCGCTCACGCTTGCAAATCCCAACCGCCCAAATCAAACCCAACAAGTCAAACCGACAACACGTTCTTAGGGCTCCAGGAGTGCTTACTGTGCCAAATCCTTGAAGGAAAGGATGAACGAAAAGATGTGGGCGAGTAGGTCCACCGGAAGCCGCTCTATCTCCGCCTCTATCGTCAACTCCGTCTCCATCGTCACCGCCGCTTCGGTGCGGAGAAGTTTAAACGGGAAGGTGTCCGACGCTTTTTGCAGTTTGTACGTCCGCCTCATCCTGACAACGGCATGGTTACTGACTTTCTTCATTTAGAGCAGCTATTGTGATTGGAGACTTCGGCGTTGGTCCACGACCATGTGGTCATCCGTAAGTTAGGTACGATTTTGAGGTAAGAAGAAGAGCCACGTGAACTCTGTAGAAAATTGGGCATTCTCGACCAAAAGACCTTTAATCATATTAACCCCTGATATATGATAATTACCAAAAACTCCATGTAATCCATTGTTACTAATAGACATGTTCATCGGTTCTTCGATTTCGATTCGATTTTAACCAATTCTGAATCCGTTAATATTGGAATCGGTTAGAGCCGATTCAAAATTGATTCCGAATCGGTTCTGATTCTAAAATTTTAACTTTGAAATCAATTCAATCCGAACCGATTTCGAATCGATTCCAAATCGATTTCGAAATGATTCCGGACCGATCTCGAAACTGAAATGGTTTTGGACTATCTTCCTCGAACTTGAACTTCTAAATGCATCTATTGCACTGACAATTCTATTCTTTTTTTTTCTGTCGCAAAATAATCTGTTAATATGCTAAGAGTTTCCATCTTCAAATTAGCAATCGGAATCAGATACAAATCGGAAACAAGAATCGGTTTCGAAACGGTTCCGAATTCATTCCAAAATCGATTGGAATCGAATCGAATCGAAACCAGAATGGTTCCGATTCAATTCCAAAATTAGTCCATCTAAATCAATTCTAATTTCGAATTTAACAGATTAATTCTAATTCGATTCCGAATTGAATTGATCCGTTAAACATGTCTAGTATATTTTTATAATATTTACAAATGCCCGCTGCTGTTGCTCAGCGGTACAACCGTACAGTAAGAGACTCAATTTCGATTTTTCAATAGAATAAATATTTTAAAAATTTTAAATTTACCTGATAAATAATGTATCAAAAATAAAATTTGAATATCTAAATTATAAAAAATATTTTTAAAGTGCTCATAATAATTCTCTTGAATTTTTAATCAATAAATACATTTTTTCATGCATTTACTTGTACAATTTAATTGCAATTTTGTAAAAATAAATATATAGACAATTAAATTTAATAAAATATATAAATATTT
Organism: Wurfbainia villosa; assembly: GCA_025175895.1. NCBI lineage: Eukaryota > Viridiplantae > Streptophyta > Magnoliopsida > Zingiberales > Zingiberaceae > Wurfbainia > Wurfbainia villosa. The sequence goes on along the minus strand of CM046004.1, from coordinate 11,131,664 downwards.
ATAATCCATAATCATTATTTTATATTTTTAATGACAATTTATTAAAAGACACATCCAAAATATAAACACGTTATTTCTCATAAGACTTACAAAGATTTAAGAATTATCAAAATACGTACTAAATATTATAAAATATAAGTTATTAGAAGTATATTAAATAATCTATACGTTATCGTAAAATAATATAATAGTATGGTTTCATTCTCAAATATATATATATATATATATATATATATATATACCGATGATCGCCCGCTCGGAGAGCGATCGGCGCGGCGGTCGGGTTTCGAAGCGGTGAATCGATGATTCCGTACGGTTAACCGGATTCACGGCCATGCCGTTAGGCCGTAAACTCTCCGCCGGGCCGGGCGTGATCGTCGATCGCCGTCGTGGCCGGCGATGGCGACGAGCGGCGGCAACAGCGACGCTGGTCGTCGAGGCGCGCGAGCGCGTAGAAATCGATCGCACAGATATCATTTTTATATATATATATATACATGATGTTATTTGGTAGCGGCGTGGTGCGCGCCAACGTCCCGCGTGAGAGCCAATGAATAGTGTTTTCATCGTTCATGTGAGCGATGAAAACAACATTCACTCTAATGCGTGACGCGTTAGGCACTAGCCGCGCCAACAGAACTTAACTATATATATATATATTGAATGAAAGGAATAAAATTATTTCTCTTTTTCTCTCAAAAGATATTTTATTTATTCATATTTTATAACACATTATCAGCACGACTATTGCTCCAATTTTATACATACTCAACGTCAAAGTTTATCTTCGGTCATCACAATTTTAAGCTTTTATAGTTTTAAAAATTCTACTTTGATAGCATTAGATTTTTAAAAATATTAGAAAATAATTATGTTCTGACAATATTATATGTAAGAATTGATAGCTCATATAACTAATTATTATTGTCTAAAATTATTATTAATAATTTATGATAAATTCGATATAATTATGCATAGCTAATAGTAGAACTAGTGACGTGATATTAAATATTATATGTTTTCTTTTTATTTTCTTGTTTGGGTAAATCAAGAATTTTGACCTAATGATCACACATTAATAACTTAGGAATTTGAATAATTTATTGAATGACAAGATTATTTCAAAATTAGGTGTTTTATTATTAATCTTTATAAATCATAAGGTGAAGTAGGTCATCATTTTTTCATTGAATCATAAAATATTACGGTACACTTGTTGATTTTTTTTATAATTCTTATTCTATATTATTTTATTTTTACGCCTATATAAATCTTATTCTAATTTTATGCTTATGTGTTAGTATTTTATGGCAAACCTCACCAAACTTGAGTTTGTGACTCTCGACATTTTGGAAAAAAAATTACTTATCATGGGTCCTTGATGCTGAAATCCATTTGAATGAAAATGGACTCGGAGAAACAATTAAAGAAAATAATAAAGAGACTTTGCAAAATCGAGCCAAGACAATGATTTTTCTTCGTCATCACCTCCACGAAGATTTAAAAATCGAGTATTTAATAGTGAAAGATCCACTTGAGTTATGGAAAAGTTTAAAGGAAAGGTTTAATCACCAAAAAAGGGTAATACTTCCTAAAGCTCGTTATTATTGGATTCATTTGCGATTCCAAGATTTTAAATCTGTGAGTGAATACAATTCAGCGGTTTTTAAAATCAGTTCTCAATTAAAGTTATGTGGAGAGAATATTACTAATTATGATATGTTAGAGAAAACACTCTCCACTTTTCATGCCTCGAATATGTTCCTGCAGCAGCAATATTGAGAGAAAGAGTTCAAGAAATATTCTGAACTAATTTCTTGTTTGCTTGTGGCTGAACAAAATAACGAGTTATTAATGAAAAATCATGAATCTCGTCCAACTGGCTCTAGTTCATTCCCTGAAGTGAATGTGACAACTCATAACAATTCTGGACATGGACGAACCAGAAGTGAAAATATAATAAGAAAAAATAAGAAAAAAATGGATCTAGTCAGAATGTTGAGAATAAATGCTACCGATGTGGGGTGATTGGACATTGGTCACGTACCCGTCATATGCCAAAGCATCTTGTCGAACTTTATCAAGCCTCGTTGAAGAAAATAGATAAGAATGTGGAGGCAAATGTCTTATATCAAAATAATGACCCTAATAATATTTTTGAGGGTCTTGAAAATTTGTCTCAATTAGAAGTTGGTGACTTTTTTGAGAATGCTGAATATGGTGATTTTAATTAATATAATTATTTTTATTTCTCAATATTTATAATAAATTCAAACTTATTGCTAATTTATTTATTTATTTATTTTTTAAGACCTATGGATATTATTGGGTCAAAGATTGAAGATGAGAATCTCTATCTTGTAGACAGTGCAACTATACATACAATTCTCAAAAGTAAAAGATATTTCTCTCAGCTTATTATGAAAAAACAAAATGTGAATATTATATCTGGTAGTGTAACCTTAATCGAAGGCTCTGGAAGAGCAAACATTTTACTACAAGGAAGGACAAATTTCTTGATCAGTAATGCATTATATTCACCCAAGTCCTATCGAAATTTATTAAGTTTCAAAGATATTCGCTTTAATGGCCATCATATAGAAACAACTAATATGGAAAATAATGAGTATTTATGCATTACTAATGTTAAAATGGGACATAAACAAGTTTTGGAAAGACTATCCGTTTTCTCTTCGGACCTTTGTTATACATGCGTTAAACCTATTGAAATAAATGTTGTAGTAAACCAGAAGTTTACTAGTCAAAATGAATTCCTTTTATGCCATAATAGATTGGGTCATCTTGGATCTGTAATGATGCAACGAATTGTGGAACATTCTTCCGGACACCCATTGAAGAATCAGAAGATTTTTCAATCAAATGAATTCTCATGTGTTGCATATTATAAAGGCAAATTAATAGTAAATGTCTCACCGGGTAAGATTGAGTTTGAATGCTCTACATTTTTAAATCGGATTCAAGGCGATATATGTGGACCGATTCACCCACCATGTGGACCATTTAGATATTTTATGGTTTTAATAGATGCATCTACAAGATGGTCACATGTGTGCTTATTATCAACTCAAAACCTGACGTTTTCGAGATTACTTGCTCAAATAATTTGATTACGCAGACATTTTCCTGATTATCCCATCAAAATAATTCGCTTTGATAATGCTGGAGAGTTTACTTCTCAAGCATTTATTGACTATTGCATGTCTATTGGTATAAAGATTGAACATCCTGTAACTTATGTTCATTGATACTATTGTTATCTCCTTTCTGTGAATTGAGAAAGAATGCTCGCATGTAGAACATTATTTGAACCAAGTAACTGGTTCGGCAAGGGAAGCGAGGTAGACTGGTTCGGACACGCCCATCTGGGGCAATTGGGACGGGGGGATAGTTTGATGTAGTTGGCACGGCGGGGTGATCGTGGAGATTATTCTGGTACGGAGCGGATAAGAATCGGCTCGGTTTAACAGGCCCAAAAGTGGTTCGGGCTACAGGGAAGAGTCTAAGGGCTACACTACATGTAAGCCGTAGGTTTAGGTTGGTTTCATCGAAGGCGAATAGCTGAAAGGGACAGGCTAGCATATTTCCCGAAATATAGATAAGAAGTTGTTACACAATAGAAGGGGGCCCCCACATAATATTCCGAGGAGCCTTCGCTCCTCGTGTCTGTAACAGAATGATTCTCCAGATGGGCGAGGTGGCCACGTATACGACGAGGAAGGCTTGCGATGCAACAACTAATCAAAGGAGGAGAATAAAAGGGAGAAGCAAGGCAGAAGAAAGGGGATCCACATTATTCCAACCAGCGAGAGACGAAGGCACATTCTGAAGGGGAGAGCAACCACATTCGCCGGAGAAGGAGCTAAGGAAGAGTAGTGAGCTCCATCTTTGTTACACTGTTTCCTTGTGTATCGACTTGATTGTAAGAGGTTTTCCCCTCCACCTCCGGAAGTTCTTTCCGCGAAGGAGGAAGTTTATAGTGAAAGTGCTTTGGCACAGTAGCTGGTGGGAGAGCTCACCCCCATGGAGTAGGAATCTCTATTCCGAACCATGTTACATCTTGTGTCTTTGTTTGTTGCTTATGTTGGCTTGTGTTTCTCTGCTTCACGTTTCATTTTTACTATTACGGTCGGAGAGAATCCCCTAAGCTTCCTTCACGCCCTACCGTGTTGAAAGGAAGTTAACAGATCTTCCCCATCACTGCATCAGTTGGCGCCGTCTGTGGGAACACTTGAGCAAGACGTAGAGATGTAGCCGGAAGAGATACAACACCCAGTTGCCTCCGCTGCGGAGGAAAATCCCATTATGATACTGCTGTCACAACTGAGAGTCATGGTGGACAATGTCGTGGCTGAGGCCCTTGCCAGAGAAAGAAGAAGGACAGAGTACCTTCACCCTCATTCTGGAGAAACTTCCTTTCGTGGACCGCCACCAGAAATGCCCCCTCCACCTCGTACGACCACTAACATTGAAGCATTGCCTAGAGAGGGGCTAGGGGGGCGAGTACATTAGACCACTTTGCCATTAATCCAGAATCGACGAGAAGAGCAGGGCGAAAGTCGGTCAACTAGGGCTCCAGAGATTTATGAGCCCAGCTCTTTCACCATGGACATCCTTTTCGAAGTCCTGCCGTCATACTTCAGGAATCCCCAAGTAGACAAGTACGACGGCACAACGGATCCGAAAGAACACCTATCGCAATTTGCTGGAGCGACCTCGCTCCACTGCTATACCGACGCTCTCAAGTGCCGGGTCTTCCGGACCATCTTAACCGGCTCAGCACAAAAATGGTTCACCACCCTGCCCCCGGGGTCTATTACTTGTTTTGTCGATTTTCAAGGGATGTTTCGTCAAGAGTTCGCCAGCTGCAAGGAGTACAAGCACAATGCCTCCATCCTGCTACACATTACACAGGGGCCCTCAGAGTCGCTCAGAGAGTATCTTTATCGGTTCACTTCCACCGCCAGAAGCATCCCTTCAGCAAGGTCGGATGCTTTCAGGGTAGTCATCCCGCACGGGCTGAGGGAGGGTCCCTTCCTCAGCTCACTTTTGAGGAAGCCCGCTAACAGCTACGAGGAGTTGTTAAGCCGTGCGGAGAAATATATCAACGAGGAAGAAGGGATGAAAGTGCGGAGAGCCGAACGAGCCTCCGCAATGGTCCCTGCCGAAAGAAATCACTCCTTAACCCCTCGAGCACATCTCAGACGGGAATATGCATGACCTTTTCTATCGGAGGCTCCCAGGCCTCGATTATTGCTATAGGGTGCTCGCCTCGCGCAACCATTGCAGATTATGGCTGCCGATGCAGTTCCTCCCCCGAGGACTTGGAAGGAGCAGGAGATGGAATTCTACGACTAGCAAGGTCTATTACAGCGGCCCACGGGCTACAGGGGAGTACCTCGCAACCCTCCCACCTCGTTCTTCTGCCAATACCATATGGAGTACGACCATGCTAGTGGTCGATGTTTTAAGTTGCAGGAGGAATTGGAGCGCCTCCGAGCTGCCTATCCACAGTTGTGGCCTCAGACTGGAGGACCGACACGGCGAGGCCAACGACCCAATATGGCTCGTCCGGGGCCATATAACCAACGACCGCATGTTACTTTTCCTCCGGACCCCCAGACTCCGGCCCAGGAGGCTATCTCACAAGGAGGCCCATTAGGTGAGGGCCCGTCATCTGATATGAATAACGCCCCCACACGGGGGGTTATTTACGTTATTGCAGGAGGACCCACTTATGGGAATTCCAACCGGGCATGGAAATCATACGCCCATCTCATGGAGAGCCTGGCTATAATCATCGACCAGACTATCCAGACCGCGCCATCGATTTCGTTCGGGCCGATACATCTCTGAGGCATTCTGTTGCCTCACATGGATGCTTTGGTGATCTGTATTTCCCTGGCCAACTATGAAGTGGCCAGGGTATTAGTTGATTCGGGGAGTTCTGTCAATATCCTCTTCCAGGAGGCCTTCGGATAGATGCAGCTGGGAAATGCCCAGCTAAAAGACGTGGCCACACCCCTTTTCGGGTTTTCGGGACATGTGGTCCACCCCATAGGGCAAATTTCATTGCCCTTGACTCTGGGCACAAAGTCTAGCCAAAAAACTAGTATAGTCCCTTTTCTCATTGTGGACGCTCCGTCCACCTATAATGCAATTCTTGGTCGCCCATTCCTTTCCATTTTTCAGGTGGTGGCTTCTCCGTATCACCAAAAGGTGAAATTTCGGTCAGGCGGTGATTGGAGGTCGAGGCTAGCGTAAGATTGCTAGGAGTCATATGTACAAATGGTCAGGGATGACCAAAAGAAGGCCCGAACTGATGACCTCAAGGGGAAATCCATCGTAATTTCGGACGTCTGCATGCTGGAAGAATCTCCCTCAAAGGCGAACAAAATAGAGGAAGGAGAGCTAGTGGAGATAGCTCCGGAAAAGGCCACTTGGGTGGCACAACAGCTGGAGGCCAAGGAGGAGTTGGTGCCCTGTTTGAAGAAGAATGAAGATATCTTTGCAGGAGATGTGCATGACCTTACGGGAATCGACCCTCGCGTTGCTGAATATCACCTCAACATTACCAGATGAGTCCGACCCGTCCAACAGAAGTGGTGACATTTTGGACCTAAGAAGGATAAGGTGATAGCCGAAGAAGTAGAAAAATTATTAAAAGTGGGTCATGTGAAAGAAATTCAATTCCCCGAGTGGGTCTCCAATGTAGTCCTGGTCCCCAAGCCTTCTGGGCAGTGGTGGATGTGTATTGACTTCCGTGATTTAAATAAAGCGTTCCCTAAAGACTGCTACCCCTTACCTCGCATTGATCAGTTGGTGGACTCTACGGTAGGATATGAAGTGGTATCCTTAATGGATGCTTACCAGGGATATCATCAGATACCACTGGCCAAAGAAGATCAGAAGAGGGTTAGTTTTGTAACGGCAGGAGGGTTATATGCTTATGTGGTAATGCCCTTCGGCCTAAAAAAAGCGGGGGCTACATACCAACGACTCATGGATAAGATCTTTACAGAACAAAAAGGAAAAAATGTGAAAGTTTATGTGGACGACATCCTGGTCAAATTGAAAACCACTCGGGATTTGGTTAAGGATCTAGACGAAACTTTCGCTACATTAAGGTGATATAACATGAAGCTGAACCCTAAAAAATATCTGTTCGGGGTGAAGAGCGGAAAGTTTTTGGGATATATAGTGACTGAGAAGGGATTGCAGGCTAACCCGGAGAAGGTGCAGGCATTGTGCAACATGAAGTCACCCACCAATCTGCGAGAGACTCAAAAGCTAGTGGGGAGAATTATTTTCCTGTCCCGATTTATAGCCAGATCAGCGGACAAGGGGCTACCTTTCTTCAGGATTTTGTGCAAGGCTACTAAATTTCAATGGGATGATCAATGCGAGCAGGCTTTCCAAGAGCTGAAGAAGTATTTAGCTGGACTTTCGCTGTTAGCCAAGCCAGTGGTCGAAGAACCATTGTGGATGTATTTGGTCGTCTCAGAAGGAGCCATCAGTTCAGTATTGTTGAAGCAAGAAGGTTCTCATCAACAACCTATCTATTATACCAGCCATATCCTAAAAGGGGCTGAATCCCGTTACACTGAGTTGGAGAAGATGACATATATTATAGTCTTGATAGCCCGCAAGTTTAGGCCATACTTTCTAGCTCATCCTATTAATGTGTTGACTCACAGTGAATTAGGCAAGGTGGTTACTAAGCTCAATTTTTCTGGATAATTGGCTAAATGGGTGGTGGAACTAAGTGAATATGACATTCACTACCAACCCCGAACCGTTATCAAGGCTCAGGCTCTCGCTGATTTTCTAGCTGAGGTACCTGCTAATTCAGAGAACAACTCGGCAATAAAAGAAGAGGGATCGGAGGCATGAAATGTATTTGTGGATGGTTCTTCTGGATCTGCAGGTAGTGGGGTGGGAGTCCTGTTAATATCCCCTGAGAAAGAGGAAACTCGCATAGCCGTGCGTCTAGGATATCAGGCGTCTAATAATGAAGTAGAATATGAAGCTATTTTAGCAGGGTTACAGGCCGCCAAAGCTGTAGGAGCAACCTTTGTTATAATCCACTCGGATTCCCAGTTGGCGGTGTTGGTGCAACAATGCCCCAAGCATTTATATATTTTGATGTTTGGATAATCATCTAAGTTAGACAATGTTTTGTGATCTAATTGTAAACATGTTTAAGTGACAGGAAAATCCAAGTATGAAGACTTGGTAAAAGACAAGTCCAAGTGTGATCTTGACAAAGAGAAGTCAAAGGAAAGGTCTTGGTCTTGGCAGTGTAAGTCCAAGCATGTAGTCTTGGCGGCGTAAAGTCCAAGCAGTCCTTGGAAAAGAAAGATCAAAGGAAAGTCTTGGCGGCATAAGTCCAAGCATGTAGTTTTGGCGGCGTAAAGTCCAAGCGTACTTTGGCAAAGAAGAAAACCAAAGCATGACGAAACCGAAGGAAGCTTTTGAAGGCAAGCGCATGGATGGAGTCGTGGACTCAAAGAAATCCTGGAGGCGCAAGGCTGATAGAGAAGCTAGAAGGTTAAGTCTAGGCTTAGGTTATGTTTTCAAGTATGAATTAGTCATACTTGGGGTGTGCCAGTCGACTGGAACATGGTGTCGGTCACGAATCGCCTTAAAATGCGATTAGAGGTCGAAGATCGTAGCGATCAGTTATCCCAATGAATCGGTGAGAGTCGACTCGCACTCGATCGCCATACAAGCCGGGCAATGATCGCACAAAATGTAATGGCCCGTAGCCAATTAGCCAGTCGGCTACGAGCAGTATTAGTCGAACTGCCACTGTTGGCAGTCGACTGATAGTCTTCTCGTTGGCGATGACGACTGCAAATCCCGCGAATCCGGCTCGTGGCCGCTAGAATCGGGCGATCGATGTAAGTCATCAGTCGACTGATAGACCTCCAATGGGAAAAAGAGGCTCTTTCCTATAAAAAGAGCCCAAGGGGAGCAAGAAGGGGTAAATGCTTATATTCTGATCATTCTTCTAAGCTCCCACAAGTTTTTCAACCTTTCTAAGTGTATTAATCTCCCTCCTCTCAAATCTTCATTATCATCTTTTGTAAGAAGAGGAGGTCTTTGTAAAGAGAAAGCTTCTTAGTGGAATTGCTTGGGTTGATCCACCTTAAGGACCGCCGTGGAGTAGGAGCGTTATCTCCGAACCACGTAAAGGCCTTGTTAGCATTGTTTTTGTGTTTTTACATATATTATTTGTGCTTGCTTCCGCTAATTACTCTTGTAGAAACGAAAAGCGCTATTCACCCCCCTCTAGCTTCCAAACGATCACCAACAAGTGGTATCAGAGCCCGGATCGCATCGGAAGATCTAACCATCAACCGAAGCATGGCATTTCAATAGGGATATAGCACGGCGAGGCCTCCATTTTTCGACGGCAACGACTTCGGTTATTGGAAAGGTAGGATGGAATACTATCTCATGAATGACATAGAAAATTGGTTTAGTATTGTAGATGGATTCGAAAAGTCGGTCGACGAATTCGGAGCACCACTACCGACAAAAGATTGGACAAGAGAGATGGCCAAGAAAGCACAAGCAAATGCAAAAGCAACGACCACACTTCAATGTGGTCTATCCAAGGAGCAACTCTCTAAGGTCGGGCCCTTCAACTCCGCAAAAGAGCTTTGGGAGAAGCTCATCGAACTCAACGAAGGATCCAAAAGAGACAAGAAGGGCCAAGAGGGATCTTTTGATTGGCCAACTCCAAAGCTTCACTATGAAGACAAACGAGACCGTGAGCCAAATGCACGGGCGTTTCAAGGAAGTAGTCAACGGACTACACGTTATAGGTGAAAAGGTCGACAACCGTGACCTTGTAAGGTATGTATTACAAGCTTTCCCTAGGACCACCTTATGGGCCTCAATAGTAGATGCCTATAAGGTCTCTAGGGATCTTTCATTAGTCAAGCTAGATGAACTTTTTTGTGAATTTCAATTACATGAACAAGCTAACACTTCATCCAAAGAGAAGGGTATAGCTCTTTTTGTAGGAAAGAAGGAGAAGAAGGAAGTGTCCTCCTCATCCGAATCCGAGGAAGACTCATCAAGTAGTGAAGATGAGTTATCGGCAAGCGAGGTGGCACATTACGTCAAGAAGTTTAATGGGAAGTCAAGGAGACTCACCAAAAAAGATGTGAAGAGGATGTTCCAATCCTCAAGAGGTAAATCTTCAAATAATTCAAATTCTTCATCTAATGTAACTTGTTATGGTTGCAATAAGAAAGGGCACATCAAGCCAAATTGCCCGGAACTAAAGAAGAAAGAGGAGAAAGAAAAGAAGCATAAGGAGAAGAAGGAAAAGAAGGAAAAGAAGAAGAAAGAAGCAATGGTGGCACAAACATGGGACACTCTAAGTATGGAGGAGTCTTTCGACGATGAGGAAGTATGCCATGCCACCCGGAACCTAGCTCTTATGGCATTAGAGGAAGAAGCCGCGAGCTCAAGCGAGGAGTCCTCCTCCTCTTCAAGTGATGAATCATCATCAAGTGATGATGATGAGGTAAACAACTCACCTAAAATAGATTTACTTTATAAGACTATTGCATGTTTACAAAATGCTTTAAATAGATCAAAAATTAGGGTTAAGGATCTAAAATTAGAAATCAAATCACTCAAAAGTGTAGATTCATCATGCTGCAAACAATCTAGTGATATTGATGAATGTACTCTTAGGGATGAAAATGATGAGTTAAGAAAAGAAATAGGTAAATTAAGAGCATGCCTAGAAAAATTCACTAATGGTTCTAAATATCTAGATATGATTATTAAAAATCAAAGGGCAATTTACAATAAGGACGGATTAGGATATAGACCTAAGGAGAAAGAGGTAGCATTTGCATCCCTTGTTAGTAGAAAAACAATGATTAAAAGCAAGGGGAGAAAGGCATGGGTACCAAAGAAATTTATAATTGATGCTAGTGGTCCTAAGATTTGGGTACCTAAGGATTGTGTTTTTCATGTGACATAGGTAGAAGAACCAAGCTTGTGGATAGTTGATAGTGGGTGCTCAAAGCATATGACCGGGGATGAGAGAAAATTCTCCACTATCAACCACACTAGCAAAGGAAAAGTGTCATTTGGTAATAGCGGCAAACTTAAAATTTTAGGAAAGGGCACCATTGAGGTATCTCCCAATCTTGCCATTCATAAAGTTCTATTAGTTAAAAATATGAAATTTAATTTACTTAGTGTAAGTCAATTATGTGATGCAAACTTTGATGTTAAATTTGATTCCTCAAAATGTTTTATAAGACACAAAATTATAAATGATTGCATGTTAGTAGGCTTTAGGAAATCAAATATATATTATGTTGATTTATTCTATGCTACTAATCCTTCCACTAAGTGTCTTATTGCAAAAGAGGAAGAAAGTTAGCTTTGACATAGGAGGCTAGGACACATAAACATGAAGAATATAGCCAAAATAGCAAAATTGAAGCTAGTCAAAGGATTGCCTAAAGTCAAATTTCTCAAGGACAAGATGTGTGATGCTTGTCAAGAAGGGAAACAATCAAAAACATCACACAAAGGTAAAAATTTACTTAGTACCGCTTTACCGTTAGAATTACTACATATGGATTTATTTGATTGCCATAGTACCCCATCTATAATTAGTAGTAAATATTGCTTGATAATAGTAGATGATTTTTCTAGATTTACTTGGGTGTTTTTCTTGAAAAATAAAGATGAAACCTTAGGAATAATCATAGGATTTAGCAAAAGAGTAGAAAATGAAAGAAAACTCAAAATCAACCGGATCCGTAGTGATCATGGTGGAGAATTTGAGAATTCTAATTTTTCAAATTTTTGCTTAGAACAAGGGTACAAGCATGAATTTTCTTGTCCTAGAACACCCCAACAAAATGGGGTTGTGGAAAGAAAAAATCGTGCCCTACAAGAAGTGGCTAGGACAATGCTTAATGCATATTCCTTACCTAGCTACTTGTGGGCGGAAGCGGTTAATACCGCTTGCTATATCCAAAATAGGGTATTGATTCATAGGTTTTTAGAAAAAACTCCATTTGAATTGTGGAATGGTACAATTCCAACAATTCATTATTTTAAGGTCTTTGGATGTAAAGTTTATATCTTAAATACCAAAGACAACCTAAGTAAGTTTGAGTCCAAAGCGGATGAAGGAATCCTAGTTGGATACTCATCCATTAGTGTAGGATATAGAGTTTACAATAAAAGGACTCAAAAGATTGAAGGATCTTCAAATGTTCAATTTGATGAAACTTCCAATACATACCCTAGGAAATCCCCTATTGATGATGATATAAATATTGAAAATCAAGAAATTACCAAACAATTTCAAGACTTAAACTTAGGGGGTAATGATCAAGGGGAGGATTGAATCAAGGGGGAGTAAGGGATGATTCCGATGATGAGCATAGGATTGAGGTTGATCATGATCAAACTCCATCTAACACACCTCCTAGAACCATAAGATTTCATCAAAGTCACCCCTTAGATCAAATTGTGGGTGAATTATCTCAAGGAGTTAGGACTAGGTCATTCCATAGGGATCCTACTAGTCATATTGCTCTAATCTCTCAAATTGAGCCCAAAACAATTAAAGATGCATTACTTGATCCGGATTGGATCTTAGCAATGCAAGATGAATTAGCTCAATTTGAAAGGAGTCAAGTATGTGAGTTAGTTCCTAGACCAAGTGAAAATACTATTATTACTACAAGATGGGTCTTTAGGAACAAACTAGATGACCAAGGGAATATCACTAGAAATAAAGCACGATTAGTTGCAAGGGGTTTTAATCAAGTTGAAGGACTTGATTATGATGAAACATATGCCCCGGTTGGGTTAGAGTCCATTAGAATACTTTTAGCATATGCCTCCTATATGGGTTTCAAACTCCATCAAATGGATGTCAAATCGGCATTCCTAAATGGGTTTATTAAGGAAGAGGTGTATGTAGAACAACCTCCCGGGTTTGAAAATATGGACTACCCAAACCATGTATACAAGCTTAGGAAAACATTATATGGTTTGAAACAAGCTCCCTGGGCTTGGTATGAAAGATTGTCGTCTTTCCTAATCTCTAAGGATTTCAAAAGGGGTAGTATAGATCAAACTCTCTTTATAAAGTCAACATCTAAGGACATCTTTGTAGCCCAAGTGTATGTTGATGACATTATCTTTGGGTCAACAAATGATGAACTTCTTCAAGACTTCATTCAAAATATGGAAAAAGAGTTTGAGATGAGTCTAGTTGGAGAATTAAATTTCTTTCTAGGATTGCAAGTTAAACAAACAAGTGAAGGAATTTACATTTGTCACACCAAATATGCTAAGGAAATGATTAAGAAATTTGGTTTGGAAAATGCTAAGGTAGTGTCAACTCCAATGGCAACCAATACTAAAATAGATAGTGATAGTGAAGGAAAACAAATAGATCTTACCCTTTATAGGAGCATGATTGGTAGCCTCTTGTATTTAACCGCTAGTAGATCTGACATATTATTTGTGGTTGGTATGTGTGCTAGGTATCAATCATGTGCTAACGAATCTCATTTAGTTGCCGTTAAGAGAATTTTAAGATATGTTAAAGGCACACTAAATGTAGGTCTATGGTACCCTAGGACTAGGTCCTTTGATTTGATTGGGTACACCGATTCCGATTATGCCGGTTGCAAATTGGATCGGAAGAGTACTAGTGGTGGATGCCAATTCCTTGGGTCCTCCCTAGTGAGTTGGAGTAGTAGGAAGCAACCTTGTGTTGCTTTATCCACCACCGAGGCCGAATATGTGGCTATGGGTGGTTGTGTAGCTCAATTATTATGGATGAAACATACCTTAGAAGATTATGAGCTATCTTACTCCAACATGAAAGTATTTTGTGATAATGTGAGCACCATTAACTTGACCAAGAATCCGGTGCATCACTCTAGAACCAAGCACATTGAAGTGAAACATCACTTCATTAGAGACCATGTGGCTAAGGGGGACATTGAGCTTAATTACATTGAATCTAAGTCCAACCTAGCCGACATCTTTACCAAGTCTCTCCCCGAAATAGAATTTTTATCACTTAGGAGAGAACTTGGAATGTGCTTTGTAGAATAGAAATGTAGGTTTGCATGATCCTATAGAAATACTAGGATTTATACCTTTAACCATCTCACAAAATACTTAGGAAACCATGATTTTTGTATTGAGCCACCTAGACAACATGTGAGATGTTAGGAAGATGCACTTGGATCATCATGCTTGTTATGTTGCATTACTATGAACCAAAGTGTCATCTAGAGACATTAATCCTTCATTGGACCAATCATTGGGAAGGCCTATGTACAATTAATGTGCATATAGCTCCAAGAATATGATTGGAAATGTCAAATAAAATAAAATTTAAACTATGTCTATCAAACTTTGAGAAACAATTTCCTATTGATAAGCCAAAGTGATACAAAGTTTTGCAAAAATATCATAACTTTTGCAAAATCTCAAGATTGTGTCAATATCAAAATCTAGAGGTGATATAATTTTAAAATAATTTTTCCTTGATAGGAAATGATCTAACAATATTACCCATAAAATTTCGTGATTTTTTTATCTTTATTGAATTAATTATGAATTTTTTAATCTGGAAAAAGGTTATCGATATCGATCGTACCTTACACCGCCGATCGATTTTACGATATCGAACCGGCTTACCCATTCGTTATCGCTCGATCGCCATTTATGGCGATCGCCGCGCGTAATCGCGTTCAGATGCGATCGGCGTCGGGCCTGATCATGCCATTTATTTATGGCGATCACCATCCCGATTTTCTCTCCTCTTCCTCTTCCGACGAACCTCCACCGCGCCGTTTAGCCGTTCTCCCTCGCTTTTCCGGCGACTTCACCGATCGGTGCTCCCATTTGGAGTGCTCTCCGACTCGAGGACCTCCTCTTGTCACTCCGTTCGCGCCCTAGTTTCCAGTCACTCGGCTAGGGTTCCGTGGTCCGACACTGTTCTTTGTTCACCATGCCGCCTAGGTAAATTCTCATTCCTGATCAATGTTTGTTTGTTCCTATGATTGTATTTCACTAACCCGTGCTTGTTTTGTTGTCTTTGTCCATGCATCATCCTTAACCTACATTGTGCATACTTTTTTTGTTGTCTTTTCACACATTTAGACTTAAGCACTTTGCTACTAAGCGTACCCGGGCACCTCCGACCAACGAGGGCCCGTCAAACCCTCGACCCTCTGTCGATCCTCGATTTCCAAACTCCGCACTTGAAAGTGCTTTCAATAAAAACAAATTCCAACTTATTCCACCTAGATCAATGGAACCCAATTTTCTTAAAAACTACTGTTTTGACATTGTTCAAATCATTCAACATTACAAACTTGAGTCTTTAGTCTTTTGTGAACATCATGTTAATATCACTCTTCTCTCTGAATTTTTCAACAACCTGCGACCGGCTGGAGATGGGCTGAGATACCGGACTCGCGTTGCTCAGTGCGATCTGGATTTCAGTCCCCAGATCTGGACCAATTTTCTCGGTTGTCTCTCTTCTGAGAATGATTTCATCTTATATCCATCTTGGAGTGAACCTCTTCCACCTCCTTTTGAGGAGATTTCTTTGGATTTCCTTCACACTACTTTCTATCATTCTCCTCGACCTTTGAACATCAATCTATTTCAATCACAAGAACTTTCTGCCTCTGACAATGTCCTTTATAAGGTCATTGCTCATTGTCTTCTCCCTATAGTTACCCGTGGTTTGGCCTTGGTTCGACTTACACACTTCCTTCTCATGCATATCTTTCGTCAATACTTAGACATCAATATTGGTCTCAATACTTTCCATTGCATCACTCATTTCATAAGGCCAAACAATGGGAAGGTTCATATACCTTTTGGAAATGTCCTTACTCAATGGCTCAGCTCCGTAGGCATTGATGTCAATATAGGAGTCATTAAAGTCATGAATAGAAAATATGATCAGATGACTCGACGGAGCTTCTCCTTGGCGGACCTGAAGGCCGACAGAGGATCCATTTTCTGGGACCCAGCATGACGGCTATTTGGCGCTCGGCACCGAGAGGATCGCTGCGGAAGGAGTTCTTGAGGGTGTTCCGAGGGTATTCTTGAGAGCCAATGAGATTACATCCTTCATTGCCCACTTTGATGCTTTTGCGGAGTGGGTAGACACACATTTTGAGGAGCTGCGCTTAGAGCATCAGGAGCTTCGCCGGGAGCATCAGGAGCTCCTCTCCCTCGTGAGAGGGGTGCATCGGCAGCAGCAGGACATCTTGGCGATTCTCCGCCCTGCTGCACCTGGACACCCACCTCACGATGGATCGTCATCTGCACCGATGGATGCTGAGGATGACGATCGTTAGCTCTTTTTTTTTTATTTTCTTTTTGGCCGTATGTACGGCATAAACTCCTACTTGTGTCATAACTTTTGATTAATGAAATGAAATTGTGTCTTTGTTTTAATTCATTTCTATTAGTGTCTACAACTTGTTATTTGTCAAGTTTAGAAGTTGAGCATATAGTACGAAGTTATGAATATTGATACGATACAATTACACTTTTTGCGTCATAATTTTGTTATTTTGAATATCGTATCAATCCATTAATCTGATGAGCATGTTTTTCGTCTAATATTTTTCATATGTTATATTAGTCGAATAAAATGTGTATGACGAGTTTCGTGATTTTTGGACACCCACGGAATTTTCTACGCATTTTCAAACCTTGATTGGAAAATTCAATTTGATTTATCGATATCGATCATTTTATTCCGATCAGCTAAGCAGCGATTGATGCCTATTCGTTGGAATAAAACGGTTTTTCATCGGTTAAAAGGTTTAATTTTGAACATTATATGATTTCCAAAGTATATACA
The DNA here is from genome assembly GCA_025175895.1 of Wurfbainia villosa. Classification (NCBI taxonomy): domain Eukaryota; kingdom Viridiplantae; phylum Streptophyta; class Magnoliopsida; order Zingiberales; family Zingiberaceae; genus Wurfbainia; species Wurfbainia villosa. The sequence goes on along the minus strand of CM046004.1, from coordinate 11,114,734 downwards.
TGATAACTTGTATAGAAAGGCAAATTTTCTTGGTGCACTGGTTTAGGGGGAGCTACATCCCTTATTTCTATAATTGTTGGTGCAAGGCTAGGACATATTTGCTTATTCTATTGCTTATGCCTTGCTTCACATGTTATTTCCACATCATGAAACATGTCTTGGATTTAGGGGGAGCTTCATATCAGTTTTATACCTTTGTTCACGATATGTCAATTCTTTCCTGCACTTATTGGATAAACTATTTTCTTTTTGTTGTATGTCAAAGGGGGAGAAGGGATATTTAAGTTAGAATTCATATTGAAATATATTTATATGTATGTGTTAAAGACCTAACTTAAATGATTGTCAAATATCAAAAAGGGGGAGATTGTTGGTGCAACAATGCCCCTAGCATTTATATATTTTGATGTTTGGATAATCATCTAAGTTAGACAATGTTTTGTGATCTAATTGTAAACATGTTTAAGTGACAGGAAAATCCAAGTATGAAGACTTGGTAAAAGACAAGTCCAAGTGTGATCTTGACAAAGAGAAGTCAAAGGAAAGGTCTTGGTCTTGGCAGCGTAAGTCCAAGCATGTAGTCTTGGCGGCGTAAAGTCCAAGCAGTCCTTGGAAAAGAAAGACCAAAGGAAAGTCTTGGTGGCATAAGTCCAAGCATGTAGTCTTGGTGGCGTAAAGTCCAAGCGTACTTTGGCAAAGAAGAAAACCAAAGTATGATGAAACCGAAGGAAGCTTTTGAAGGCAAGCGCATGGATGGAGTCGTGGACTCAAAGAAATCTCGAGGCGCAAGGTGATGGAGAAGCTAGAAGGTTAAGTCTAGGCTTAGGTTATGTTTTCAAGTATGAATTAGTCATACTTGGGGTGTGCCGATCGAACATGGTGTCGGCCGAATCGACCCTTAAAATGCACATTAGAGGTTGGAAGGCATTGCCGATCGGGGTTATCCTCGAGAATCGATGAGAGTCGACTCGACTGACCGCCGCGATACAAGCCGGCATCGATCGCCATTATTGGCGATCGATCGCCACAAATCGCGTGAGCCGATCGCTGGCCGACATTCTAGCGATGACGCCGAATCGCCATCGCTGGCGATCGATCGATAGTCTTCGTTAAGCGATGACGACGCAAATCCCGAATCCTCGTAGCCGTTAGAATCGGCGACAGTCGACTGATGTAAGTCATCAGTCGACTGATAGACCTCCAACGGGAAAAAGAAGCTCTTTCCTATAAAAAGAGCCCAAGGGGAGCAAGAAGGGGTAAATGCTTATATTCTGATCATTCTTCTAAGCTCCCACAAGTTTTCCAAGCTTTCTAAGTGTATTAATCTCCCTCCTCCTCTCAAATCTTCATTGTCATCTTTTGTAAGAAGAGGAGATCTTTGTAAAGAGAAAGCTTCTTAGTGGAATTGCTTGGGTTGATCTACCTTAAGGATCGTCGTGGAGTAGGAGCGTTATCTCCGAACCACGTAAAGGCCTTGTTAGCATTGTTTTTGTGTTTTTACATATATTATTTGTGCTTGCTTCCGCTAATTACTCTTGTAGAAACGAAAAGCGCTATTCACCCCCCCTCTAGCTTCCAAACGATCACCAACAAGCGGTATCACAACTTCAAGGCTCTTTCACGGTTTGGGAAGAAAGATTGCAAAAATACTTGAAGGCTTTTGAGAAAGAAAAGGCTCACTTTCACCAAGTCCTCTTAAAGCAGATTTCGAGGGAGAACAATGGGAAGGTGGATGAATTGGCTCGGTTGGCTAGCGCGATGGAAGGGGTGAAGCCACTTGAAACGGTTTGCATGGAAGTCCCTACTTCTCTGGTGATATATAATGTGGAGGAGGTCGTGCCTGAACCAGATCCGATCCTTGATTGGAGGGCTGACATTATAATGTATCTACAGCAAGGGAAAGTCCCGAAAAAAAGAGGGGCGACATCTGTTTTAATGAACAGAGCCAAACGATTCACCATCCTAAATGGAGACTTGTACAAGACATCTTTTGGATGACCCCTGCTGAAGTGTTTGGGAAAGAAAGATGCTGAATGGGTACTCCGAAAAATCCACGAAGGTTGCAGCAATCATTTGGGAGGGAGAGCTTTGGTGAGGAAGGCCTTGTTAGCAGGATACTTTTGGCCCACCCTACAACAAGATGTAGCTCATATAGTGCAAACCTGCTCAGCCTGTCAAAAGCATAACAACCGGTCCGAACGACCGGCTGAATTAATGAAAGATGTTATTGCTTCATGCCCTTTCGATCAGTGGGGGATGGATATAGTGGGTCCCATGCCTGTGGCGCCGTTGCAAAAAAAATTCTTATTGGTGGTTGTGGATTACTTCTCCAAGTGAGTGGAAGCAGAGCCCCTTGCTAAAATTACTGAGAATGCTGTGATACAATTTATGTGAAAGAATATTGTCTACCGGTATGGTATTCCCCAGAGGTTAGTTAGTGATAATGGGCGGCAGTTCCAGGGCAAAAAGATTAAGGAATGATGTCAAAGTTTTAATATCTAGTAGACATTTACTTCGGTAGCCCATCCTCGAGCTAACGGGTAGGTTGAAGTCACTAATAGAATCCTTAATCAAGGACTAAAGACTAAATTGGGGGCTCAGAGAGAAAACTGGGTGGAAGAGTTGCCCGAGATCTTGTGGGCCTACCGAACCACGCCAAAAACTGCAACAGGTGAAACTCTTTTTAGCCTGGTATATGGGACGGAGGCCGTTATTCCGATGGAGGCCCTTTTAAGTAGCGCCCGTGTGGAAGTTTATGAGCTAGAGCATAACCAAATTATTTGGAGCACTGAGTTGGATTTGGTAGAAGAAAAAAGGAAACTGGCGCGGAGGCGAGCGAAATTTTACAAATGGAGGGTACAATAAGCCTTTAACAAAAGGGTAATGCCCCGAAGATTTCAAGAGGGGGATTTGGTTCTGCGCAAAGTTAATCCTGCTGGAGATCCTGGAAAGTTAGCCCCAAACTGGAAGGGACCCTACGAAGTGACGCGCCGTGTAGCAGGATCGGCGTATTATCTGAAAGATGAGTAGGACAAGGAATTTCCTCGACCCTGGAACGCTGTACACTCGAAACATTTTTATACTGTGTAAGGGGTGATGGATGAAAAAAGGAATTGAGAGGTTTCCGGAGAAATGTATTTGACAATTTGCTATATTGATTAGATGTGTGGCAAACCCAAAGCTGATTGATGAATCATTTACATTAATATTATATTCTCTTTGGCGGGCTATGAAAAGAAAAGAAGATAAAGAGAGAACCATGTCCCAAAGCAATACATCAAGTTATAATCTAAAACGATCTGGAGGATAGCGTCAAAAGCCGGTTTCCCAGTGTAGGGAAAGAGCAGGATGGTTCGTAGGGCATAGTCTTTGATCAGCATACTGCCGAACCACCTCATTAAATCCGTCTTGGAAGGTGACATGCATCAGGATGATTAACCGCTCTCGTCGGTTCGGATTGTCAGGACTTCGATTTCAATGGCAATTCTCTTGATGCTCCCAGAGGGTTCGGTGCATTTCGCTATAACGTCGGGATATTTCCATAATAGCATCCGCCAGGACCGAAATGTCGTCTGCTCGGGAAGTTTGGTCATGCTGAAGAAGCCTCGTCATGTCTATCATATTTTGGCATATTGAAGCCGAAATTCCCTCTACCGCCTCTGTGTGGGATCTGGTGCGAACCAGCTCACTGCTCAGCCTCTGGAGGGACGTTTCTTGTCTGCGGATACGGGCGTGAGCATGCGCCCTAGAGGTTATTAAGGAGGAGTTTTCTTGTACCTCCTTACACAGGCGGGTGCGGAGATCCCCTATTTTATCCTCCGCTCTCTGGTGTTGAACCCGCAGGTTCGCAATGATCTCAGAGTTCCTTTGTTTCTCCCGAAGGAGTTCTGCTACCTGCTCTCGAAGGTCTATTAATTCTTGGGGAGGGGGAGTCTCTCTGTTAGACTGCTTTGGCTGAACGTCCTGCCAGATAGGTAGCGATTCTGTATGAGCTTGCTGTTGTTCTTGTAATGTCACTATGATTTCAGAATCTTTTTGGTGCTGACAACGAGCTCTATCAGTTTCTCCTGGCATTGTTTCAGCTGCTGTGACAGGGAATGCTTTCGGTTCTGAGCAGCCGTCTGATCCTCCCGTCGTTGTCGCTCCCATTTTAGAGATTGAGTCTGATATTGCTAGAAGGAGCGGTCCAGTTCTTGATAATTGGTGAAGGCCTGGAGATCATTTTTCAAAAAGAGGTCATCAAGCGAAGAAAGTCAGAGAAGTCAGTTTGAGGAACATACCAATTCCAAAGCATGGCGCAGGCCTTCCTTCCGGAGGATTAGTTCTTCTAAGTTTAAGATTCGAAGACCCCAGTGAGAAGAATAAGAAGGGATGGATGACATCAGAGGCGAAGGTTCGCTTAGGATGGGGGAAGGAAAGATGGGAGCCAGGGGTTGTGTCAGAGGTTCAGCAAAAAGAGACGAAAGAGCTCCCGTTAAGAGGTTCAAAGAGATAGGGGCTGTGAGAAAAGAAGTAGAAGTGTGCGGTGGAAGATTCAACATGGTTGGCTGTGAAACAGGCATGGAAGAATCTGCAGAAGGGGATTGATTTGGTGAGGAGTCTGGTGAGGAAGATATGGAAAGCACTGGGATGAAAAACTCCCCGCTGGGGAAGGGGAAAAGTAGAAGGATCCTGGTTTGTATCCAAGGGAGGGGAAAGGCTTCCCAAGTTATGGGCATCAGGGGAAAATGACGGGGGAAGAATCTCGATTACCATGGGTTCAGGTGTGGGAGAATGTGTTGGGGAAAGAGAAAGGGAAGACGCGGGGACGTCTGCCGCCAACAGATGTTGACGCGTCGCGTCTCGGCATTCAACCTCAAGTTGTAAGAAGGGAGGGGGCGATTTGTGAATACCCAAGGTGGAAGGGGAAAGGACGGGAGAGTTAGGGTTTACAGGTGACATTGGAGACGCAGATAGGCCGGCTACCCTAGTCTCATTGGGAGTGGTAGAGACAAGGGTTTCAGAAGAAGGCGGAGGAGAAGAGAGAGAGGAGACAAGTGTAGTGGTAATGGACGAAGGTAAGGGAGAAGGTGAGGGCGAGGGTGCTGCCGGCCGCTGGCCCTCATCCTATCTGGATTCTAGGTAGCGGCTTGCTATTTCTCATTGGAAAAAGGAATACATCTTGTCGGAGGAAGAAGAGAAGCACTGGAGTCAATGGCTGGAACGCCGAAGGATGGCGGTGGAAAGAAAAAAGGACAAAGAAGGAGGAGAAGACGAAAATGCAAAGGGAAAAGAAGGCAATGGGGAAGAGGAAAGATGAGGCGTCTCATATAAAAGGAGAGTGGAATGGGCTTGTAATGTTAATTGGGCTACTAAGCTGTAAAAGGGGCCCCGGGAAAAAGGGGAATGATGATTTATTCTTCTGATAGCCCGCTATTTGCTAAAACCCTTGTTTTCATATGATGAGATGAACGAGGGTATTCAACTTCAAGAGGAACGAAGAAACGAGGGTGGTATGAAGACCCACCCTGAAGTCAAGTTAGCGCATTTTATATGCAGAAGGGCGTTTGTCGCCGACATTTTTATCCCTGTGCGGTGGTGGAACGGAAGAACTGAGCGCTTCTCAGTTATATATTATTTTTATCCCCTTGTGGTGGCGGAACGGAAGAGTTGAGTTTATTCCTCAACTATATATTATTTTTATCCCCGTGTGGTGGTGGAACGGAAGAATTGAGCACTCCTCAGTTATATATTATTTTATTCCCGTGCGGTGGTAGAACGGAAGAGTTGAGTTTATTCCTCAACTGTATATTATTTTTATCCCCGTGTGGTGGTGGAACGGAAGAACTGAGCACTTCTCAGTTATATATTATTTTTATCCCCGTACGGTGGTGGAACGGAAGAGTTGAGTTTATTCCTCAAGTATATTATTTTATCCCGTGTGGTGGTGGAACGGAAGAATTGAGCGCTTCTCAGTTATATATTATTTTTATCCCCGTGCAATGGTGGAACGGAAGAGTTGAGTTTATTCCTCAACTGTATATTATTTTTATCCTCGTGTGGTGGTGGAACGGAAGAACTGAGCACTCTCGCCATAATATTTTATCCCCGTGTGGTGGCGAAATGGAAGAATTGAGTTCATTTCTCAACTATGTATTATTTTATCCCCGTGTGGTGGTGGAACGGAAGAACTGAGCGCTCCTCAGTTACATATTATTTTATCTCCATGTGGTGGTGGAACGGAAGAGTTGAGTTTATTCCTCAATTGTATATTATTTTTATCCCCGTGTGGTGGTGGAACGGAAGAATTAAGCGCTTCTCAGTTATATATTATTTTTATTCTCATGCGATGGTGGAACGGAAGAGTTGAGTTTATTCCTCAACTGTATATTATTTTTATCCCCATGTGGTGGTGGAATGTACAAGAACTCGCTCCTCGGTTACATAATGTTTTATCCCCGTGTGTTGGCAGAACGGAAGAGTTGAGTTTATTTCTCAACTATGTATTATTTTATCCTCGTATGGTGGTGGAACGGAAGAACTGAGTGCTCCTCAGTTACATATTATTTTATCTCCGTGTGGTGGCGGAACGGAAGAGTTGAGTTCATTTCTCAACTATATATTATTTTTATCCCCGTATGATGGTGGAACGGAAGAACTGAGCGCTCCTCAGTTACATATTATTTTATCCCCGTGTGGTGGCAGAATGGAAGAGTTGAGTTCATTTCTCAACTATATATTATTTTTATCCCTGTGTGGTGGTGGAACGGAAGAACTGAGCTCTCCTCAGTTACATATTATTTTATCTCCGTGTGGTGGCGGAACGGAAGAGTTGAGTTTATTCCTCAACTGTATATTATTTTATCCCCGTGTGGTGGAGGAATGGAAGAGTTGAGTTTTTCCCTCAACTATATGTTATCTTGTCCCCGTGCGAAGGTGGTACGGAAGAGCTGAGTATTCCCTCAGCTGTATGTTATTTTATTCTCGTACAGTGGAAGTGTATACATGATCCCTGCATAATGAAAGGGTGGAGAGGTTGTATGTTTATTTAATTTTCGCAGAGAAGTATAAAATTCGACACAGCCTAAGGAATGCCAGAAGAAGAGGATAAGTGGGGAAGGATATAAGCGAAAGCTTGTATGGCAGAAAGTTCATTACTTCGGAAAGGCTACATATTACAACTTCCTCCAAAAGAAGAAAATAACAAAAGAAGCCCTTATTCGTAGGGTATTACAGTGTTTTATTGGGAGGTACTGAAGGAGCCTCTTTGCGTGGCTTGGGTTGGCGCCATAGCTATCGAAGGTAAGACTGCTGTATGAAGATGTGCTTGGACAAGTCCTTCTGGGACATGGCTATTCTTGGCATAGGAGTAGTTCTTTGGTGGAAGCCTCCCTCAGCGCCTGCAGATATTCAACTTGCTCTTCCAGTTAGCGATGTAGCGTTGTTCTTGATCTTTTCCTCGAAGGAAAAGAAAGCCTTCTATTCGTGAGGTTTGTTCCATGGCGAAGAGAGAATGAATGTTAACCAAGCGATGGTTGGGTGTCCTTATAATGGCGAAGGAGGAAGATGCATTGACTCACGGAGGAGGTAAAAATAATAAATTTTAATAAAGAAGGAGAAACGTAAAGACAGTAGGTGAAAGTTGTTAGCGCAATAACTCTGAGAAGGATGGTTCAAATTCCACGAAAGCAGTAAGGGGAGGTATGTTCAGATAGGGTTGCAGTCTTTTCTAGTGGCAGTGGCTCTACATTTATAGGAAAACGACAAGAATTAGTATCAATACCCCCTTTTCCTTTTTATTAATATTCTCGATAACAGCTACATTATTCAAGCTAATCATTATACAAGCTTTTTAGGATTATCACTATTAGGAGGATTGTCAGAGGAATCCTCTGGAGGGGAAGGTGCCAAAATGACTCTGTAGAGGTCGCCTTGAGCCGAAGGTGTCGCTGGTGGAGCTTCAACAAAAGGGGGCGGAGGGGTCCCCGTTGGAGGGACTGGAACGAATGCTAGGGCCGACGGAAGCGGAGGAAGTTCAGTAGTGGCTCGAGGATCTCCTACCATATATTCCCATGTCAAGGGAGGATTCCAGACCCGGTTACGGAATGAAGGTAAGGGAGCTCGGAAGGATCTCCCTAGATTAAGAGGAGAAGCAGTGGTCGATGGTGGAGTCGGAAATGGACGAAACGCCGAAGTCGCAGTCGATCGCGTTTCATATTCTTCAGTGTCTTCAGTGGCCCAGTTATGCAATTCAAAAGAGTCAGAATCTAAAGAGATCTCAATGGGGTGTTCCGCAGAAGCCATGAGAGTAAGATGGGAGGCCGAGGACAGTTGGGGTGACAATTTATAATCGAGGGAGGAGGAATTGCATTCGTCCTTGGGAAGGAGAAGAAGAGGAAAGGACTAACATCATAATGGCGTTAGCATAGGAAATCATCGAGATATCATTTCCGAAACAGTCAATTATCTTGAGAAGATCAAGAGGTAAGTTAATTGTCGGTCGAACCAAAATTGGTTCGGGTCGGGAAAAGATCTCTCCGGGGATATCCTGAACGGGTTCTAGAGCAAAGAGTGTCATCATTTCGTTTATACAAGTAAGAAAATGGGTCGTAATTATAAAGAGAAAGAAATGTAGAACAGACCCAAAATTCCCGACCCATACCAAGATATACATGAAGAATAACGAAAAGTTGTATCAATGCAAACATTCTTCAACAGTGAAAGAGCAGTCATTACAAGGAGCGGATATGATAAATTACAATTCAAAGAGTTCTGGGGGGGCATCTGGATAAAGCAGTTGAAGGGTTCAAATAACTGGTGTCCATGCCAGGAGGAGGATACCCTCGTTCGATGTTTAAAGCTGAAGATCCATCGAAGCCCAGTATGAACAAGTCCACCCCCTTTTTGACATAGAGCCCCTTCAGATCGGCCTCTTGTTCCTTTAGTTGGGACTGGCAGGCAGCAAGTTGGGCCTGACATTCAGGTAGTTGGGTTTCCAAGGCATCTCTTTCCGTTGTTGCTATCACGGCCCGCTGACCCAGAGCAGATAGAGCTTTGGTATATTCTTGGTGCAACTCTTGTTGTTGCCGAGCCATAGAAGATAGGACTTTAGGGAGGGTAGCCGCTAGAGCAGAGAGCTCTCCGCACTTCTCCAAGCAAGATTTTTGAGTAGCCTCCAAGGTTAGACGCTCCTGCTGCAACTGCTGGATGGTGGCTAAAGAATCAGCAGCTTGAATATACGCATCCCCAAGTTGTCTTTTGTACCCGGTCATATCGTGGGTAAGGAGGTCCACCTCCTGGAGTTGGCTAGACTGTAAGAATACCTGCTGCTCGAGGTCCTCATTCTTTCGTTGGAGCTCCTCTTTCTCACTCTGGGCTAGGGCTAGCTGAGTCATGGAATCTTCACATCGGGTGATTAAATCAGATTCCTTCTGCTCATTTTCATTCAGCCGCTGGGTGAGTTTTTTTTGATGTGCCAGGGCAACAAAATGACGAGTCTCCACACTAGACTGGAATTGGGCTATGTGGGACATTATCTTATTATGCGTGGCCGATACCTGAAGGAAAAAGGAGGCAAATATTAAGCGTTGGCACACAGATATATATATATATATATATATATATATATATATATATATATATATATATATATATATATATATATATATATATATATATATATATATATATATATATATATATATATATATATATATATATATATATATATATGCTGAAGACGAAGGAAAAGAACAATTATCTCAGCCAGCAGTTTGCTCATATGGTCACATGGACCCTGTACATCCGATTGGTTGAAAATTTTCACCTCCGATAGGTGGCGGATCTTCAAGAGAGATCCCAGCGTGACCAACAGATGGTTCGGGAAGGGAAAACCTTTCCCTTCCGAGGGGGGAGGGGGACCTACGACCCGAGAGGGAGCGGGAGAAAGATGTGCTTCGGGAGGAATAGTTGTCAGGACGGATTCGGTCGGGGAATGTGTGGGGGAGTCAAGAGGAATGGTAGATGAAATAGGAGAATGGGAAGGAGAGTTTCCTACTTGGAGAGAGGAAGATGGGGCAGCTAATGTGGTATCTTCCACCCTGGGTTCGTAGATGACCAGGCGTCGGTGTTTCTCCAAAGTGAAAGGGGATGACGGAGGAGAGGAATGGGTAGAAGAGGATGCAGGAAGGGATGAAGAACTGGGAACTCCTTCCCCGGCAGGATGCAATCTCTTCCGAGGTGAAGAGGGAGCAGCAACAGATTTACCTCACTTCGTGGAGGTCTTCTTCTTCTTAGCTGCATCCACCTCCTCGCCTTTTGTTAGGGCAATCTCTTGCCATGATAAGGTTTTGATGTGTGTGGCAAAGGGTTTAAGTTAGGTTGGTATTGTTATTTGATATGTGCATTGGAGTCTTGCAGGACTTAGTAATTCGCACATGGAGCCTTGGCGGGTTCACCCTCACAACCTCGGTCCTTGAGTCGGTGAAGGATGACTTTGCGGAAGCCGTGCGCTTGGAGCATCCGAGGGACCTTCGGACGAGATGACTTGAAGTGAAGCCAAGGAAGCAGACTTCGGAGGCAAGAGACGCGAAGGAGCATTGCAGAGCCGTCTGATCGCGGGGACGTGGCCACGAAAGAGCTTGACTTCGAGTGAGATGAGAGAATGAGTGAAATGTAAGTAGCTCATTAGGTGAACTTGGCTGAATGGCTGAGTGTCGGAGACTTGACCGCAAGGGTTAAGGTTTACCCGACCGCCGGAAGCTCAAACTTATGTTAAGTTTGAGTTTCACATGACACCAGTCGACTGCCATGGAATGGCAGTCGACTGATCCGAGTCGAATGGGGTTCGACTGGTATCCGACTAATGGGTTTATGCCCAGGATGATCGAATGATCGGCCGGAAGAGGATGTCGCGGGCACATAAAGCTCGTGTAGGCGGCGATCGACTACGGAGGCGACGATCGGGGTGAGGTCCATCGATCGGCCGCAAGTATTCTGTTGGACTACAACGGTCGGGATCCGACGTGTTCGGAGACCTCTCTATAAAAAGAGAGGGTGTGAGCCTTTGAGAGGCTAATGCTGCCCCACAAGCTCTAAACTCTTCTTACTTGTGTTTACTCCATTCTTATTGTAAGAAGAGTGATCTTGGTTGTAAAGGTTACCTCCACCTAGCTTGGTGCAAAGGAGAGACCATTAGTGGATTGGTTTTGGCGGAGTGATTCATCGAGGACGAATCGGGGACCGTGGATTAGCGACGTAGTCGTGAACCACGTTACACCATCTTGTTAGCGTTTGATTTCTTGTATTTCTATTTGCTTGTCTTGATTTATTGTTTTCGTTGTGCTAATCTCTTTGTAGACAAGCAAATACCGACATCCATCGTAAGAGGGCTATTCACCCCCCTCTAGTCGGCCGTTCGATCCCCAACAAGTGGTATCAGAGCCAAGGAAAGCTTGTCGAGGACTAACCGCCACAACAAGCAACATTCAAAATGGCCGGCTCCAACATCCACCCACCAAAGTTCGACGACGAATTTTCTTGGTGGAAAAAGAGAATGGAGGTATTTTTCGAAACGGATTTTGATATTATGATTACAATGGAATCCGGTTTCGTTTTGCCTAGGGATGAAGAAGGAAAGCCAATAGAGAAATCTAGGTGGACCAAAAAGCAAAGGGAAGAGCACCTTGCAAACTCAAAAGCCAAGCATCATCTTTTCAATGTGCTTCCCCAACAAGAGATCAACCGAATTGGAGAGTGCCTAAGTGTCAAGGAGATGTGGGAGAAGCTAATTGAGCTTCATGAAGGCACATCCGAGGCAAAGCTAGCAAGGAGAGACCTCCTCCGCTCCCAACTCAACAACATTAAACTAGAAAAGGGAGAAAAGGTAATTTCCTTACATTCTCGTTTCAAGGAAATTATAACCGGTTTGTCAAGTGTAGGTGAGAAGCTATCCAACCGGGATATGGTAATGAAGTCCATAGATGCCTTTCTCCGGTCCTCAAAGTGGAGCTCCATGGTGGACTCATTCTATATCTCAAAGAATTTAGAAGTGAGCACCTTGGAGGAGTTCTTCTCAACAATGGAACTCCATGAAACAAGGCTTGAAGGAATACAAGAAGAGCCAAAAATCCAACCTTCAAGAGGAGTAGCTTTGATGGCAAACAAGGGGAAGAAGAAGATAGAGATCCCCTCCTCCTCCGATGATGAAGCATCTTTCTCCTCCTCCATGGATAGCACGGAAGAAGCGTATATGGTAAGGAGGGTAAGGCGTGCTTTAAAAGGTTTTCGATTTAATAAATCCAATGATAAGAGCAGAAGACCAAGGGGGAAAGTCATATGCTACAATTGCCAAGGAGAGGGACATATAAGGGATAATTGTCCCCTCCTAAACAAGAGAAAGGAAGAGAAGAAAAAGAAAGAAGAAAAGAGGAAGAAGAAGGGGAGCAAGAAGAAAGAGGAGAAGAAGACAAAGGAAAAGGGAAAGGCCAAAGCTCTCAAGGCAAGGACTTGGGATGATCCATCCTCATCCTCTTCATCATCATCGGAAGAGGAGAATGCCTTTGTCACCAATTTGGCCTTAATGGCCTTTGATGACTTGGATTGCTCCTCCACCGAAAATGAAGGATCAAGCTCAAGTGGAGAGAGCTCAAATGAAGGGGGAGTCTCCTCCACATCATCATCCTCCTCATCCGAAGAAGAAGAAGAGGACATGGAGACTATGGTAACAAATCTAACTCCTAAGAAAATAGTTTCCATGGTCTTTAGCTTAACTAGGGATTTATTTAGAGCTAAGAAGAAGAACAAAAGCATGCTAGATCAAATCAAGGACTTAGAAAGTAAGTTAGAAAAAGCATGCTTAAATGATGATAATATTTCTTCTAGCTTAAATGATGCATGCTCACATGATAACTATATGCCTTTGGATGTTAGTGATGCATGTATAGAAGAGAATAGGGCTTCAAGGGAAAAGGTAGACTATTTGACAAAAGCCCTAGAGAAATTCACAATTGGCTCAAACACCTTGAACATGATTATAGGGAGCCAAAGAGCTAGCTTTAATAAGAAAGGCCTAGGTTATAAAGAAAAGAAAAATGAAAAGGCCTACAAATGCCTAATTGTTAGGGGACAAGATAAGAAGAAAGTAATTGCTAGGAAATGGATTCCTAAGGAATTTCTAGTGAACCCCATAGGCAAGAATCTATTTTGGGTTCCAAAATCCATCCTTAAGGGTTAGAAAACCCCTAGGGTAGTCAACCATATGCAATTGACCTATATCATATTTTGGTTGACTTAGGATGGTGGGACAACATTTTTAAATAGTGTTAGGTGATGATAAACCTATAAATAGTTAATAATGCTTAAATCATGATAATTGATGTAATTGTTACACATGTTTGCAATCATGATTTATGATTTTGATATTTGACACATCATCATAAGAAATAGGGTTTAAATCATGCATTAGGTGATATTTTGCTTATTATCATGACATAATACCTAATGCATTATAACAATTCAATGAATACATGTGTTTCATGATCATAATGTAAAATTAAGTCATATATGCCTTTATGATAATTAGGATTGTTAGGTTGATACTTAACCTTGATAGAATTGTATGAATATAATGGTTAAGTATAAACAAATACCCCCCTAGGATGCATCTCACACTCACCATAGGCTACTTTGATTGAAAACTTAGCATGGGTGAGATGTTAGGATGATACAAATGTCCACTAATGCCTATGGCATTTAGGTGGTCATTTAAAGTATCAAAATAGCAATAATAGACCAATCATGGGGAAGACTTATGTTTAATTCATAGACATATTACCCAAAGATCATGATTGGATATTTCATATGTTTTCAAAACAATTTCTTACTTTAAAATCTATGTATTCATGTTTTGAAACAATTGGATGCATTTGGGAAGTCTTGAGAACTTGGCAAGTTCACTAGGCTCGGGTCCTTGAGTCGGTGAAGGATGACATTGCGAAGTCGTGCGCTTGGTGCATCCGAGGGACCGCCGGACGGGGAGCGAATGGAGTGAGCCCAAAGGGAAGCATACTTCTAGGGCATGAGACGCGAAGGATGGCGTTGTGAAGCCGTGCGCTTGGCGCATCCGAGGGACGTAGGCCGAGGGAAGAGAGCTTCGGTGGGGAACTCCATGAGGGATAAGGTGGACTTGGCCAAGTGACTAAGACTGAGTGTCGGAGGCTCAAACATCGTTATGTTTGAGGTTTTAGCCGACATCAGTCGACTGGCATAGGTGTCAGTCGACTGCTCTAGGTCATATGGGTTCGACCAGTGTTCGACTGAACCAAGTCCGGCCGATCACGGATCGTTTGGGAGGATCACCGACCGGAGGGATGATCGCGATCGATGACACTGTGCACGGGCACAGAATGGAGTCGAGCTCGCCAGCACTCGACTGATGGATGATCAGTCGACTGATGGGTGCCATCAGTCGACTGATGTGTGATCCGTTGGAACTTAACCAATGTGGATCTGGCCATTGTGAGACAACGACTACGAGACCAGTCGACTGATGGTCACGATCAGTCGAGTGATGGGCGCGAAAACAGCTTGATGCAGGTTATAAATGGAGCTCGAGTTGGAGGATTTCGCCAAGACTTTTGTGAAACTATTGGAGGGGAATTGCTGCTGCATTCCAGACCTTCAAGAGCCATCTAAAGCAAGCAACAAGCAAAGGGTTCAAAGCAAGCATTGTAAAGTGTTCTTTACGTGTATTTCGTATTTGTCTTTGTATTACTTGTATTTCATTACTTAGTGTAATTGCTTGTGAGAGGTTTCTCCACCTTCGACGTGTAGTCGAAAATGAGTGTTTTAGTTAGTGTCGTGTGCATAACTAGAGCTCGAGGAGCTTGCCCGTGGAGTAGGAACTATTCGATTCCGAACCACGTATATCGTGTGTGTTTGCGTGTGCTTATTTGTATTTGTGCATCTTGTTAGTATTGTTATTGTTATTCCGCTGCGCTAACAAGAATTGTAGACGAGCACGCAACGAGAACGAGTAAATTCCACCATCCAACGAACGAGGGCTATTCACTCCCCTCTAGCCGGCCAATCGATCCCCAACAAGTGGTATCAGAGCCGAGGTCGCTCTTCAAGGACTAACCGCCGCGAGAGCACTATAAGATGACCGGCTACAACATCCATCCACCGAAATTCGATGGAGATTTTGATTGGTGGAAGAAACGGATGGAGGTATATTTCGAAACCGATTTCGATTTCATGTTAATCATTGAAAATGGTTTTGAAGTGCCTAGGGACAAGGAAAATAAGCCACTAGAAAAATCAAGGTGGACCCAAGACCAAATGAAGGATTTCAAGACAAATCTCGAGGTAACTAAATTACTTGGTGATTTGATTCCTAACCATATTTGGTCTAGGATAGGAAATTTTAGGGATGCAAAGGATTTGTGGAATAAGGTGGTTGAATTCCACAAGAATCCCCAACCGGCACAATTAGAGGAGAATACCGAGGAAGAAGCACCCACATTTGATGATGTTGATGATTTGGTGGAGACCTCCA
>CM046004.1:9490807-9785009 GCA_025175895.1 Wurfbainia villosa | reverse complement strand
TTTTGATCCAATCACGGGCCAATATAATCAAGATAGTGTGCGGGCTTGTCAAGGTCGGGTAGAGTCACCTCACAGATGAGGTGGCAACTTGGGAGCTTGAGGAAAAGATCATAGCTCAATACCCCACTTAGTCACTTGAGATGTGTGACTGGTCTCCAGATATCTGAGATGGTTGTTGTGACATCTCGTACTCGTACTCATTATGCATTTGAGTAGGAAATTTGGGGACCAAATTTTTGTTAGTGGGGGAGAATGTTAAATACCGAAATTTAAAACACTAAATTAAATGGCCAAAATTAAGAAAATAATCTTAGAAATTATTTTCGGAATTTTTGGAGAATTTTAGAAATTTTTATGGAATTTTTCGGGAATTAAACGGGGTTTATACGGGGTATTTATAGGGATAATTAATTTAATGGGAAAGGTTAGGGGATTATTAAAAAAAAAACTAATCTAGGTTAATTGGGGTAATCCCTCAGCTTTTTCTTTCTCGCGATTTCCTCACCGTAACTGCCCCTCCGCCGCCTCCTCCTCGCGACACCGACACCTTTCCCCCCCGAGCCTTCTTCTCCTCGCGTTTGCAGCCACACCGACGTCCTCTACCGTCTCCTTCTCCGCGCGCGCCCCCTCTCTGCTGTTTCTCGTCGAGCCGCAAGCGCCGGCGGCCAGGCCACTGCCTCTCCTCCTTCTCCTTCGGCATTGACGGCGGCGGTGCCACGACCGAGCCAGAGCAGTGCTTTCTCTTCCTCGCGTCCGCGTCCGCAGCCACAGACCACCGCGCCTCTTTCTTTTCCCCCACCGCGCCGCAGCCAGCGTCGTCGGACTTATCCCCTCCTCACCGAGCGACGCTTCCTCGCCGGTGCTCACGGACGAGTCGACAGTGAGGCGGGTGGCTGGAAAATTTTGTCGATGCAGCCTCAAGAGCGGGTAAATCTCTGTCCATTCCGTTCTTTCCACCTACGGGTTGTTCGAATCTAGGGATTTTTGGGGGTTTCACTATCGATCAACGCCAGAGTTAGTACCGGTGGAAAAGAGTAGCTCGTGGAAGGGAGCTGTTTTTCTCCGATTTGTGCCGGAGGTTGGTGAGGGTTGTGCCATGGGGTAAGCCTTGGTGTATCGTCGTTCACAGCAGTTGGTAAGAATGGTTTACTGTGGTTCACAACAACATTGAGTGAGTTGACTGTGAGGGTTGAGGTGTTCTATTTGGGTGGTTTTGGTCGACTGTGTAAGGGTTGGATAAATTAGTGGAATTGGAAATTGATTTGGGTTAATTGGGTATGTAAGAAACCGATTAAGTATTCGATTTGTCGGTGAATTGCATATTGTGCTTAACAATAATTATGTTGTATGCAGATTTCGGTCACGAGGCAGGTTCACGGTCGTGACGATTTGGTTCTTTTGCGGATATTTTATCAGGCGGGTATTTTGACTTGTCTTTTGATATAGTCATGTTGATATGCTAGATAGTTATAGCTTGCAATAGTTTTCATGTTTATCTACCTTGCATGTTATTATGCCTATTTGACACATGCATTTGATCAGTTTATAGTTATACTTTTCCTGTTTTACTTGGATCATGTATATGTACCTTTTTATTGTGCATATTATTCGGATACGTATGTTAGTTGGTATTACATGCTTTAGTGTCATGCACCATCTTGCATGATTGCATGCTGGCTGGACGGGGTTCCATTATTGTTGAGCCCGCAGCCAGTTACATGGCCTGCACACACTGCCACTCATGGGTTAGTGGTACATCAGGAGGGTGTGTGCAGTTGCTCTGTCAGGCTCCGCTGGTCCGCTCATGGGTAGCGATGAGGCAGCGTGGTAGCGGACAGGGATCCCTCCTCTGGCCTATGACACCGGGAGATGAGAGCTTAGCTCCCCCACTATGTTTGGGGCAGGAGGATAGGTGTACTCCGACAGCATCCTGTCCACTCGGTCACTCAGGAGCAGTGATGGCAGAGTGCACAGTTGTCATAGCCCTACCCACTCGGCTTCACCATTGCGTGTGAGGCGGCTGATTGGCGTCAGGGGTGACCATGTCATATGCACGACATGCATTTTTGCACGGATTGCATTTGTATTGTGTTTGCTGCATTATTGTATTGATGCCTTGGATGTTGCATATGATTGTCATGCATACAGGATTCATATTCATTTATGGTGATGACTTTATCTCTTATAGTAGGGCACATGCTCCTATATCAGAGTAGGAGATTCAGGTGAGTACAGTCCTTTTGCATTTAGATCTTGCTTACCATATATATGAGACTGTACTGGCATGATTAGTATTGTTAGCTATTTCTTGCTATTCATATCGATAAATATCCGCTAAGTTCTTTGAACTTATCCCGTGGTTTTATATTTATTTCAGGATGATGCTGTCAGGAGAGTCCAGCTGTCAATCCCCCTCGTCGAAATAAATAGGTTTTATTGGTCTATTGGTTTTTGGATTTTGTATAGAGGATATGTATAGGTCCTAATGTTGTGGTTATGTACTTATGGAAGTTTGGGAATAATTGTGGTGTCCTTATGGACTATTCAAGTAGTTTGGTTGTATGTTCCTGCTCAGATGGCAGAAGGGGTAAATCTAGATGTTATAGACTACATTTATTTACTATGATGGTTGGCCTGAGGCCTTATGATTTGCATGTGTAGATGTTTTTGTTCCGGTCGTGTTAACCGATGTATAGTGGTCGTGTAGGCCTTGTATAAAAATTGATATTGTCACCCGTACAGGGGAGATGCTGCCGGATTTTTGTCTGGCGGGGACTCCCTCGGGGCGTGACATGAATACTATGAATTTGTGAAATCGGATGTTTTGGACTTTAAATTGGATGTTATGTTAGTTGTTTTTAAATCTATATGTTGGTTTTATTGTTTGAATTATATGTAGTTAAGTTAAATTGTGGTTGATATTGTATTACAGAATTTCGAATACAAATTAAATGAATACTGAAAATCTGTATTTTCATGGTTAGCGATGATTTTTTCCCATTTCGTCGCTAACCGTCGATTTTGAGGTTTAGCGACGAAATTATAAATGTCGTCGCTAGAGTTTGGTGTATCAGTCGAATCGCCAGTTGACGTGGTCACCTGCTGTGGGACATTAGCGACGAAATATATAAATTTCGTCGCAAAGGAGTCCCCAGTCGAGTCGCCAGTCGAGGGTCTCTCGATTCTATGGCTGGCCAAAAATTAGACAGTCAACTATTTTCTTGCATCAGTCGAGTGATATTTAGCAACGAAATGAGTTGTTTTCATCATTAACTCGTCAGTCGAGTCACTAGTCGAGTCTCTCTCGATTTTGTAGTGGGGCAAAAAAATAGACAGTTGACTGCTTTATTGCGTCACTCGACTGATGTTTAGCGACGAATTTGATATATTTCGTCACGAATATCAGCGATTTTTCTCTTTCCGACATTCTAGATTTTGCGACGAAATTTTTATTTTTGTTGACATTTTTTATTTTGTCACTAATATCAGCGATTTTCCTCTTTCCGACATTCTAGATTTTGCGACGAAATTTTTATTTTTGACGATATTTTTTATTTCGTCGGTAATATTAACGACGAAATAGTTTCGTCGTAAAATGTATTTATCTGCGAATATTTAGTATTAGCGGAAAAAAATGTCGTCGCTATTTTTCCTTTTTTTGTAGTGAAGTAGTTGTTATTATATTCCTTCAAAAACTTAGGAAAAGGTTTCAAAGCTCATCTTTAGTGATCAACATGTCATCTGTTTTTTAAAATCCTTTCCAACGAAGTAGGTATCAATGAATGCTTTTATTTGGAGATATTACTATTTGATGGTCTATAATGTCTTAAATGTGATGAGCATGTAACATTATGAATGTGAATGTCGAAATTGACATTGTAGGTATACGACTTATAAGCAAATTAATAGATAAAGAAGAAAACTCGAATGTTTCTCGATATGGTGATAAGTCTTTAATATTAAAAAATAGGCTGATGTTAAAATTAACATGTAAATCGACAATATATACATTGGTCTTTTTTTTTCGGCTTAAAATGGACCAAAGGAGAGAATACGAAATTTTTTAAAAGATTTTTTAGGAAAATATTTTAGACTAATACCGATGAGTAAAAGAATATTTTGAAAATCTATGTTTAAATTGTGTTTCGAATTTATTAGTTAAATCTTTAATTAGTCACTTTTTTCGTCTTCCATGAGTGAGATCTCTTTGACATTTAGTTTTCTTTCTTATTCTCCACTTGTACGTTGAGGTCTTTTCGAAGCTTCTCCTTCTCACTTTTTTGGTCGCACCGTTGAGATATTTTATTCAGCATTTTAATGCTAAAAGAGTACACTACAAAAATACATCAAAATAGTAATGAAATTTGACAACGAAAATAATTTATTATAAATCTGTAACAAAATTTATGATGAATTCCAAATTTCGTCGTAAATTAATAATGAAATTTGCAATAAAAATTTTTTTGTTGCAAACTTATTTACATTTTCAACGAATTCATTTTCGTTGCAAATATCATCATGATTTACCTTGAAATTGATTTTTAAATCGCAAATTTGTGACGAAAAATCAAATTCGTCGCAAAATTTTGCAATAAAATATAAATTCATCATAGAATTTACAATGAATTATGAAGTCGTTACAAAATTTTGCAATAAATTACAAATTCTTTGTAAATTTTGCAACAAATTTGGCAACGAAAGATTTTCATCGGACATTTTCAATTATTTGGCAAAGAAAATCAACGGCGAGGATTATAAAATTTGCGACGAATTTAATATTCGTTGCTAATTTGGCAACAAATTTATTGTTTGTCGTTAATTTTGTAACGAAAAATAAATTTCGTCGCAGAATTTTACAATGAAATATAAATTTGTCACTAAATTTGCAACGATTTAATAATTCATTGAAAAATTTATGATAAATTTAGTGACTAAAATTTTTTTGTTGTTACTCCTTCTCTTCCCCTCTTCCACTGCCAATCTTCCACTGTCGAAGCAGTAGCGTCGCTGTCGCGAGCTCAGGGCGGCGACGCCACTGCCGCACGAGCTCACGACGTTGTTGCTGCGAGCTTGCGTGCAAGGCGCTGCGAGGTCGCGGCAGATGTCGCGGCCTCGGAACAGGTGACACGACCTCACGACAGGTCACGTCACCTGCTGCGAGGTGCCTCGAGGTCGCGGCATCGCACCTCGTGATGGGCTGCTACGGTGCCAATTGCCGCGGCTACGCCACGAGCACTGCGTCGTAGGGCACAATCAATGATGTGGCAGGGGGTTCATCGTTGCCCCTGGATCGCGCACCTGGGTGGTTCATTGTCATCTCAATTGGAGCATTTGTTCCAGTTCATACGACCAGTTGGTCGTTCATCATCATCCTGGATTGCGACAATCGTGGCGACGTCCCTCGTATCATGTACTCAGTCCTGATGAGAGTTAACATATTATTCAAATTAAATCAGTAATGTGTAATATGAATGCAAAACTAATGTTTTATTTTTCATAGATTTATCGTACTTCATCCTTTGATTAGGTGATTTGTGTGTTCTTGAAGTCTTCGGTTGTGAACTCATCCGTTGCTTCCACCAGGGCAGGTATATATATTGTATATTCACAAATTTATAGCATTATCATTTTATTATATATATAATTAATTAATATTTGATTTTACTGTAAATATATAATATTTGTTCGATATGTTATAGTTTGCAATTCAATATCATACAAAAACACAGTTAGCACTAGAAGAATTTATTTTGAGTATAAATTTATTGTTAGATTAATATGAATGAAATATATAAAAAAAAAATTAATCCTTGATATAAATTTGGAAACAGGACAAATAGAGAGAGAAGAAGTTGGATGTATAAAAAGAATTTACTAGAATATCGTGGTTTAACCGATGAATTTATTATTGGGTTGGAATAATTTTTGAATTTTACTAATAGCAATGTTGAGTTTATGGATGGGAATAAATTAAGGTGTCTGTGCAAAAAATATCATAATAGTAAATTTTGCAAGTGTAATAAAGTTCGAGAATATCTTTGTAGATTTGATTTTACTCTAAATTATTATAATTGGACATGTCATGGTGAACCGTTCATATCCGATGAAGAGGTTGGACGAAACCTACAAAGGACAGTTAGTGGAAATCAAAAATATTATGATCAATTCAATCCATATCAGAGAATGATAGTTGATGCAGTCGGTCATAATTTGAATACCGAATCAAACGCTGCAAGTTCTAGTTATCCTCAAACAATTGAACACATGTATACTAGTTATTCATCGCCGTTGGAGGAGGTAGAAGTAACTGGTGTTCATGAAAATGTATACAATGAACCATATCTCAAATTTCAAGACGTGTTGAGAGCTGCAGATGAATCCGTATGGTCTGGTTGTGATAGTCACACTAAATTATCTCTCGCCGCAAGATTATTGAATGTTAAAGTTGAGCATAATGCATTCAAAGATTGTTTTAATGATTTTGTTCAAGTTATTGGAGAAGTATTGTCGTATGATCACATAATGCCGAACGATTTTTACAGTATGAAAATACTTGTGAAAGATTTAGGTCTTCCGGTGTAAAGAATTGATGTTTACAGAGATGGTTGTATGCTATATTGGAGAGATAATGCAGATTTAGAGACTTGTAAATTCAGTAATGTGTAGGTACAAGAGTACCATGAGATCAAATCGTAATAAGCCATATAAATCATTCAAACAAATGTTCTATTTGCCTTTAACTCCTAGATTGCAAAAGCTTTATGCATCAAAGGTAACTGCTGAACACATGACTTGGCATGCAAATCATGAAACAGAGGAGGGGCTAATGTGTCATCCATCAGATGCAGAGGCGTGGAAAAATTTTGATAGAACATATCCTGAGTTTGCAAATGAGACTCGAAATATCAGGTTGGGTCTATGTGCTGATGGATTTGCTCCATTTGATGAATCAGGAAGAACTTATTCTTGCTGGCCAATTATTGTAACTCCATATAATCTTTCACCCGGTATGTATATAAAAATATCGTATATGTTTTTAACATTGATTGTGCCTGACCCTCATAATCCCAAGAAATTAATAGATGTTTACATGCAACCACTGATTGCTGAGATGAAATAACTATAGGATGAGGGTGTTTCTACATATGATGTTCATATTAATCAGATGTTCACAATGAAAGTTGTGCTTCTTTGGACCGCTAATGATATTCCTACTTATGGTATATTATCGGGATGGAGTACCGCGGGAATTTTAGGATGTCCAATATGTATGGAGAGGTCAAAGTTATCCAGATTGAAACCTGGAAAGAAACCGAGTTATTTTGATTGTCATAGACAATTTTTACCGCCTAATCATAAATTCAGAAGAAATAAAGAAGAATTCACTAAGAATAGAATTGAAAGAACACCTCCACCATTGAGATTCACTGGTCAATTCTTATGACATAGAGTGCTTAACTTTCCATTTGTTATTGAAGAACCAAATGTTACAACATATGACTATGGAATTACGCATAAATGGACAAAACAGAGTATATTTTGGGATTTACCATATT
This sequence comes from Wurfbainia villosa, assembly GCA_025175895.1. Lineage (NCBI taxonomy): Eukaryota > Viridiplantae > Streptophyta > Magnoliopsida > Zingiberales > Zingiberaceae > Wurfbainia > Wurfbainia villosa. Next base: position 9,777,453 of record CM046004.1, on the reverse strand, counting down.
GGCAAAGTAATTTGATTCATCACAATCTTGATGTAATGCATATTGAGAAGAATGTTTTTGATAATCTGGTAAATACGGTGATGGATATTACTGGAAAAACAAAAGACAATCTTAATGCAAGAAAATATGTACGTCTCATCTGTAAACGACCCACCCTTGACGTTGATGAAAATAATAGGAAACCAAAACCAAAAGCAGTTTATACATTGAATAAGGATCAGAGACGGATTGTTTGTAAATGGTTGAAATCATTGAGATTTCCTGATGGTTATGTCTCTAATCTTGGCTGATTCGTCGATTTGAAAGAATGCAAATTGATTGGTTTGAAAAGTCTTGACTGTCATATATTCATGGAAAGACTAATTCCTATTACTTTTAAGGAACTGCTATCAAATTTTGTATGGGGTGCAATTACGGAATTAAGCATTTTTCTTCATGATATTTGCTCGATAGTATTGAGTCATTCACACATGGAGACATTAGAGAGACACATTCCGATCATTTTGTGTAACTTAGAAAGAATATTTCCACTCGTATTTTTTGATTCCATGGAACATCTTTTGGTTCACTTGTCATATGAGGCTAAAGTTGGAGGTCCTGTTCAATTTTGATGAATGTATCCGTTTGAAAGGTGAACTTTTTCTTCTTTTTTTTATCATTGTTAGTACATTTGATCAATTTTAGTATAAATTTTTTTCTAATACATTATTTTTCTTATTAGATTCCTCTATCACTTGAAAAAAAAAAGTGAAAAATAAGGCTCATGTTGAGGCTTCTATTGTTAATGCATATATTATAGAGGAAGTTACAACTTTTGCATTATATTATTTTGAACCTCACATTCAATGCAAAAGTCGTAGAGTAGGAAGAAATAATGAGGGTCCTGTTGATCCAAATTTGAAGTCATTCTCAATTTTTAATTACCTTGGTCAACCGAGTGGATCTTGTACAAGTAGATACTTAATTGGTCAAGAGTGGCGAGCAACCCACACATATATTTTACTGAACTGTCCAGAAGTAACACCGTATTTCAAGTGAGTATATAAATGTTATATTATATATTTCATATATCATAAATTATTGTCCGTGTTATATTTAATTTTATGGTAGGATTTTCCAAATCCTATATTCTGAGCTTCCGGAGCATGAGTTTGATCGTTTCTGCAATGAAGAATTTGCACCATAGTTCAAAAAATATGTAAGTAGTCTATGATAATAAATATGATAAATTTTAACTTTAACACATACTTATTTGACTTTAGGTTCTTGATAATCACGCTCACATTGAGCAAGAACTAATAAAGCATCTATCATGGGATCCAAACTCAGTGGTGAAAACTTGGCCGGTATATTTCATAAACGGATATAATTTTCATACTCAAGAATATGAAATTGGGAAAGCTATAATGAATAGTGGGGTTTGTGTTCAGTTATCTAGTGATGGAGCTGCAAAGAATGATGTTTATGGCTTGCTAGATAAAGTTTTAGAGGTAGCGTACCCAGACTCATATTTGTGAGTTATTTTATTTATGTGTCGTTGGTTTGACCCTATCAAAGGCATGAGGGTGCATCTACAGTTTAATTTGGTTGAAATAAATTATAAAAAATTATACAAGAGGTATGAACCATTTGCATTAGCACAATAAGCGATTCAAGTATTTTATGCTTCATATCCTAGTCTGAAACGAGACAAAAGTGATTGGTGGGTTGTTTGTAAAACTAAAGCACGTAAAAAAAATCGAGGAACATTGGGAAGACATAGCATATCAACAAGATGAAGTTGTCAATACATTTCATATCGAAGAATATAATATTTCAACGTTATGAGATCCCATCGGCGTCGTAATAGTCATTGTAACGACCTAGCCCTGAATTCACGACCGCCATCTGTTGGCTGTCGTTTACTCACCTAGTCTTCCCACCCCTGGAAGTGGGTTTTTGCCTTCCCCAGGATTCGAACTCTAGACCTCCAGGCTAAGTACTAAAGTTTATGAATCCTGGTAACCAAGTGATCAAACTTGGTTACCAGGATTCATAAACTGTACTGCGGAAATCAGAGAATCTGGGAAGGCAAAACCTACTTCTAGTGGGAAGGGAGTAACGACGAACGGCGCCTCGACCAATAGGTAAATCAAATCAGCCAACTAGGCTTCGTTACAATAAAAAGCGCCTTTTATTGTAACGACCAGGCCCCTATTGGCGGAATTCGGCGACCTTATTGGTCGACGGCATCGTCGCCCTTGTTGGCGGAATTGATGACCCTATTGGTCGAGCGTCGTCGCCGCTGTTGGCCGTCGTTACTCACTGGACTTCACCTCGAAGTGGGTTTTGCCTTCCCGAGTTGAACTCTAGACCTCGGGCTAAGTACTAAAGTTTATGAATCACGGTAACCAAGCAATCCTTGATCACTTGGTTGCGAGATTCATAAACTTTTAGCCCGGAGGTCTAGAGTCGAATCGGGAAGGCAAAACCCACTTCCAGGTGGGAAGACCAGTGAGTAATGACGGGCCAACAGGGCGACGCCGACCAATACATCGAATCCGCCAACAGGGCTAGGTCGTTACAATAAATAAAGTTGTCACGAAGGAGCATGCCGAGAAAATCAAGCGGACGGCATCTCCTGTGACGTGGCAACATTTCGAGGTTAATACAAGGCTCGTAGGCCCACAACAACAACAATATATATATAACAAATAATAGCAATGAAATAAAGAACGCATACCCACAACATACACAACAAAATATAATATACAGGTGTACTCCACCTGACAAGACCACAGTACTAAAACCGTACAAGAACATCAACACCAAAATAAAGTCCACAACATAAAGACGAAGTCCAAAAATATAAACTAAGGTCCATGACATAGGACCAAAATCCAAAACACAATAAACAAGTCCAAGCCATAATAAAATGAACTCCTCGGGAGACTCGGAAAACGGAGATGGGATGGATCGGTCGGCATAGCTCCAAGTAAATCACGGTCGTCTACATTACACGGCGAAAAACCGAGTCGGAGGTGGTGAGTAAAACTCAGTAATCGGAGAAAACATGTAAATATATGTATCAATATTACATGTCATTCAACAGTTTAATCTACTCGTACAACATGTATACATCAGCATTGTTAGGGCAATCTCTTGCCGTGATATGGTTTTGATGGTGTGGCAAAGGGTTGAAGTTAGGTTGGTATTGTTGATGTGATATGTGCGTTGAAGTCGTGCAGGACTTAGTAATTCGCACATGGAGCCGTGGCGAGTTTCACATCTCATGACTCGTGCCTTGAGTCGGTGAAGGATAGCTTTGCGGAAGCCGTGCGCTTGGAGCATCAGGGACCGCACGGACGAGAAGCTTGGAGTGAAGCCGAGGAAGTAGACTTGAGGCAAGAGGCGGAGCATTGCAGAGCGCTCGATCCGCCGAGGGACGTGGCCGAGAAGAGAACTTCAAAGGCGAGGACTCAGAAATGAGAGTGGCGGTGTAACCCAGGAAGGGTAGCTCTTAGGTGAAACTTGGCCATTTGGCCAAGTGTCAGATGGGTTTTCGACACCCGATCGCCATGTCATGGCGATCGCTTCTAATCGATGGGTTGATCGGTATAAGACCGGTTTAGGCTTGGCGATCGACCGCCATGAAACCGGCAGCGATCGATGATGTCGGCGATCATTGCCGGGAAGCGATCGTGATGGGCAACTGCGGGCACGAGAATGGAGTCGACTTCGAGCACTCGTGATCGAGCATCGATCGATCGATGGTCCCATCGATCGATCGATGCCAATACCGCTGGATGGAATCAGCGTGGAAAGCGGCCGTTATTGGGCAGCGGCTACGAGATCGATCCAACGATCGAGGGCATCGCGACCGATCCTGTGTCAACGGGAAGAAACCCTCTTCCTATAAAAAGGAAGGGGTAAGGGGTTTGGGAGCCTAATGCTTATGCTCTAATACTCTCCCAAAGATCCTAAAGCTTTCCATCCTCTTACTCAAGCTTATTTCCATTCTATTTGTAAGAGGAGTGTTTGTAAAGGTTACCTCCACCTAGCTTGGTGCAAAGGAGAGACCAATAGTGATTGGGTTTTGGAGTGATTCACCGTGGACGAATCGGACCGTGGATTAGCGGCGTAGCCGTGAACCACGTTATATCTCCGTGTTTGTATTGTCTTTGTTTTACTTCTATTTGCTTGTCTTAGTTGCTTGCGCTAACGCTTAACGTAGAGCGAGCAAAATACGACATCCAACGAGCGAGGGCTATTCACCCCCTCTAGCCGCCAATCGATCTCCCAACAAGTGGAAAAGTTTGTCGAGGACTAACCGCCACGACAAACACTTCATTAAAAGATGGCGGCTCCAACATCTACTTGAAGTTCGACCGAATTCGCTTGGTGGAAGAAGCGAATGGAGGTATTCTTGAGACCGATTTTGATGTTATGCTTATAATGGAAAATGGTTTCGAGTTGCCTAGGGATGAAAGGGGTGAACCAATAGAGAAGACAAGGTGGACTAAGAGAGGAACACATTGCAAATTCAAGGGCTAAGCATCATCTCCTCAACGTACTTTCCCAACAAGAGATAAACCGAATTGGGAGTGCTCTAGTGCCAAGGAGATGTGGGAGAAGCTAGTAGAGCTTCATGAAGGTACCTCGAGGCAAAGCTAGCAAGAAGAGACCTCCTCTCCCAACTATCAAACATCAAATTAGAAAAGGGAGAAAAGGTAACTTATTGCATTCTAGGTTTAAAGAGATTTTGCTTGGACTAACAAGTGTAGGAGAGAAGTTATCCAACCGGGATATGGTAATGAAGGCCATAGACGCCTTTCCCCGGTCCTCAAGATGGAGCTCCATGGTGGATTCATTCTACATCTCCAAGAACTTGGAAGTAAGTACCTTGGAGGAGTTCTTCTCAACAATGGAGCTCCATGAAACAAGACTTGAAGGAATACAAGAAGAACCAAGAATTCAACCTTCAAGAGGAGTGGCCTTGATAGCAAATAAGGGAAAGAAGAAGATGGAAATTCCCTCCTCCTCCGATGACGAAGCCTCATCCTCCTCCATGGATAGCACCGAAGAGGCATATATGGTAAGGAGGGTAAGACGTGCTTTAAAGGGTTTTCATTTTAACAAATGATAGGAGTAGAAGACCAAGGGGAAGGTGATATGCTACAATTGCCAAGGAGAAGGGCACATAAGGGATAATTGTCCCTCCTAAACAAGAGCAAGGAAGAGAAGAAAAGAAAGAAGAGAAGAGGAAGAAGGGGAGCAAGAGAAAGGAAGAAGAAAAGAAGGCAAAAGGAAAAGGGAAGGCCATGGCTCTCAAAGCAAAGACATGGGATGACCTTGCCTCATCATCATCATCGGAAGAAGAGAACGCATTTGTTGCCAACCTAGCACTAATGGCTCTTCATGACTCGGATTGCTCCTCCTCCTCAAATGAAGATTCAAGCACAAGTGGGGAGAGCTCAAATGAAGGGGAGGCTTCCACATCCTCATCATCCGAAGAAGAAGAAGAGGATATGGAAACAATGGTAACGAATGCCTCTCCTAAGAAAATAGTTTCCATAATTTCTAGTTTAACTAAGGACTTATTTGGAATGAAAAAGAAAAATAAAAGCATGCTTAATCAAATTAAGGAATTAGAGCAAAAATTAGAAAAAGCATGCTTAAGTGAAAATATTTCTTGCCATGATGATGCATGCTCACATGATGAATATATGCCATTAGATGTTAGTGATGCATGTATAAATGAAAATAGGGCTTTAAGGGAAAAGGTAGATTATTTAACCAAAGCCCTAGAGAAATTCACAATAGGCTCCAATACCCTTAACATGATAATTGGGAGCCAAAGGGCAAGTTTTAACAAGAAGGGCCTAGGATATAAAGAGAAGAAAAATGAGAAGGCCTATAAATGCCTAATTGCTAGGGGACAAGACAAAAACAAAGTAATAGCTAAGAAATGGATCCCCAAGGAATTTCTAGTGAATCCCATAGGCAAAAATCTATTTTGGGTTCCAAAATCCATCCTTAAGGGTTAGAAAACCCCTAGGGTAGTCAACCATATGAACTTGACCTATATCATATTTTGGTTGACCTAGGATGACGGGACAACATTTTTAGATAGTGTTGGGTGATGATAACGTACCCATAAATAGGTAATAATGCTTAAATCATGATGATTGATGTAATTCCTATGTATGTTTTAAATCATGATTTATAATTTTGAAATTTGGCACGTTATCACTAGAAATAGGTTTAAATCATGCTTTAGGTGATAATTTGCTTATTATCATCATATAATACCTAATGCATGACTATTATTTGATGGATACATGAGTTTCATGATCATAATGTAGAATTCATTCATATATGTCATTATGATCATGTAGGATGTTAGGTTGATACTTAACCATGATAGAATTGCATGAATATATGAGTTAAGTATATACAAATACCCCCTAGGATGCATCTCACACTCACTATAGGCTAACTTGATTGCAAACTTAGCATGGGTGAGATATTAGGATGATACAAATGTCCACTAATGCCTATGGCATTTAGATGGTCATTTAAAGTATCAACATAGCAATAATATACCAATCATGGGGAAGGCTTATGTTTTAATTCATAGACATATTGCCCAAAGATCATGGTTGGATATTTCATATGTTTTCAAAACAATTTCTTATCTTAAAATACATGTATTCATGTTTTGAAACAATTGGATGCAAAACTAGGTAGCTAACTTGATACTAGAATGATCAAAAACCTAGTAGTTTTTAGAACTTTTGGATTTTTGGCAAAAACAAGAAAATATAATGAGTTTTCATGAAAAACTATTTTTCCTTGATAGATATACTTAATAGAAATATGTTCCCCAAATTTCATGATTTTTCAAATTTTCTGGAATTTTTTTATGTATTTCTGAAATTAAAAAATCGAGAAATTAGAAAATCACGTGCGGTCGTGAGTATCTGAACGATCGTGATGGCTACATTCAGACCGATGTGGCTGAATTCCAATTGTTTATCAACTTGTGGTATTTTCTTTCTATTAGACTTGATGTCATATGTTTATAACTTAGTATTCATATTTTTGATGGTGTCAAAGGGGGAGAAATGAATATGTTTAAGTTATTTATGATAGGGGGAGAGATTAAGGGGGAGTTTCATGGATTAAGGGGGAGTTGCATGTTGCTATCAAATGTTTATGTTTACATGCTTTCTTTCCTTAAAAATTTATATCAAATGTTTTTACCTAACTTAAACGGATTGCCACACATCAAAAAGGGGGAGATTGTTAGGGCAATCTCTTGCCGTGATATGGTTTTGATGGTGTGGCAAAGGGTTGAAGTTAGGTTGGTATTGTTGATGTGATATGTGCGTTGAAGTGATGCGGGCAGACTTAGTAATTCGCACATGGAGCCGTGGCGAGTTTCACATCTCATGACTCGTGCCTTGAGTCGGTGAAGGATAGCTTTGCGAAGCCGTCGCTTGAGCATCCGAGGACCGCCGGACGAGAAGCTTGGAGTGGCCGGAGGAAGTAGACTTCGAGGCAAGAGACGCGAAGGAGCATTGCGAGCCGCGCGCTGATCTGCCGAGGGCGTGGCGAGCGAAGAGAACTTCAAAGGCGAGGACTCAGAAATGAGAGTGGCGATTGTAACCCGAGGAAGGGTAGCTCTTAGGTGAAACTTGGCCATTTGGCCAAGTGTCGGATGGGTTTTCGACACCCGATCATTGCCATGTCATGGCGATCGGCCCTCAATCGATGGGTTGATCGAGGTATAAGACCGAGTTTAGGGCTTAGCGATCGTTGCCATGCCATAGCGCGATCGATGATGTCGGCACGATCATTGCGGAAGGAAGCGATCGGTGATGGAACTGCGCAGACGCAGAATGGAGTCGACTCGGTGAGCACTCGATCGACGATCGGTCGTGATGGTCCCATCGATCGGTGATGCCAATCTGATGGATGGAATCCAGCGTGGAAAGCGGCCGTTATTGGGCAGCGGCTCGAGATCGATCGGTGATCGAGGGCATCGATCGACCGATCTGTGTCAGCGGGAAGAAACCCTCTTCCTCTATAAAAGGAAGGGGTAAGGGTTTAGGGAGTCTAATGCTTATGCTCTAATACTCTCCCAAAGATCCCTAAAGCTTTCCATCCTCTTACTCAAGCTTATTTCCATTCTATTTGTAAGAGGAGTGTTTGTAAAGGTTACCTCCACCTAGCTTGGTGCAAAGGAGAGACCAATAGTGATTGGGTTTCGGAGTGATTCACCGTGGACGAATCGGACCGTGGATTAGCGGCGTAGCCGTGAACCACGTTATATCTCCGTGTTTGTATTGTCTTTGTTTTACTTCTATTTGCTAGTCTTAGTTTATTGCTTCCGCTTGCGCTAACGTTTTCGTAGACGAGCAAAATACGACATCCAACGAACGAGGGCTATTCACCCCCCTCTAGCCGGCCAATCGATCTCCCAACAAGCATAATAATAGATATGCATGCATATACTAAATAAACTGAACATCAGCGATCTTGACATACCGGCTTACTCTATCTCGATCCAACTGGGCATATAATCACATCATAGGGTATAACAAAGATAGTACTAACACAGTATCCTATCCTGAGTCAAGGGTATCACTGTGAATATCCGATAGGTATACAAATATCAACCTACTACCATACAGGAAATGCAGTATCATGTATGAATATGTACAAACAAATGCAACAAGCATAGTACATACAAATGCATCATCAAAGTGAGTATACATATAGTATGCGTATGTATACTAATCACCATCATCCATGTATATATATATATATACAAGGGTATGTATATATATATAATCATAGATGCAATGATGCAGCATGCATGGTCATGCCTGCTCACCCCTACTCGCTACCACGACCCCAGTGTGGCCTAGGTGGCACGACATGACAACTATCCCGACTCCGGCCGCCACCACTCTCGAGTGACCGAGTTGGGTAGTATGATCAAGTAGCATATGGCGTAAGTAGCTCGCTACATAGCGGGGTCCTACGCTGGCCACTCCGACTAACACTTCTAATGAGTGGTCGAGTACCACGCACCCAGGACAACTGCACGCAACTCTGATAACCATCGTCAATAATGGTAGAGTGCGGCACAACAAATGCTATGCCCTCACACCAGTTACTCCTCTGGAAGTAACCTGGGAGGCAGGATATTGACTCTCTCTCTCAACCCCAAGGGAGGCGATGTCGTCAGTATACATGCAATGACATGAGGGTACTGTCTCACATACAGAACATCTACCCTAGACTCTCTGTTCAACAAAGAGTCACACCCAATTGATCAGTACACTCTCTACCCTGTAGAGAGTCACTCATCTAATCATGACAAGCTAGGACCATCGGTCCGTAGCGACACACTGTCCACGTCTCACATGACAATTCACACAACCCGTGGTTGGTGAATAAATGTGCAACATACAGGTATGGAATAAGTCCTACATCTAGGGTCATACTTATCCACAGAGGACCTTTTTGCCAAATTTACATTTTTGGGTCATCCTCCGTACTCTAACATCTACACCCTACTAAACAGTTAGACCTACTTACATCACATCTGTAACTTCTAGATCATGCAAGGGAACATGTGTTATCAATAATCGAGCACACATATATATCAACGGTAAGTTCAAGCATACGATAAACAGAGCATGATCAAGGTAATATGAACACCTAACATGTTCATATCTATGTCTAAATCTAGAAATCATTATATCTACCCGACCGGTAGAAAATTACCTACCTGCTGTAAATGCTCGTATAATCCTCACGGTCGCAGACCCATCTCGTATCCACGTCCTGCACAAACCATAATATGCATTAAGTTCAAGCACATGACAATAGTTATACAAATCCACTACTATATCGTTCTTATATTCGTATCCCTTTATCGAATACAAATTAGAAACCCCAATTAGCTAGACTTGACCATTTATTTTAAATCCATCGGTTTCAATTAGCAAAAGCGCTAACTTCCTCATACAATTTTATATTCGACTTAACAAAGTCAATCTCATAAAGATTTAACCTTTTTACCCCCATCCTATTGTAATAGTATCATCAACAGAATCAGTTTACAAATCTAATTCATAAACACATCCCTTAAATCACAGTTGCCCCCCTACTACAATTTTTCACAATGATGTCAGCCAAGAACAAAACATCACAGTAACCTAAGGAGAACTAGGCTTACCGATAGTTAGAATTTTACCGGCCGAGTAATCCTCCAAATTCGGCAGCCAACCTTTGTTCACCCGAATCCCAGATCACTGTCCAACCAAAGTTCACACGAAATCCCTAAGGAAAAACACGACAAACCCTCAAATCTCATCCAAGCTAAGGAAAGGGGCAGTTCTCACCTATCTTGATTACCACCGGCAGAGCAATCCCCAAAATCGACGGTTCTTCCCCCTTTCGTCGCTTAACCACTGCCAACCACCGTCTGCTCCAACAGAGATCTTAGCCTCCGGCCAACGCACGTTGTAGATACCGTCGCCCCAAGCTCGCTGCTCTGGATCGTCCTAGCTACCGACGAGCAGTAGTCGGTCGCTACTTACAGAGAAGGAGGTTCGCGAGAAGAAGGCATACGAGTGAAAGGAAGAGGGCTCTGGAAAGGTCAGCGTCGGCGGCGGAGTCGGCGGTGAGCAACTCACGATGTGCGCGAAGGGAAATGGAATCAGCGGAGTCGTGAAGGGGGAACGACCGCCGCGGTGGAGAAATGAAGTCGCGTGAATTGGAACGCTCGGAGTAAAAGCTTTTTCGGCGAGGTTTAATGAGGGGGTTTGGTCTTAATGAGAACCGGGTTGGGTCGGGTCCGATTGTTAAAACCCAATAAGCCAAGGTTTGATTAAATTAAAATCCCTAACCATGGTTTAAATTAATTCCTAAAATAAGTTCTATAACTATGAATAATAGGGATATTAATCTTTCCGAAAATTTCTATTCGTGGTACTTTACATTCTCCCCTACTTATTAAAATTTGGTCCCCAAATTTCGGACTTAAATGCAAAAATTACTTCAAGCATATTCTGAAATAACCATATACCTCAGGTAAATAGATGAGGGTATCGAGCTCGGATAGTATCCTCCAGCTCCCAGGTAGCCTCCTCATCCGTATGATGCTGCCATCCCACCTTTACGAGTCGGATGGTTTTGTTCCGCAACTGCCGCTCCTTGCGATCAAGAATCCGCACCGGAGTCTCCTCATAAGTCGCATTCGCCTGAAGTGGTATCGGAACCTCTTTCAGAACATGATCAGATCGCGGCACGTATTTCCTCAACATGGAAACATGGAATACGTTGTGAACACCCGCAAGTGTCGGAGGTAAAGCCAACCGATAAGCTACACCTCCTATCCGCTCTAATATCTCAAATGGACCAATGTAACGTGGAGCTAATTTTCCTTTTATCCCAAATCTCTTGACTCCTTTGGTGGGTGACACTCGTAGGAATACATGGTCCCCGACTGAGAATTCCAGAGGCCTTCGCCTCCGGTCCGCATAGCTCTTCTGTCTATCCTGTGCCTCAGATAATCGTCGTCTGATCACTCGCACCAACTCTGCATCCCGCTGGATACTCTGGGGCCCCAATATCTGTCGTTCCCCAACTTCTTCCCATAACACAGGAGATCTGCAGGGTCTGCCGTATAATGCCTCGAATGGAGCCATCTGGATAGAAGAGTGGTAGCTGTTGTTGTAGGCAAACTCCACTAAAGGAATGTGATCCTCCCAACTGCCACCGAAATCCATGACGCAAGACCTCAATAAATCCTCCAGAGTCTGAATGGTATGTTCGGACTGTCCGTCTGTCTGCGGATGAAAGGTCATCTTGAGTCGAAGCTCGTGCCCATGGCTCGCGAGACTACTGCGAATCAAGTAAATCGCGGATCTCTATCGGATATATAATACTCAATGGTACTCCATGTCTGATGATCTCTCATACAATAATTCCGCCAGACGATCCAATGAGTCCGTCTCACGCATCGGAAGGAAGTGCCGATTGGTTAATCGATCCACGATCACCCAAATCGCAGTATGTCCTTTACGGGTTCTGGGTAATCCCGTAACGAAGTCCATCGTGATATGCTCCCACTTCCATTCCGGGATCGAGATTTCCTGAAGTAACCCTGCAGGTTTCTGATGTTCGGCCTTCACTTGGCGCATACGGACATCATGCCACAAAATCTGAAATATCCCGTTTCATACCTTTCCACAAGTATAAGCACTTCAAATCTCGATACATCCGTGTACCACCAGGATGTATAGCAAATCTCGACTGATGTGCTTCCTGTAGCAATTCTTCCTTAACTTGGTGTGTGTACAAAACACATAGTCATCCTCGGAAACGAAGCACACAACTCTCGTCACTCGAGAAATCCGTCGGCGTTACGAGTCTATCGTGCTGCTCAAGAACTGCATATGCTGATCACTGACTTGTGCTTCCTTGATCCTCTCAGCAATGGCGGACTGGGCAACCATAGATACTAATATCCCGGGATGTTTGGTGTGTTCCGCAATCCCAACTCGAGGCTATCGAACGGATCGATGCTTCTTTGTCGGATGGTAGCGAACTCCACGAGACTTCTGCTTTCGGTATCCGCTACCACATTAGCTTTTCGGATGATCTGGATGGTGCGTCATAATCCTTGAGATACTCCATCCATCGTCTCTCCTGATTGGCTCTTTTCGTGTGAATAGATACTTGAGACTTTTATGAGTGCATGTAGATCTCAAAGGTAATCCCATACAAGTAGTGCCTCCATATCTTCAATGCGAAAATAATGGCGGCTAACTCCAGATCGTGCACTGGGTAATTTCTCTCGTGATCTTTGAGTTGACGGGAGGCATAAGATACCACACGGTTGGACTGCATCAGAACTGCTCCCAACCCTTGGATAGAAGCATCCGTATAGAGAACCATCCCATCAACACCAGAAGGAATCACTAAGATAGGTGCAGAAACTAGCCCGCTAAGCTCTGGAAGCTAGTTTCACGGGCCTCTAACCGGTGAACTCGACTATCCGAGTCGGAGAGTGGCATGGCGATATGTTGGTGCAATCGGCCCAGGTCACGATTGACCAGGACTCGAGTTTGGCTCGAGTGATGTTTTGATGTGTTTTGATGTTTCGACAAAAACATATGACAATATAATTGTCATGGAAAGTCCAAGTCGGACACTTGGCAATGTAAAGTCCAACATGGGTTGGCAAGGAAAGTCCAAGCATGGTCTTGGCATGGAAAGTCCAACATGGGTTGGCAAGGGAAAGTCCAAGCTTGAGTCTTGGCATTTGAGAAGTCCAAGGGTTTGATATTGGCGGCGTAAAGTCCAAGCAGGAGTCTTGGCAGCATAAGTCCAATGGTTGGCGGCGTAAAGTCCAAGCGGAGTCTTGGCGGCGTAAGTCCAATGTGCCTTGGCGGTGTAGACACCGTTAGCATGACATAGCCGACGGAAGCACCTGAAGGCTAGCGCGATGGATGAACAAGTCATGGATGACTTGGAGGGATCCGAGAGGCGTGAGGCTGATGGAGGTGACTAGAAGGCTTAGGTCTAGGCTAAGGGTGGTCTAGCAAGTATGGGGGAACCATACTTGAGTTAAAACCTCACGGTTGAGGTGTGCCAGTCGACTGATGCCATGTGGAAGTCGACTGGACCGAGTCAACTAGGGTTTGACTATGGGTTATGGCCTAGCGATCATTGCCATAGGTTGGCGATCGTGATTCTAGCGATCGTGATCGATCGTGTGATCGATCGGAGTGCTCGAGAATTCGGCCACAGAATGGAGTCAAGACTCGACTGGTCAAGTGAGGACTTCATCAGTTGATTGATGGTCACAATCAGTCGACTGATAGTAGTTCCGTTGGACTTATCCAACGTGGAACTAGCCGTTGTCTCACGACAAGCGGGCATCGATCGATCCGATAGACTTTTTCCAGCACAGGTTGAAGCTATATATGGAGCTCGTGATGGAGGAAAAAGCAACCGGTTCTTGAGGGCTATTGGGGCGATTTGTTGGTGCAAATCAGGTCTCCAAGTGCAAGCAAGCAACCAAGCATTCAAGCAATCAAAACAAGTGTTGTAAAGTCTTTTCTTTACTTGTAGTTCATATTTACATTGTATATTGCTTGTATTTCATTCTTACTGTTGTAAGATTTATTGTAAGGGGTTTCTCCGCCTCCGACTTGTGTCGAGAAGGAGTGTTTATCATTAGTGAGTGCGTGTGCATCACTAGGGCTCTTTAGAGCTCGATCCGTGGAGTAGGAACCGTGCGGTTCCGAACCACGTTATATCATTGTTGTCTATTTCGTTATCGCTTTTATTATTTCTATTTCCGCTGCGCACTAACGAAATTGTAGACACAAACGAGAGCGAATTTCATCTACGCTATTCACCCCCCCTCTAGCCGTTCCAAGGGTCCTAACAAGTGGTATCAGAGCCCGGGGCTCTTCTACGGATTAACAACCGGGAGCTAAGGTGAAAGGCTAGAGGGTGAAGATGGAATTCCAAGACAAGCTTGGATGGGAAATCAACACTCCACCTCCATATAATCCAGAAGATTTTCCGGCATGGAGAGCAAGAATGGAAACATTCTTGATGATGAACATAGAGGATTGGTTTATCCTCATTGAAGGTCTTGAACCCCCTAGGGATAAGAAGGGGAATGTCCTAAAATTGAAAAAGTGGACCCAAGAGCAACGCCAAAAGCTCAAGACCGAAGTTAAGGTAACGAAACTTTTGGAAGATTTAATCCCTAATGATGTTTTGTGCAAGTTAGGGGATTACATGTATGCCAAGGAGCTATGGAGAAAATTGGCAAGATACCATGAGGAGAGTTCATCCTCAAGTGAAAGTGAGGAATCGGAAGTTGAGATGGAGTCAACTTCCGAATCGGAGAAAGAAGAAGTAGAAGAGGTGGAAGAAGCATCTACTTCTAGGATTGAGGAGGATAGACCATCCTCTACACCGGAGCAACCTCAAAAAGAGCTCTCAACATCCGATCAAGATGAGGAAGCTCAAAATTCAACTCCGGCACCTACCACCCTAGGTAACTCAAACACTTTATTTTCAAACAAAAATCATATTATGTGCTTTGAGTGTAGGGAGTATGGGCATTACAAGAGCAAATGTCCAAAGAGAATCAAGAAAACTCCTCCGGCACCTAAAAGTCAACAAAAGTCAGCGGCCTTGGTTCTCCAAGACAAAAGAGCAAGGAGCATGTCATTTGCTTCAAATGTCGACTACCGGGTCATTACCAGAGTCAATGCCCAAAGAAGAAAAAGAAGGGGCAAAGGGGAGCATCACAAGTAGGGGGGAGCCACTAAGGCAAACCCTAAGGTATATTTAAATAATGTCTGCCTAATTTAAAGCATGCTAGAACTAATTTTAGCAATTGTGATATGTATCATAAAGAGCATGCTAGAAATAACAAACATATGTGTTTAGGAGCTAAGAATGTTCACCTTAAGAATAAGGAGAAATTTGGGACTAATGTCCTTAGAAAAACAATACCTAAGAAATCTATTAAGAAAATCCAAGAACATCTAGGTTTTAATCCAAAATGGACTATGCATTCGCCAAGAAAGTCAAATGCCCAAGAGTTAAATAAAAATTCTAAAATTGGGCAATTAGAATTAGAAAACCAAGTCTTGAGGTCAAGGCTTGAGAAATTGGAAAAGACCCTAAACAAAATACAAAATCAATCTCAAGGGTCAAATTGTCAAACTCGTAGGTCAAGAAGTCAAAATCAACCTCTAAGACCTAAGAGTCAAAAGTCAACCAAGGGCAAGAATGGTTTGGGTCACAAACCTAAGTCCAAGGTGACTTACCATAGTGTTCCGTTTGACTATGGGACACTAACTAGGTCTAGGAAGACCAAGGTCAATGGGGAAGTCATTCCTAGAGTTGACCAAGGTTTGTGCCTATATGGCCATGGTTTTCAAGAAACCTAGGATGGCCACGAGAAGGTTGTTAGGAGGCAATCCTAAGGTTAACCTAGGCAAGACCCAAATGACCAAGGCTAATAAGCCTAGGAGGGTCATTAGGAAGGTATCTAGGGAGGTTATCCCTAAGGAATATCTAATTAACCCTAGGAGCTCAAATCGATTTTGGGTTCCTAAGAGTGTGATTGATTCACGCTAAGATGGGTTTAGGGTGTGCCAACCTTGATTGGATGGGTAGTTAACTCAACCATAATAAAGGTGGCACCTTAAGGTTACTCTCAAGGTTATGGTTACTTTGGAAATACCCTTGAGTCTTAATCTCAAAATTTTAGGTTGTGTCAATATATATATCTTGAAAACATGAAAATCAATAAAATTGACACGATCTAGATTTAGAGGTCATAGTGTGTACCTTTGATTATTGGCACACTTGGGAAGGTCATGTATCAAGAAATGTGTGGTTAAGATGTAAAGGTAATATCTAGAGTGATACTCAAGTGCCACACAACTTGGTGTCTTGTATTCACCATGCTTCATATGTTTTACCATATGTTTGCATGGAATGAATGTCTAGGATAAATTACATCTCACAAAACAAGTCTTTTACCTTGATTGTGTATTTCAACACTTAGAAAGGGTGAGATGTTAGGTTTTGGAAATCATTGAATGTTAATGTTTGCAAAAATGAAATAAAACATTAAAATACATTAACAAATACATAAATAAAGGTATAACATCAATACATTCAAAATACAAGATCTAACGTGATAAAATGGAACAATTAAGATGATAAAATCAAGATTTTCTGATTTTCAGAGCTGGAAATCAGACATCAGTCGACTGATACAGTTATCAGTCGACTGATAACACTGTAGCACGTTACGATACGGCCATCAGTCGAGTGCTAGCTCCATGACTCGACTGATCGAACATCAGTCGACTGATGAGGTCCATCGATCGGTGATGGTGTTTCACCGAGGCGAAGGCCATCGATCAGTGCTCGACGCAGCGTCGAGTGATATGCACATCGATCGTGATGAGCAACATCGATCGTGATGCTATCAGTAGCACATCACGAGAGAGTTCGGATCGATTCTTTGAACCGGAGCAGTCGACTGCCGGTTCGGAAAACTCGATAACGACCCGCGATCAGTCGACTGATGCTCACATCAGTCGACTGCATCGCGATTTTATAACGCCGAACCGCTAGGGTTCGGCGTCTTCACGCGACGAGTTCTCCTTCTTCTTTCCCTCTCCGATCATCGTCTTCCTCTCCGATCGACTCCTCCGGCCGTCCCAATCGTCCAAGATATTAGGTTTGACAGATAAGCTCTTCCTCTTCCATTTTTCACTTGTTTCGAGCCTAGTTCACGCGGTTTAGGTTTTTGTTCCCTTGCTCCAGTTAGGGTTCCGGCGGCTGACGTTCTCCGGCGACTTTTCCGGCGATCCTCAGCAACTTTTGAGTTTTCCCTCCGGCACACACATGGCACCTAAGTAACGATTTTTCTTTCCGAGCCCTAATTTTCATTTCCATTACAATGTAGGTTTATCTAATCGCGTATTGTTGTCATTGCATTGCATATCATCACATTACATTCATAATAGGAGAGCCCGTAGGAATGATCCATCCGAGAGTGACTCTCGGTTGTACCAACCTATGTTGGTTCGGTACATAGATAGAGATTTCTTCAATAGGCATTGTAGTGACGTCATGGAACTAATTGCATACTACAATTTGATGAAGATTGTCTTGTGCACACATCCAATCAATGATGACCTCATTAAGGAATTTTACCAAAACCTTAAAAAGGTAGATGACGGCCCTACATACACTACTCGCGTTGCAAAACGCGACTTAGAGTTCACTCCTGCGATACTGCAGGAGTTTCTCGAGTGTAGACCTTCAGATGACACCTTCATCTTTTACCCTACCATGGACTTTCCTCTACCTGAGCCTTTTACCCATATCTCTATGGAGTCCATGCATGAGCATATTTTTGGTTATCCTCGTCCACTGGCCCAGAATTTATTTCCTATCACCGAGTTATCTGCACCTGACAATGTCCTCTACAAGGTCATTGTTGGGTGTTTTCCATTGTCACTCGGGGTCTGGCCAAGATTCAGCCTCCCCATCTCTTTCTTCTATATGTCATGCGTCATCAGTTAGACATAAACTTTGCATTGAACATCTTCCATTGCATTGTGCACTTCACTTCCCCTGTACAAGGGAAAGTGCATATGCCTTTTGGACATATCATCACGGATGGCGACTCGTAGGCATTAACATTCATAGGGGCTCTGCGGCGGCTATCGGAAGTGTCTGTTGTATATCGATTCGTAACTTCTCCTTAAGCAGCTACGGATGGCCCGGACAGATGGAGTTGGCGCCTCGACCACCCAGCGCCTGAGCGGCCTCCTCGCCACCCGAGATGGCGAGAGAGGGCAGCGAGGATGCGGACACCTCGATGAGGATGACGGATCTTTGGCGAACACATCGGGTAGTCCATCGATTAAATCGTGGTCCGGAGTCCAGATTGAGAATATCGCCGATCGGTTGACTCAGTATCGAGTTATTGGCGAGCGCATGACTTTTGGCACACGCGTCTCGATAGGATGGAGGAGACCGGGGCGCATACGACATCGGACGATATGCTAGAGATGATGCAGGCCTAGACTCTTAGTCAGCAGCCACCTCCACCGCCACCTCCTGCGGACGATTAGAGGATATTATTTTTTTTTGTGGATGTCATTTTTGTAGTGAGATTGAGCATAGCCAATCTCCATTTTGATGCACAAAGACAAATTTAAGTTAAATGAAATCCTTATTTCTGAAAAATCTTGTGTGTATGAATGAATATTTGTATAATTGTATTGCTATCATATGCCATGTCATGACATCATGTTTATTCTTAATCATCTTATATGTCATGATTATGCTTAGGGATTAAGGACCAATGTCATGTGTTTTTAGATTTTATCATATGCCGTGACATCATGATCATTGGCCATGCTTAATTATTGCTATCTTTATGCCATGATCATTTCATGCATTTAATTAATTAAAATTGATTTAAGGACTATGACATGACTTGGAGTCCCATTTATAAGGGAATCAAGTAGAGTTGCTTTAGAAAATGCATGAAACCCTAGTTTAGGGAGAACAAAACCCACATCTCACATCTAATTGACATGTATGTGTATTTATACACCATAGATACATGTGAGATGCTAGGATATGAGTTAAGTTCAAGGTGCATAGTTTTTGCATCTAGATGAACTAAAACTCATCTAATTTTAGTTGTGGATCATTAGGAGAGCTCGTGTACAAGTCACACACATAGAGCCAAGGAATATGATCCAAGATAAGGTCTTGAAAACATTTTAAAATCATTTAGAAAACCTTGGTGAAGTCTATCTTTTGATAGCAATCACCATTGATGAAGTTGATACAAAATAGGGCCAAAACATTGAAAATTTCAATGGTTTTGAGTTTTGTATCAAATTCACTATTTTATGGGTAAAATAATTTTCAAACATTTTTCACCCATTGTATTGGTCATAGGTATTATACGTATCAAATTTCGTGATTTTTCGATATACGTATAATTAGTTATGATTTTCTGAAACTCGATTCTGATAACTGAAATTCGGAAATTTCAGTTATCGATCGCCTACAGTGCGATCGATGAAGTGGCAATGATCGGTGATAGCTGACAGAGTCGACTGCCAAGGATGATTTCGGAAAACTAAGTTTGGTTAGTCCGTGTTCAGCCATGGCAAAGGTCCCTAACCACTCCTAACCCTAGGATATGCTTTGGGAAGCATTATAAAGGGTGAAAAGCTATTGGATATGGATTAGGAGAGTTGTTTAGGGTTTGTATCAATTTTAAGGTGCGGAAAGTTCAATGTTGAATTTCTAACCTTAATTTTGCTGGTTTAGAGTTCTTATTGGCTTAGGGACTTCCCAAGGACATTGTTGGTGCAATGGTCAAGGGGGAGCAAGCCTTTAGGGGGAGATATTCATCTTGGGATGATGGATGTGTTTTTCTCCTTGAAGGGGAGAATGTTGTCAATTTGGGAAATTTATGGATTTTTAGAAACCCAATTTGGAAATTGGGAGAGTAAATAGGATTGCCTCTCTTGAGTGATATGGGACTTATCACTAGGAAGATGGTAGGCATCCTAGGTATTTTTGGATCAAGGGGGAGATTGTAAGATCTCATTGGGACATGAGACATTGACCTCCTTGGAGAGAACCTTTTGATGTTAGTCAAAAGGGGAGAATGTTTGGGGAGAACATTTGGGATAATTGGTAAAGGATTTGAGTTAGTATTCTAACTCAATTATTTGTTTGGTTTTGTCAAACATCAAAGGGGAGATTGTTGGTGCAATCGGCCCAGGTCACGATTGACCAGGACTCGAGTTTGGCTCGAGTGATGTTTTGATGTGTTTTGATGTTTCGACAAAAACATATGACAATATAATTGTCATGGAAAGTCCAAGTCGGACACTTGGCAATGTAAAGTCCAACATGGGTTGGCAAGGAAAGTCCAAGCATGGTCTTGGCATGGAAAGTCCAACATGGGTTGGCAAGGGAAAGTCCAAGCTTGAGTCTTGGCATTTGAGAAGTCCAAGGGTTTGATATTGGCGGCGTAAAGTCCAAGCGGGAGTCTTGGCAGCATAAGTCCAATGGTTGGCGGCGTAAAGTCCAAGCGGAGTCTTGGCGGCGTAAGTCCAATGTGCCTTGGCGGTGTAGACACCGTTAGCATGACATAGCCGACGGAAGCACCTGAAGGCTAGCACAATGGATGAACAAGTCATGGATGACTTGGAGGGATCCGAGAGGCGTGAGGCTGATGGAGGTGACTAGAAGGCTTAGGTCTAGGCTAAGGGTGGTCTAGCAAGTATGGGGGAACCATACTTGAGTTAAAACCTCGTTGAGGTGTTCGATGCCATGTGAAGTCGGACCGTCAACTAGGGTTTGGTATGGGTTATGGCCTAGCGGTCATTGCCATAGGTTAGCGATCATGCTCTAGCGATCGATCGTGTGATCAGTCGACTGGTGCTCGAGAATTCGGCCACAGAATGGAGTCGAGACTCGACTGGTCGAGTGAGGACTCCATCAGTCGACTGATGGTAGTTCCGTTGGACTTATCCAACGTGGAACTAGCCGTTGTCTCACGACAACAGTGGCATCAGTCGACTGATAGACTTTTTCCAGCACAGGTTGAAGCTATATATGGAGCTCGTGATGGAGGAAAAAGCAACCGGTTCTTGAGGGCTATTGGGGCGATTTGTTGGTGCAAATCAGGTCTCCAAGTGCAAGCAAGCAACCAAGCATTCAAGCAATCAAAACAAGTGTTGTAAAGTCTTTTCTTTACTTGTAGTTCATATTTACATTGTATATTGCTTGTATTTCATTCTTACTGTTGTAAGATTTATTGTAAGGGGTTTCTCCGCCTCCGACTTGTGTCGAGAAGGAGTGTTTATCATTAGTGAGTGCGTGTGCATCACTAGGGCTCTTTAGAGCTCGATCCGTGGAGTAAGAACCGTGCGGTTCCGAACCACATTATATCATTGTTGTCTATTTCGTTATCGCTTTTATTATTTCTATTTCCGCTGCGCACTAACGAAATTGTAGACACAAACGAGAGCGAATTTCATCTACGCTATTCACCCCCCCCCCTCTAGCCGTTCCAAGGGTCCTAACAAGTGGTATCAGAGCCCGGGGCTCTTCTACGGATTAACAACCGGGAGCTAAGGTGAAAGGCTAGAGGGTGAAGATGGAATTCCAAGACAAGCTTGGATGGGAAATCAACACTCCACCTCCATATAATCCAGAAGATTTTCCAGCATGAAGAGCAAGAATGGAAACATTCTTGATGATGAACATAGAGGATTGGTTTATCCTCATTGAAGGTCTTGAACCCCCTAGGGATAAGAAGGGGAATGTCCTAAAATTGAAAAAGTGGACCCAAGAGCAACGCCAAAAGCTCAAGACCGAAGTTAAGGTAACGAAACTTTTGGAAGATTTAATCCCTAATGATGTTTTGTGCAAGTTAGGGGATTACATGTATGCCAAGGAGCTATGGAGAAAATTGGCAAGATACCATGAGGAGAGTTCATCCTCAAGTGAGGAATCGGAAGTTGAGATGGAGTCAACTTCCGAATCGGAGAAAGAAGAAGTAGAAGAGGTGGAAGAAGCATCTACTTCTAGGATTGAGGAGGATAGACCATCCTCTACACCGGAGCAACCTCAAGAAGAGCTCTCAACATCCGATCAAGATGAGGAAGCTCAAAATTCAACTCCGGCACCTACCACCACCCTAGGTAACTCAAACACTTTATTTTCAAACAAAAATCATATTATGTGCTTTGAGTGTAGGGAGTATGGGCATTACAAGAGCAAATGTCCAAAGAGAATCAAGAAAACTCCTCCGGCGCCTAAAAGTCAACAAAAGTCAACGGACGCCGGTTCTCCAAGACAAAAGAGCAAGGAGCATGTCATTTGCTTCAAATGTCGACTACCGGGTCATTACCGGAGTCAATGCCCAAAGAAGAAAAAGAAGGGGCAAAGGGGAGCATCACAAGTAGGGGGGAGCCACTAAGGCAAACCCTAAGGTATATTTAAATAATGCTCCGTCTAATTTAAAGCATGCTAGAACTAATTTTAGCAATTGTGATATGTATCATAAAGAGCATGCTAGAAATAACAAACATATGTGTTTAGGAGCTAAGAATGTTCACCTTAAGAATAAGGAGAAATTTGGGACTAATGTCCTTAGAAAAACAATACCTAAGAAATCTATTAAGAAAATCCAAGAACATCTAGGTTTTAATCCAAAATGGACTAGGCATTCGCCAAGAAAGTCAAATGCCCAAGAGTTAAATAAAAATTCTAAAATTGGGCAATTAGAATTAGAAAACCAAGTCTTGAGGTCAAGGCTTGAGAAATTGGAAAAGACCCTAAACAAAATACAAAATCAATCTCAAGGGTCAAATTGTCAAACTCGTAGGTCAAGAAGTCAAAATCAACCTCTAAGACCTAAGAGTCAAAAGTCAACCAAGGGCAAGAATGGTTTGGGTCACAAACCTAAGTCCAAGGTGACTTACCATAGTGTTCCGTTTGACTATGGGACACTAACTAGGTCTAGGAAGACCAAGGTCAATGGGGAAGTCATTCCTAGAGTTGACCAAGGTTTGTGCCTATTGGCCATGGTTTCGAAGAAACCTAGGATGGCCACTGAGAAGGTTGTTAGGGAGGCAATCCCTAAGGTTAACCTAGGCAAGACCAAAATGACCAAGGCTAATAAGCCTAGGAGGGTCATGAGGAAGGTATCTAGGAGGTTATCCTAAGGAATATCTAATTAACCCTAGGAGCTCAAATCGATTTTGGGTTCCTAAGAGCGTGATTGATTCACGCTAAGATGGGTTTAGGGTGTGCCAACCTTGATTGGATGGGTAGTTAACTCAACCATAATAAAGGTGGCACCTTAAGGTTACTCTCAAGGTTATGGTTACTTTGGAAATACCCTTGAGTCTTAATCTCAAAATTTTAGGTTGTGTCAATATATATATCTTGAAAACATGAAAATCAATAAAATTGACACGATCTAGATTTAGAGGTCATAGTGTGTACCTTTGATTATTGGCACACTTGGGAAGGTCATGTATCAAGAAATGTGTGGTTAAGATGTAAAGGTAATATCTAGAGTGATACTCAAGTGCCACACAACTTGGTGTCTTGTATTCACCATGCTTCATATGTTTTACCATTTGTTTGCATGGAATGAATGTCTAGGATAAATTACATCTCACAAAACAAGTCTTTTACCTTGATTGTGTATTTCAACACTTAGAAAGGGTGAGATGTTAGGTTTTGGAAATCATTGAATGTTAATGTTTGCAAAAATGAAATAAAACATTAAAATACATTAACAAATACATAAATAAAGGTATAACATCAATACATTCAAAATACAAGATCTAACATGATAAAATGGAACAATTAAGATGATAAAATCAAGATTTTATCGTCGATCGATAACTTCTTATAACCGCGTTACGATCTGACCCATCGAGTGCTAGCTCCATGACTCGATTGATCGAACATCACGATCGATGAGGTCCATCACGATCGATGGTAATGTCTTCACCGAGGCCGAAGGCCATCGGTCGAGTGATATGCACATCGGATCGATGAGCAACATCGATCTCTTGTAGCACATCACAGAGAGTTGATCGATTAACCGAGCAATGATCGCCGGTTCGAAAACTTCGATAACGACCGCGATCGATCAGCGATGCTCACATCGATCATCGTATCGTGATTTTATAACGCCGAACCGCTAGGGTTCGGGCGTCTTCACGACGAGTTCTCCTTCTTCTTTCCCTCTCCGATCATCGTCTTCCTCTCCGATCGACTCCTCCGGCCGTCCCAATCGTCCAAGATATTAGGTTTGACAGATAAGCTCTTCCTCTTCCATTTTTCACTTGTTTCGAGCCTAGTTCACGCGGTTTAGGTTTTGTTCCTTGCTCGATTAGGGTTCGTGGTGGCGTTCTCGGCGACTTTTCCGATCCTCGAACTTTTGAGTTTTCCTCCGGCACACATGGCACCTAAGTAACGATTTTTCTTTCCGAGCCCTAATTTTCATTTCCATTACAATGTAGGTTTATCTAATCGCGTATTGTTGCCATTGCATTGCATATCATCACATTACATTCATAATAGGAGAGCCCGTAGGAATGATCCATCCGAGAGTGACTCTCGGTTGTACCAACCTATGTTGGTTCGGTACATAGATAGAGATTTCTTCAATAGGCATTGTAGTGATGTCATGGAACTAATTGCATACTACAATTTGATGAAGATTGTCTTGTGCACACATCCAATCAATGATGACCTCATTAAGGAATTTTACCAAAACCTTAAAAAGGTAGATGATGGCCCTACATACACTACTCGCGTTGTAAAACGCGACTTAGAGTTCACTCCTGCGATACTGCAGGAGTTTCTCGAGTGTAGGCCTTCAGATGACACCTTCATCTTTTACCCTACCATGGACTTTCCTCTACCTGAGCCTTTTACCCATATCTCTATGGAGTCCATGCATGAGCATATTTTTGGTTATCCTCGTCCACTGGCCCAGAATTTATTTCCTATCACCGAGTTATCTGCACCTGACAATGTCCTCTACAAGGTCATTGTTGGGTGTTTTCTGCCCATTGTCACTCGGGGTCTGGCCAAGATTCAGCCTCCCCATCTCTTTCTTCTATATGTCATGCGTCATCAGTTAGACATAAACTTTGCATTGAACATCTTCCATTGCATTGTGCACTTCACTTCACACAAGGAAAGTGCATATGCCTTTGGACATATCATCACAAAGATGGCTCGACTCGTAGGCATTAACATTCATAGGGGCTCTGCATATCGTAAGTGTCTGTTGTATATCGATTCGTAACTTCTCCTAGCGGCTACTGGATGGGCAGGGCGAGATGGAGTTGGCGCCTCGACCACCCGAAGCGCCTAGCGGCCTCCTCCGCCACCCGAAGATGCAAAGCAGAGGATGACGCGAGATGCGGACACCTCGATGAGGATGACGGATCTGCGTGAACACATCAGGTAGTCCATCGATTCGTCGTGGCCGGTAGTCAATTTGAGGATTATTAGCGATCGTTAACTCAGGTCGCCGAGTTATTGGCGAGCGAGGTAGCTTTTGGCACACATCTCGATAGGATGGAGGAGACCAGGGCGCATAGAAGCGACATCGGTAGCGATATGCTAGAGATCGGCCCGGACTCGAAGTCGTGACCACCTCCACGCCACCTCCTGCGACGATTAGAGGATATTATTTTTTTGTGGATGTCATTTTTTGTAGTGAGATTGAGCATAGCCAATCTCCATTTTGATACAAAAGACAAATTTAAGTTAAATGAAATCCTTATTTCTGAAAAATCTTGTGTGTATGAATGAATATTTGTATAATTGTATTGCTATCATATGCCATGTCATGACATCATGTTTATTCTTAATCATCTTATATGTCATGATTATGCTTAGGGATTAAGGACCAATGTCATGTGTTTTTAGATTTTATCATATGCCGTGACATCATGATCATTGGTCATGCTTAATTATTGCTATCTTTATGCCATGATCATTTCATGCATTTAATTAATTAAAATTGATTTAAGGACTATGACATGACTTGGAGTCCCATTTATAAGGGAATCAAGTAGAGTTGCTTTAGAAAATGAATGAAACCCTAGTTTAGGGAGAACAAAACCCACATCTCACATCTAATTGACATGTATGTGTATTTATACACCATAGATACATGTGAGATGCTAGGATATGAGTTAAGTTCAAGGTGCATAGTTTTTGCATCTAGATGAACTAAAACTCATCTAATTTTAGTTGTGGATCATTAGGAGAGCTCGTGTACAAGTCACACACATAGAGCCAAGGAATATGATCCAAGATAAGGTCTTGAAAACATTTTAAAATCATTTAGAAAACCTTGGTGAAGTCTATCTTTTGATAGCAATCACCATTGATGAAGTTGATACAAAATAGGGCCAAAACATTGAAAATTTCAATGGTTTTGAGTTTTGTATCAAATTCACTATTTTATGGGTAAAATAATTTTCAAACATTTTTCACCCATTGTATTGGTCATAGGTATTATACGTATCAAATTTCGTGATTTTTCGATATACGTATAATTAGTTATGATTTTCTGAAACTCAATTCTGATAACTGAAATTCAGAAATTTCAGTTATCGATCATGACTGAGTGGCGATCGGTGATGAGTGTGGCATCGTGATAGTCGTGAGAGTCATCGCCAAGGATGATTTCGGAAAACTAAGTTTGGTTAGTCCGTGTTCAGCCATGGCAAAGGTCCCTAACCACTCCTAACCCTAGAATATGCTTTGGGAAGCATTATAAAGGGTGAAAAGCTATTGGATATGGATTAGGAGAGTTGTTTAGGGTTTGTATCAATTTTAAGCGGAAAGTTCAATGTTGAATTTCTAACCTTAATTTTGCTTTGGTTTAGAGTTCCTATTGGCTTAGGGACTTCCCGAGGACATTGTTGGTGCAATGGTCGAGGGAGCAAGCCTTTAGGAGATATTCATCTTGGGATGATGGATGTGTTTTTCTCCTTGAAGGGGAGAATGTTGTCAATTTGGGAAATTTATGGATTTTTAGAAACCCAATTTGGAAATTGGGAGAGTAAATAGGATTGCCTCTTGAGTGATATGGGACTTATCACGGGGAAGATGGTAGGCATCCTAGGTATTTTTGGATCAAGGGGAGATTGTAAGATCTCATTGGGACATGAGACATTGACCTCCTTGAGAGAAAACCTTTTGATGTTAGTCAAAAAGGGGAGAAATGTTTGGGGAGAACATTTGGGATAATTGGTAAAGGATTTGAGTTAGTATTCTAACTCAATTATTTGTTTGGTTTTTGTCAAACATCAAAAGGGGAGATTGTTGGTGCAATCGGCCCAGGTCACGATTGACCAGGAATCGAGTTTGGCTCGAGTCATGTTTTGATGTGTTTTGATGTTTCGACAAAAACATATGACAATATAATTGTCATGGAAAGTCCAAGTCGGACACTTGGCAATGTAAAGTCCAACATGGGTTGGCAAGGAAAGTCCAAGCATGGTCTTGGCATGGAAAGTCCAACATGGGTTGGCAAGGGAAAGTCCAAGCTTGAGTCTTGGCATTTGAGAAGTCCAAGGGTTTGATATTGGCGGCGTAAAGTCCAAGCGAGAGTCTTGGCAGCATAAGTCCAATGGTTGGCGGCGTAAAGTCCAAGCGGAGTCTTGGCGGCGTAAGTCCAATGTGCCTTGGTGGTGTAGCCACCGTTAGTATGACATAACCGACGGAAGCACCTGAAGGCTAGCGCGATGGATGAACAAGTCATGGATGACTTGGAGGGATCCGAGAGGCGTGAGGCTGATGGAGGTGACTAGAAGGCTTAGGTCTAGGCTAAGGGTGGTCTAGCAAGTATGGGGGAACCATACTTGAGTTAAAACCTCATGGTTGAGGTGTGCGATCGGCCCGATGCCATGTGGCGGTCACCGACCGAGTCAACTAGGGTTTGACTGGGTTATGGTAGCGATCGCGCCATAGGTTGGCGATCGATGAGCTAGCAAATGATCGATCGTGTGATCACGGTCGATCGTGCTCGAGAATTCGGCCACAGAATGGAGTCGAGACTCGACTGGTCGAGTGAGGACTTCATCAGTCGACTGATGGTCACAATCAGTCGACTGATAGTAGTTCCGTTGGACTTATCCAACGTGGAACTAGCCGTTGTCTCACGACAACAGTGGCATCAGTCGACTGATGGTCTCGATCAGTCGACTGATAGACTTTTTCCAGCACAGGTTGAAGCTATATATGGAGCTCGTGATGGAGGAAAAAGCAACCGGTTCTTGAGGGCTATTGGGGCGATTTGTTGGTGCAAATCAGGTCTCCAAGTGCAAGCAAGTAACCAAGCATTCAAGCAATCAAAACAAGTGTTGTAAAGTCTTTTCTTTACTTGTAGTTCATATTTACATTGTATATTGCTTGTATTTCATTCTTACTGTTGTAAGATTTATTGTAAGGGGTTTCTCCGCCTCCGACTTGTGTCGAGAAGGAGTGTTTATCATTAGTGAGTGCGTGTGCATCACTAGGGCTCTTTAGAGCTCGATCCGTGGAGTAGGAACCGTGCGGTTCCGAACCACGTTATATCATTGTTGTCTATTTCGTTATCGCTTTTATTATTTCTATTTCCGCTGCGCACTAACGAAATTGTAGACACAAACGAGAGCGAATTTCATCTACGCTATTCACCCCCCCCCCTCTAGCCGTTCCAAGGGTCCTAACACGATACTCGAGAATCCCTCCACGAATCTCCGATAATACCCGGCCAGACCAAGGAAACTACGGACCTCCTGTACTAATTTTGGCTGCTCCCAACTGGTAATCGCCTCAATCTTCTGGGGATCTACATAAATACCTCTGTTGGACACCACATGTCCAAGAAAACCCACTGAGGATAACCAGAACGCACACTTGCTAAATTTGGCATACAACTGTTCCTGTCTCAACGTCTCTAATACTATCTGCAGATGTTGTTCATGCTCCTGCTCTGATCGAGAATAAATCAATATGTCATCGATGAACACGATCACGAACTCGATCTATATACCTCAGAATACCTTGCTTCATTAAGTCCATAAATGCAATTTGGGCCATTCGTGAGACCGAACGGCATCACTAGAAACTCGTAATGTCCATAATGGGTGCGGAAAGCTGTTTTCTAAATATCCTCATCTCTTATCCGAAGCTGATGATATCCTGAGCGCAGATCAATTTTAGAATACACACATGTATCCTTAAGCTGATCGAACAAATCTTCTATCCTCGGCAGTGGATATTTGTTCTTAATCAGAATCGCATTCTTCCGAGATAGTCAATACATAACCGCAACGATCCATCCTTCTTCTTGACAAAGAGTACCGGTGCTCCCCATGGTGAAACACTAGGTCGGATGAATCCATTATCCAGCAACTCCTGCAGTTGAACTTTAAGTTCATTCAGCTCCTTTGGCGCCATCCGATAAGGAGGTTTCGATATAAGCGCGGTTCCTGGAATCACCTCTATCGCAAATTCAACTTGTCTAGGAGGTGGCAAGCCTGGAAGTTCATCAGGAAATACATCTGGATACTCTCGAACTACTCGCACATCAGAGAGAGGTGGTAGTCCTTCGTTCTCAACCTTGACCAGAGATAGCAAATAACCCTGACAACCCTAGGCCAATAGCTTCTGAGCCTGTAGGGCCGATATAACAGATAATCCATCATCTCTGGTACCAACAAATTCCCAAGCTGGTTGATCTGGTGGTCGGAATGTCACCACTCGTGCTTTACAATCCATCAGAGCGTGATAAGCGACCAACCACCCATACCGAGAATAATATTGAACTCTATCATTTCCAACACCTGAAGATCCACTGTAAGGATATGCCCGTCAAAGTCTAATGGGAAACCCTTGATTTCTTGGTGGCTAGTTAGCACCTCTCCCGATGGCAAGGATACTGCTAACCCACAAGAACGAACCCTGGGGATTCTTCCAACTCTACTCAGAAATACTTTAGATATAAATGAATGGGAACTACCGGTATCTATCAACGTATCAGCATATATAGAATAAACTGAAACCATACCGCGATGGTCGATCCATCACCATTGCCTCCTCTCTAGTGATGGCAAAAACTCGTCCAGTCTCTATATTCGTCGGCTGCATCCCTGACGAAGTAGTAGTGTGCCTCCACTCCGACTGGATCGCTCGAGATCTTGGAGGTGAGTAGTAGCCGTGCATAAGGTATCCCTGAGAATTTGCTGGTACAAACTGCTGAGGTGCAGATACTCCCGGGTAGTAGATCACCGGAGATGCAGGGTACTGGATCGCTGTCGGCATCACTGTATGGGCACCCCCCTGCATCTGGTACAACTGAGCTGGTGGAGGTACTGGCTGCCTCTGTCCATAAGTCTGAGTCCGCGGTCTCCTTTGCGCCGCTGCTGGGTAGACTTCTTCCCTTTGTTGGAGCTATCAGGAAACTCCAACTGTGCCTTCAGCGTACAATCACGGCTAGTATGACCCGGTCGTTTGCAATAATAGCAAACCGGCTGATCCAACGGACACTCTGATACTCTGTGGCTTTCAGATCCACATTTATAGCATCCATTCCTGCCTCGGCCCTTACGGCTACTCTGAGATCCTCCAGAAAACTCTGATGCTGGACGTTTCCCCTTCTGTGATCTAGCTGACCCTTCTGCAGCACTTCGCGTAGTTCCTTTCTTCTGAGTCCTCGAGTCAACTCGTTCTGCCGCTTGCCCTTATAGTCATCCGCTTCGATATCCTTCTCCTTGGAAATTTGCTGGGAAGTCATCTCGATGAAGAGGGCGCGGTCCAGTGCCTCCCTGTATGAGGTAATGGTAGATCCTGACATTCGGCTCCGTATATAGATAGCAAGACCCTGGGTGAACTGGTACATACGGTCTGCATCCTGAGCTACTAGGTGAGAGCAGAACTCTGATAGTCTGGTAAACTCTGCGTTGTACTCCATAACAGAACGATCACCTTGCTTCAGACTTAGAAATTCCTGACGAGCGGTCAGAGAAAACGCCAAGGAAATCATCTCTAGAAAGCGTCTCAAAGCGCCCAAGTAACTCCACGCCCCGTATAGAGTCTTCTGCAATTTCCTCCATGTGACAGCCTGATCTCTGAGATGATATGCAGCAAGGCCCACCTTCTCCACATCTGTGCAGTTCATATACTCGAAGGTGTCTTCCATATTTTCCAGCCAAGATCGGGCAATCCATGGGTCAGACTCCCCTCGGAACAAGGTGAACTTCTCTTTGGCTGATCGTGCTAACACGAGTATCCGTCACTTATCATTGAGCCTACTAGACTCGGGCTCGGCGTAATCATGGTGTATCCGGATTACGAGGCTCAATCACCAATAGGGGTTTCTTGAGGTGGTGCTTGAGTAGCGTGCTCGTCTCACCCAGATCTCATCCCTCCCTCGGCCGCCGCTCGATGGACCTCGACCACGAGGTCAACAGTGGCATAACTCGATAAGATTCACTGTTGAACAAGTCTAGATAAGTATCTAACTAAAGTATAAATTATCAGGAACACTTACTGTGGCCGCCTGAGCTTATGCCGCTGTCAATCCCATCTCACAAAAACCAAAACCGAAACAATATACTGACTCCCGAGAATCCAAGACTCAAAAACAAAATCATATATGGCATCGCAGAACCTTCGGCTCTGATACCAATAAAGTTGTCACGCCCCGAGAGCATGCCGAGCCAAAAATCAAACGGACGGCATCTCCCCTGTACGTGGCAACATTTCGGGTTAATACAAGGCTCGTAGGCCCACAACAACAACAATATATATATAACAAATAATAGCAGCGGAAATAAAGAACGCATACCCACAACATACATAACAAAATATAATATACAGGTGTACTCCACCTGACAAGACCACAGTACTAAAACCGTACAAGAACATCAACACCAAAATAAAGTCCACAACATAAAGACGAAGTCCAAAAATATAAACTAAGGTCCATGACATAGGACCAAAATCCAAAACACAATAAACAAGTCCAAGCCATAAGAAAACGAACTCCTCGGGAGACTCGGAAAACGGAGATGGGATGGATCGGTTGTGTGACTCAAGTAAATCACGAAGTTGTCTACATTACAGGCGCGAGAAAAACCGAGTCGGAGGTGGTGAGTAAAACTCAGCAGGTAATCAGAGAAAACATGTAAATATATGTATCAATATTACATGTCATTCAACAGTTTAATCTACTCGTACAACATGTATACATCAGCATAACAATAGATATGCATGCATATACTAAATAAACTGAACATCAACGATGCTGACATACCTGGCAGTCAGCTACTCTATCCTGATCCAACCTGGGCATATAATCACATCATAGGGTATAACAGTATAGTACTAACAGATCCTATCACGAGTCAAGGGTATCACTGTGAATATCCGATAGGTATACAAATATCAACCTACTACCATACAGGAAATGCAGTATCATGTATGAATATGTACAAACAAATGCAACAAGCATAGTACATACAAATGCATCATCAAAGTGAGTATACATATAGACTGTATCTGTATGTATACTAATCACCATCATCCATGTATATATATATATATACAAGCAGGTATGTATATATATATAATCATATTCAAAACACCGTATGGTACGGCAATGCAACATCCATGGTCATGCCTGCTCACCCCTACTCGCTACCACGACCCCAGTGTGGCCTAGGTGGCACGACATGACAACTATCCTGACTCCATCCACCACCACTCTCGAGTGACCGAGTTGGGTAGTATGATCAAGTAGCATATGAGCGTAAGTAGCTCGCACGAACGGGTCCCCTGGCGCCACTCCGACTAACACTTCTAATGAGTGGTCGAGTACCATGCACCCAGGACAACTGCACGCAACTCCGATAACCATCGTCAATAATGGTAGAGTGTGGCACAACAAATGTTATGCCCTCACACCAGTTACTCCTCTGGAAGTAACCTGGGAGGCAGGATGACTGACGACTCTCTCTCAACCCCAAGGGGAGACGATGTCGTCAGTATACATACAATGACATGAGGGTACTGTCTCACATACAGAACATCTACCCTAGACTCTCTGTTCAACAAAGAGTCACACCCAATTGATCAGTACACTCTCTACCCTGTAGAGAGTCACTCATCTAATCATGACAAGCTAGGACCATTGGTCCGTAGCGACACACTGTCCACGTCTCACATGACCATTCACACAACCCGTGGTTGGTGAATAAATGTGCAACATACAGGTATGGAATAAGTCCTACATCTAGGGTCATACTTATCCACAGAGGACCTTTTTGCCAAATTTACATTTTTGGGTCATCCTCCGTACTCTAACATCTACACCCTACTAAACAGTTAGACCTACTTACATCACATCTGTAACTTCTAGATCATGCTAGGGAACATGTGTTATCAATAATCGAGCACACATATATATCAACGGTAAGTTCAAGCATACGATAAACAGAGCATGATCAAGGTAATATGAACACCTAACATGTTCATATCTATGTCTAAATCTAGAAATCATTATATCTACCCGACCGGTAGAAAATTACCTACCTGCTGTAAATGCTCGTATAATCCTCACGGTCGCGGACTCATCTCGTATCCACGTCCTGCACAAACCATAATATGCATTAAGTTCAAGCACATGACAATAGTTATACAAATCCACTACTATATCGTTCTTATATTCGTATCCCTTTATCGAATACAAATTAGAAACCCCAATTAGCTAGACTTGACCATTTATTTTAAATCCATCGGTTTCAATTAGCAAAAGCGCTAACTTCCTCATACAATTTTATATTCGACTTAACAAAGTCAATCTCATAAAGATTTAACCTTTTTACCCCCATCCTATTGTAATAGTATCATCAACAGAATCAGTTTACAAATCTAATTCATAAACACATCCCTTAAATCACAGTTGCCCCCCCTACTACAATTTTTCACAATGATGTCAGCCAAGAACAAAACATCACAGTAACCTAAGGAGAACTAGGCTTACCGATAGTTAGAATTTTACCGGCCGAGTAATCCTCCAAATTCGGCAGCCAACCTTTGTTCACCCGAATCCCAGATCACTGTCCAACCAAAGTCCACACAAAATCCCTAAGGAAAAACACGACAAACCCTCAAATCTCATCCAAGCTAAGGAAAGGGGCAGTTCTCACCTATCTTGATTACCACCGGCAGAGCAATCCCCAAAATCGACGGTTCTTCCCCCTTTCGTCGCTTAACCACTGCCAACCACCGTCTGCTCCAACAGAGATCTTAGCCTCCGGCCAACGTGACGTTGAATACCTCGCCCCAAGCTCGCTCGATCGTCCCTAGCTACCGATGAGCGAGTCTGGCCGCTACTTACAGAGAAGGAGGTTCGCGAGAAGAAGGCATACGAGTGAAAGGAAGAGGGCTCTGGAAAGGTCAGCGTCGGCGGCGGAGTCGGCGGTGAGCAACTCACGATGTGCGCGAAGGGAAATGGAATCAGCGGAGTCGTGAAGGGGGAACGACCGCCGCGGTGGAGAAATGAAGTCGCGTGAATTGGAACGCTCGGAGTAAAAGCTTTTTCGGCGAGGTTTAATGAGGGGGTTTGGTCTTAATGAGAACCGGGTTGGGTCGGGTCCGATTGTTAAAACCCAATAAGCCAAGGTTTGATTAAATTAAAATCCCTAACCATGGTTTAAATTAATTCCTAAAATAAGTTCTATAACTATGAATAATAGGGATATTAATCTTTCCGAAAATTTCTATTCGTGGTACTTTACATTATTCCCCACTTATTAAAATTTGGTCCCCAAATTTCGGACTTAAATGCAAAAATTACTTCAAGCATATTCTGAAATAACCATATACCTCAGGTAAATAGATGAGGGTATCGAGCTCGGATAGTATCCTCCAGCTCCCAGGTAGCCTCCTCATCCGTATGATGCTGTCATCTCACCTTTACGAGTCGGATGGTTTTGTTCCGCAACTGCCGCTCCTTGCGATCAAGAATCCGCACCGGAGTCTCCTCATAAGTCGCATTCGCCTGAAGTGGTATCGGAACCTCTTTCAGAACATGATCAGATTGCGGCACGTATTTCCTCAACATGGAAACATGGAATACGTTGTGAACACCCGCAAGTGTCGGAGGTAAAGCCAACCGATAAGCTACACCTCCTATCCGCTCTAATATCTCAAATGGACCAATGTAACGTGGAGCTAATTTTCCTTTTATCCCAAATCTCTTGACTCCTTTGGTGGGTGACACTCGTAGGAATACATGGTCCCCGATCGAGAATTCAGAGGCCTTCGCCTCCCGTCCGCATAGCTCTTCTCGTCTATCTGTGCCTCGATAATCGCTGCTCGATCACTGCACCAACTCGCATCCCGCTTTGGATACTCGGGGCCCCAATATACATCGCTTCCCCAACTTCTTCCCATAACACAGAGATCTGCAGGGTCCGTGAGTATAATGCCTCGAATGGAGTCATCTGGATAGAAGAGTGGTAGCCGCTTGTTGTAGGCAAACTCCACTAAAGGAATGTGATCCTCCCAATCGCCACCAAATCCATGACGCAAGACCTCAATAAATCCTCCAGTCCGAATGGTATGTTTGACTGTCTGCACTGCGGATGAAAGGATCTTGAGTCGAAGCTCGTGCCCATGGCTCGCCGACTCTGCCAGAATCGCGAAGTAAATCGCGGATCTCTATCAGATATAATACTCAATGGTACTCCATGTAATCTGATGATCTCTCGGCAGTACAATTCCGCTAGACGATCCAATGAGTCCGTCTCACGCATCGGAAGGAAGTGAGCTGATTTGGTTAATCGATCCACGATCACCCAAATCGCAGTATGTCCTTTACGGGTTCTGGGTAATCCCGTAATAAAGTCCATCGTGATATGCTCCCACTTCCATTCCGGGATCGAGATTTCCTGAAGTAACCCCGCAGGTTTCTGATGTTCGGCCTTCACTTGCTGGCATACCAGACATCGTGCCACAAAATCTGCAATATCCCGTTTCATACCGTTCCACCAGTATAAGCGCTTCAAATCTCGGTACATCCGTGTACCACCAGGATGTATAGCAAATCTCGACTGATGTGCTTCCTGTAGCAATTCTTCCTTAACTGGGTGTGTGTCCGGAACACATAGTCGTCCTCGGAAACGAAGCACACCACTCTCGTCACTCGAGAAATCCGTCTGACGTTCTGAGTCTATCGTGCTGCTCAAGAACTGCAGATGCTGATCACTGACTTGTGCTTCCTTGATCCTCTCAGCAATGGCGGACTGGGCAACCATAGATACTAATATCCCCCGGGATGTTTGACCGTGTTCCGACAATCCCAACTCGGAGAACTGTCGAACCAGATCAGTAACTGCTGTCAGATGACTGGCCAGAACTCCACGAGACTTCCTGCTCAGCGCATCCGCTACCACATTAGCTTTTCCCGGATGATACTGGATGGTGCAGTCGTAATCCTTCAGATACTCCATCCATCGTCTCTGTCTCAGATTCAGCTCTTTCTGTGTGAATAGATACTTCAGACTTTTATGGTCTGTGTAGATCTCAAAGGTAATCCCATACAAGTAGTGCCTCCATATCTTCAATGCGAAAATAATGGCGGCTAACTCCATATCGTGCACTGGGTAATTTCTCTCGTGATCTTTGAGTTGACGGGAGGCATAAGATACCACACGGGATCGCATCGTAATCGCAGGCTCCCAACCCTTGGATAGAAGCATCCATATAGAGAACTATCCCATCAACACCGTAAGGAATCACTAAGAACTAGTCGCCGCTAAGCTCTCGGAAGCTAGTTTCATGTGCCTCGACTGTGAACTTGACCTTCCGAGTCAAAGCGAGTGAGTGGCATGGCGATACTCGAGAATCCTCCACGAATCTCGATAATACCCGGCCAGACCAAGGAAACTACGGACCTCCTGTACTGATTTTGGCTGCTCCCAACTGGTAATCGTCTCAATCTTCTGGGGATCTACAGAAATACCTCTGTTGGACACCACAAGTCCAAGAAAACCCACTGAGGATAACCAGAACGCACACTTGCTAAATTTGGCATACAACTGTTCCTGTCTCAACGTCTCTAATACTATCTGCAGATGTTGTTCATGCTCCTGCTCTGATCGAGAATAAATCAATATGTCATCGATGAACACGATCACGAACTGATCTATATACCTCAGGAATACCCGGTTCATTAAGTCCATAAATGCATCTGGGGCATTCGTGAGACCGAACGGCATCACTAGAAACTCGTAATGTCCATAACGGGTGCGAAAAGCTATTTTCTAAATATCCTCATCTCTTATCCGAAGTTGATGATATCCTGAGCGCAGATCAATTTTAGAATACACACATGTATCCTTAAGCTGATCGAACAAATCTTCTATCCTCGGTGATATTTGTTCTTAATCAGAATCGCATTCAATTCCGAGATAGTCAATACATAACCGCAACGATCCATCCTTCTTCTTGACAAAGAGTACCGTGCTCCCCATGGTGAAACGCTAGGTCGGATGAATCCATTATCCAAAGAACTCCCGCAGGTTGAACTTTAAGTTCATTCACTCCTTTGGCGCCATCCGATAAGGAGGTTTCGATATAGCGCGCGGTTCCCGAATCACCTCTATCGCAAATTCAACTTGCCTAGGAGGTGGCAAGCCCGAAGTTCATCAGAAATACATCCGATACTCTCGAACTACTCGCACATCGTAGAGAGGTGGTAGTCCTTCGCTCAACCTTGACCGAGATAGCAAATAACCACGACAACCCCGGGCCAATAGCTTCGAGCCTGTAGGGCCGATATAATAGATAATCCATCATCTCTGTACCAACAAATTCCCAAGCGGGTTGATCCGTGGTGAATGTCACCACTCGTGCTCTGATCCATCAGAAGCGCGATAAGCGCCAACCACCCATACCGAGAATAATATCGAACTCTATCATTTCCAACACTGAAGATCCATCGTAAGGATATGCCCGTCCAAAGTCTAATGGGCAACCCTTGATTTCTTGGTGGCTAGTTAGCACCTCTCCGATGGCAAGGATACCGCTAACTCCACAAGAACGAACCTCGGGATTCTTCCAACTCTACTAAATACTTTAGATACAAATGAATGGGAACTAGATCTATCAACGTATCGATATATAGAATAAATTGAAACCATACCGCGTATGATCGATCCATCACCACGTGCCTCCTCTCTAGTGAGGTGCATAAGGTATCCCGAGTCTGGCCGTACAAATCGCCGAGGTGCGATACTCGGGTAGTAGATCACCGGAGATGCGTGGATACCGATCGCATCCTTGCATCACCGTGGGCACCTCAGATCTGTCGGCGAGCCGTGGAGGTACTGCCGCCTCTCCATAAGTCTAGTCACGGTCGCCTCCTCACCGCCGCTGGTAGACTTCTTCCTTTGTTGGAGCTATCGAGAAACTCCAATCGTGCCTTGATGTACAATCACGGCTAGTATGACCTTGCTTTGCAATAATAGCAAATCGGGCGATCCAAAGGACACTCGATACTGCGGCTTTCGGATCCACATTTATAGCATCCATTCGCCGCCCTTACGGCTTCCGAGATCCTCCGAAACTCGATGCCGGACGCTTCCCTTGTGATCTAGCCGAATTCTGCCGCAAAGACGTAGTTCCTTTCTTCCGAGTCCTCGAGTGAACTCGTTCCGCCGCTGCCCTTGGTCATCTGCGTCTCGATATCCTTCTCCTTGGAAATTTGTTGTTAAGTCATCTCGATGAAGAGGGCGCGTTCCAGTGCCTCCCTGTATGAGGTTATGTTATATCCTGATATTCGGCTCCGTATATAGAGCAAGACCGGGTGAACTAGTACATACGGCCTCCATCCCGAGCTACTAGGTGAGAGCAGAACTCGATAGTCCGTAAACTCGCGTTGTACTCCATAATCGATCACCTTTCTTGCTTAGAAATTCCGACGACGGTCAGAAAACGCCAAGGAAAATCATCGCTCTGTAAAGCGTCTCTAAAGCCGCCTAAGTAACTCCACGCTCCCGGATAGAGTCTTCACGCAATTTCCACCAAGTGACCGATCTCGAGATGATATGCAAGAAGGCCCACCTTCTCCACATCTGCAGTTCATATACTCAAGGTGTCTTCCATATTTTCCACCAAGATCGGGCAATCCATGGGTCGACTTCTAACAAGGTGAACTTCTCTTTGGTCGATCGTGCTAACACGCAGTATCCGTGACTTATCATCGAGCCTACTAGACTGTGGGCTCAGCGTAGTCGATGGTGTATCCGGATTCTCGAGGCCCAATCACCAATAGGGGCTGAGGTGGTGCTTGAGTAGCGTGCTCGCCTCACCCAGATCTCGTCCCTCCTCTCGCCGGGCCGCTGGATGGATGGCCTCGACCACGAGTGAATAGTGGCATAACTCGACAAAGATTCACCGCTGAACAAGTCTAGATAAGTATCTAACTAAAGTATAAATTATCAGGGAGCTTATGCATTATCAATCCTATCTCACAAAAACCAAAACCGAAACAATATATTGACTCCCGAGAATCCAAGACTCAAAAACAAAATCATATATGGCATCGCAGAACCTTCGGCTCTGATACCAATAAAGTTGTCACGCCCCGAGAGCATGCCAAGCCGAAAATCAAACGGACGGCATCTCCCCTGTACGTGGCAACATTTCGGGTTAATACAAGGCTCGTAGGCCCACAACAACAACAATATATATATAACAAATAATAGCAGTGGAAATAAAGAACGCATACCCACAACATACATAACAAAATATAATATACAGGTGTACTCCACCTGACAAGACCACAGTACTAAAACCGTACAAGAACATCAACACCAAAATAAAGTCCACAACATAAAGACGAAGTCCAAAAATATAAACTAAGGTCCATGACATAGGACCAAAATCCAAAACACAATAAACAAGTCCAAGCCATAAGAAAACGAACTCCTCGGGAGACTCGGAACGGAGATATGGCGGACTCGCAGCCTCCAAGTCGCCACGAAGTCTTCTACCGCTACTCGGGCGATGTAAAAACCTGTGGTCGAGGTGGTGAGTAAAACTCAGCAGGTAATAAGAGAAAACATGTAAATATATGTATCAATATTACATGTCATTCAACAGTTTAATCTACTCGTACAACATGTATACATCAGCATAACAATAGATATGCATGCATATACTAAATAAACTGAACATCAACGATGCTGACATACCTGGCAGTCAGCTACTCTATCCTGATCCAACCTGGGCATATAATCACATCATAGGGTATAACAGTATAGTACTAACACAGTATCCTATCCTGAGTCAAGGGTATCACTGTGAATATCCGATAGGTATACAAATATCAACCTACTACCATACAGGAAATGCAGTATCATGTATGAATATGTACAAACAAATGCAACAAGCATAGTACATACAAATGCATCATCAAAGTGAGTATACATATAGACTGTATCTGTATGTATACTAATCACCATCATCCATGTATATATATATATATATATATATATATATATATATATACAAGCAGGTATGTATATATATATATAATCATATTCAAAACACCGTATGGTACGGCAATGCAACATGCATGGTCATGCCTGCTCACCCCTACTCGCTACCACGACCCCAGTGTGGCCTAGGTGGCACGACATGACAACTATCCCGACTCCAGCCGCCACCACTCTCGAGTGACCGAGTTGGGTAGTATGATCAAGTAGCATATGAGCGTAAGTAGCTCGCTACGCAACGGGGGTCCCTGCTGCTGGCCACTCCGACTAACACTTCTAATGAGTGGTCGAGTACCATGCACCCAGGACAACTGCACGCAACTTTGATAACCATCGTCAATAATGGTAGAGTGCGGCACAACAAATGCTATGCCCTCACACCAGTTACTCCTCTGGAAGTAACCTGGGAGGCAGGATGACTGACGACTCTCTCTCAACCCCAAGGGGAGACGATGTCGCAAGATACATGCAATGACACGAGGGTCTTGCCTCACATACGTAACATCTACCCTAGACTCTGCTCAACAAAGAGTCACACCCAATTGATCATACACTCTACCCTGTAGAGAGTCACTCATCTAATCATGACAAGCTAGGACCATCGGTCCGTAGCGACACACTGTCCACGACTCACATGACCATTCACACAACCCGTGGTTGGTGAATAAATGTGCAACATACAAGTATGGAATAAGTCCTACATCTAGGGTCATACTTATCCACAAAGGACCTTTTTGCCAAATTTACATTTTTGGGTCATCCTTCGTACTCTAACATCTACACCCTACTAAACAGTTAGACCTACTTACATCACATCTGTAACTTCTAGATCATGCTAGGGAACATGTGTTATCAATAATCGAGCACACATATATATCAACGGTAAGTTCAAGCATACGATAAACAGAGCATGATCAAGGTAATATGAACACCTAACATGTTCATATCTATGTCTAAATCTAGAAATCATTATATCTACCCGATCGGTAGAAAATTACCTACCTGCTGTAAATGCTCGTATAATCCTCACAGTCACGGACCCGTCTCGTATCCACGTCCTGCACAAACCATAATATGCATTAAGTTCAAGCACATGACAATAGATATACAAATCCACTACTATATCGTTCTTATATTCGTATCCCTTTATCGAATACAAATTAGAAACCCCAATTAGCTAGACTTGACCATTTATTTTAAATCCATCAGTTTCAATTAGCAAAAGCGCTAACTTCCTCATACAATTTTATATTCGACTTAACAAAGTCAATCTCATAAAGATTTAACCTTTTTACCCCCATCCTATTGTAATAGTATCATCAACAGAATCAGTTTACAAATCTAATTCATAAACACATCCCTTAAATCACAGTTGCCCCCCTACTACAATTTTTCACAATGATGTCAGCCAAGAACAAAACATCACAGTAACCTAAGGAGAACTAGGCTTACCGATAGTTAGAATTTTACCGACCGAGTAATCCTCCAAATTCGGCAGCCAACCTTTGTTCACCCGAATACCAGATCACTGTCCAACCAAAGTCCACACGAAATCCCTAAGGAAAAACACGACAAACCCTCAAATCTCATCCAAGCTCAAGAAAGGGGCAGTTCTCACCTATCTTGATTACCATCGGCAGAGCAATCCCCAAAATCGACGGTTCTTCCCCCTTTCATCGCTTAACCGCTGCCAACCACCGTCTGCTCCAACAGAGATCTTAGCCTCCGGCCAACGCACGTTGTAGATACCGTCGCCCCAAGCTCGCTGCTCTGGATCGTCCTGGCTACCGACGAGCAGTAGTCGGTCGCTACTTACAGAGAAGGAGGTTCACGAGAAGAAGGCATACGAGTGAAAGGAAGAGGGCTCTGGAAAGGTCAGCGTCGGCGGCGGAGTCGACGGTGAGCAACTCACGATGTGCGCGAAGGGAAATGGAATCAGCGGAGTCGTGAAGGGGGAACGACCGTCGCGGTGGAGAAATGAAGTCGCGTGAATTGGAACGCTCGGAGTAAAAGCTTTTTCGGCGAGGTTTAATGAGGGGGTTTGGTCTTAATGAGAACCGGGTTGGGTCGGGTCCGATTGTTAAAACCCAATAAGCCAAGGTTTGATTAAATTAAAATCCCTAACCATGGTTTAAATTAATTCCTAAAATAAGTTCTATAACTATGAATAATGGGGATATTAATCTTTCCGAAAATTTCTATTCGTGGTACTTTACAGTCATTAATGAAAGTGAAATGAATGAGGATGAAGATAAGGAATTTAATTTAGATGATGACGATGACGATGACGATATTGAATAAACGTATGACCAGGATGAAAATCACAATGCGGATTTTGATTTATAATTATAGGTAACTTGTATTGAGTACCAATTATGTTTCAATTTACTGTCTAATTCTAAATTTCATATATTTGATTTATTAATGAATTGTCTTTTTTTATAGGTTATCCAGTTGCTATGAATATGGTAATTTATTTATATTTTTCATATTATAAATTCGATATGCAAATATAATTCTTTTTTTA
Organism: Wurfbainia villosa; assembly: GCA_025175895.1. Lineage (NCBI taxonomy): Eukaryota > Viridiplantae > Streptophyta > Magnoliopsida > Zingiberales > Zingiberaceae > Wurfbainia > Wurfbainia villosa. Next base: position 9,734,220 of record CM046004.1, on the reverse strand, counting down.
CTGTCATATTCTTCTAATAATTATGATTGTTAGTTTCGACGTGGTGGTCATAGATGGAGTAGCGATGGAAGATCACAGTCTTCCTCTGCTTCAGCTCCTGCACAGTCTGATACACTTGTAGAAAATATGCCCTCGACCTCTTCTCCAGTTGCAAGATCGTCTGGTTCTCAACGGATATCTACTAATGTATCTTCCCCAGCACAACAATCACTCGTTGAGAGGGAAGATACGCGAGAGTTCATATCTCCGCGCGGAGATTCGTAAGTATTCTAGTTTTAAATTTTCTATGTTTTTAATACAATATGTATTTTTATAAGTATCTAACATGATTTATTTTTATTTTATGTTAGATTTACAAATTCTGTACATGTTATTCACGAGGTGAATAAAATAGTGAATAACCATTGGAGCGGAGCTTCTATGACTTATACGAGTACGCCGGAAGAAATAAAAATTTTGTGGTGGAATGAGTTCAAAGTAAGTTATTTAAATCATTTTGTATATAAAATTACAGTTAATATAATCAATTCAATTTTTCTCTACTGCAGCGGTTATTTACTTGGGAGGAGAGTGAAACACTAGAGATTAGGAGGATTTTCAAGAAAAAGTGTGGCGACCATATCAGAAACATACTCAGTCATGCGAAAAATCAGAAATAAAAAACCACACTGTATAACCAAGGAGAATTGGAATATAATTGTTGCATATTGGGGATCTGAGGATAGAAAATGGAGAAGTGAGCAGAATAAGAAAAATCAATATTGTAATTCCGGCGCTATGTCTGCCACGTATACGGGAGGATCAATTAATATCGACGAGCATAGACATCGATTGTTGAGTTTTTTCAAATCCTAATTTTGTAATCTAATACTAACTAATTTATAAATTATAGCGATATTTGTTTGGGCCTAGGAGACGGGGACTTAGCCATTATTCATAGATACTTTCACCCGTACATTCCAAAAGAAAGATAATACGTGGAGTGGGAAAAGAGCTAGAACAATGAAGGTTTGTAATTTAAAAATTTTAAATTCTTATATTAGAATTTAACTTTTTTTCTTTCAAAACAGGAGAAATACGATGAACTTGCACATAGAAATTCGAGTGCAAGTGATGATGCAGTCGAATCTGAGCCTTCTGTTAGCAATATGAATTTATGGCTCGAAGCAACTGGAAGGGCGAAAAGTCGAAGAATAATTGGACTCGGTTCTTTGAGCCGAACCTATAAAGCCCCTGGTGCTTCTTCTTCATCCTCCTCGGCAGTAAGAGCAGAAATAAATCAATTGACCGAAGAGGTTATTCATTTGAGGGTGTTACTAGCACAAGAGGAAAATGAATTGAGACAAAGAGAGCAGGAAGTAAATGAACAGATGAACGAATTTCGGAGGCAATAGATGTTAATTATGAAGCATCTTCAATTAACATCTAGTTCAAGTCAACTTCCTCCTTCTCGATCTGGTCCTCCTCCTGATCCTTGTAATAATGACAATGATGATATATTTTTCGATGATGATGGTGGTGACGATGGTGGTTACGTTTGAATTTAGATGTCGTATTTAAATGTTACTTGACTTATTATATACGATATTTATGTATTGTACGTTATGTTTATGTTTGTTATGTATATATTGATTTGGTATTAAAGTTTGATGTATAAATTAGTTTATATTGTTATATGTGTTTGTTGTAAAACAAGAAAAATAGTATAATCTATCATAATATTTTTTTAAAATTTTCTAGATTAGCAACGAAAAAAAATCGTTGTAGATTTGCGATGAAAAATCATTTTTCGTCACAGAATTGGCAACGAAAAAAAATTTCGTTGCAAGAAATGAAGCACCAGTCGACTCTCACATGTGTCCAGTCGACTGGGATACTATCAATCGAGTGGTCAGTCGGCTAAAGAAGATTCTCTGACCAACTTCTCCACCACCAGTCGAATGATGACAACCATCAGTCGACTGATACATGAGAATTTGCGACGAAAAATTTTTTTCGTCGCAGAAATTATGTCGAAAAAAGTTTTTATCGCAGAATATCCTTACCAGTCAACTGATCAAAATGATCAGTCGACTGCTATTATTGTAGCAGCTTACAGAACTTTTGGTAACTGACTAACCAGTCGAACTGGTCAAACAACAGTCAACTGATGGTATTCATCAGTCGACTGAACTTTGATATTTTGCAACGAAATTTTTTTTGTCGCAGAAATTGCGTCGAAAACTTTTTTTCCGTAGAATATCCTTACCAGTCAACTAATCAAAACGATTAGTCGATTGCTATTACTGTAGTAGTTTACAGAACCTTTGGTAGTCGACTGACCAATCGAACTAGTCAGACTCCAGTCGACTGATGGTATTCATCAGTCGACTGGACTTGGATATTTTGCAATGAAATTTTTTTTCGTCGCAGATTGGCGACGAAAAAATATTCGTCGCCAAATTTATTTCTATTCATGAAAATATATTTATAAGACTTTTGCGATGAACTGTCTATTCGTCGCCAAATTTGGGGACGAAAATTAAATTCGTCGCCAAATTTGGCGACAAATATAATTATTCGTTGCCAAATTTTTGCGACGAACTATTTTTTCATTGCAGATTTAGCGACGAACTATGTTTCGTCGCCAAAGTTGGCGATGAATTTTGTAACGAAAATTTTTTTCGTTGTAATTTTTGCGACAAATTTTTTTTTTTCGTTACAAAATTTAACAACGAATTATTTATAATGAAAAAAAATCGTTACAAAAAAATTTTGCAATGAATTTTAAATAAAAATTTATTACAAAATTTGTCGTCAAATCCTATAATTTTTGCTGGCACACCTAAAATTTAAAATTTTTAAAAGACTCACCATACTTTATTTATTTATTTTTACCAAAAGGAGCATTTAATTTCAAAAATGTCCTTCATGTCGATTTGGTATCAATATTCTTTGTTTGTGATATTAATTTTTAAAAATTAATATTATAATCGGTACTATGATTCCAAACTTTTAAATGGACATTTTTTTTTTACATTCTTAAAACTCTCCTCTTCTACTTCATATTTTAATTTTAGCATTTTAAATTCTTTAGGTCCATAAATCCAAGTCTAGAATGTTTATATAGTCACTCCAAGTTCAACTATATTTTTTAATTCTTAGTTTCAAAATTTTTCTAGCTGTGCACAATTTATTTTTAAAATGTACTCTCTGTGTCAATTGACACATGCTTATAATTTTATGTAAGAGGCTCATAACCAAAGTTGTACACCATAATTATCTTCTCGATACTTATGATATATAACTTTGATTTCGAGCCTCCTATATAAAGTTATGGATATGTCTATGATATAGAGATTGTATTTTAAAAAATAAACTGGGCACGATTAAGAAAACTTTGAAGTCAATATTTTAAGGTACGATTGGACTCAAGATTATTAGATAAATCTATCGGATTTCAATTGAGTTTAATCAGAATTGATTAAGATCATTAATGAGTTTTGTTTAGAAGATTTAAAATTTTGAGACTATAACATAAAATGAAAGAGTATATCGGTCTTGAAAATGTAAAAAACATATGTAATCTTATTTTTGAGCCTGGTGTAATTTTTAAAAATTTAAAACCACTGTAATATTAATTTTTGAAAAATAATATTATGCGATGCTGATTTTAAAAAATAAAATTGATACCAAATTGATGGAAAGGATATTTTTGAAATTAAATGCACAACAAATAAAATATGATGTGCGTTTAAAAATTTTCAAACTTTGAATATATCCTTTGATAAAATATTATACTTTTTTCTCCTTACCCGCTTTTGTATAGATTTGTGTCCGGAGGGGGCAAAACGGAGAAGCTCAGCGGCAATTAAATTTGACAGAGATGGCCAGATGCTCGGATAGGTTGGATGTGGAGAAGAAGATAATATTCATTTGATACTCATTTAAAATAACATCCAGCTCAACTGGTGGAAATTAAGAAATGAATCATTCAGATAAAAGTGACGACGATAAAATTACCCAAAAAGTATAAGGATGAATGTTCGAGGACTATAAAAATTTGTGGAGTATTTATTTTTCCGTCGTATTAATTCTTAGTTAGACAAAATATTTCTTGTGATTTATTTTATTTATAATGATTGTGGGACCAATCAGTAGGGATCGTCAGGATGACAGATTTTATTTTTACCCTAAGGTATCACTGTGAGAGTCTGAGAGCTATAAAATTTTTCGGAATGTCTATTTTTTCACCATGTTAGTTTTTAGTTGAGCAAAAATACTAACGTGAGTTATCTCCCTTCATCCAGTCGTGAGACCGACAGTGAGGAATGTCTGAGATGAGCATATCACCTTTTGCTATAAAGTATCACTACGAGATGATCAAATAGCTAGCACAGACAATAATCTCTAGAAATTACAAAACTTTTTTGGGATGTCTACTCCTGCCGTGTTAGTTTTTTATTGGACAAAAATATTTCTCATAATTTATCTTCCTTCATCTAGTTGTGAGATGGACGATGAAAAAAATCTGAGATAAATGTATCACATTTTGTCCTAAGATATCACTAATTATCGGGATGCTGTATTAATTTTTAATTGGAAAAATATTTTTTATAATTTATTCTTTTTTCATTTAATTGTGGGACCGAAAGAATTCTCCCACCACCGTATTAATTGGCTTTGACTTTCTCTTAATTTTCTGTCATTTGGAGTCGGTCTGATCCATCCGGTGAGTCTTGTGGGCGATCCGATAGAACCAATCTGATAAGGTCGGGAATAACTCGATCCGTGTCTGTTTTATTTAAGGTGATTTATGTTGAGCTCTCGATCGGAGGCGTAACTCATTCACAATGCTAACATGTTTTAGGTTATCTTCAAAAATATTTTTGATATATAAAAGAGTATCCAAAGCATTTTATTTAAATAGCAAGGAAAGAAAATTACATTGCCTTCGCACGTTTACGTGCAATGAAAGGTTCTGGTTCCGAGCTCTATAACATGTTCAATCATGAGGCTCAAGCTCTCGTACGACGTCCCTCCCGTTTTCATCGCCTTCCTCGCCTCAACTCCAATCGTTCTCGCTCTTTTCCTTATCTGGTCCGCCTCTTCTCCTTCGCCCATCACCGACTCCACCGCCATCTCCACGTCCGCGCGGCAGATCAACCCCTCGGTCTCCCGCGAGACAAACGGAGTCTTCGTCTGGCTCTTCAGCGCCACCCCGATCCGCAGCACGCCCACCACAAGCTTCTCGTTCAGAAACTGGTCCCAGAAGTGTGGCCACGTGATCATCGGCACGCCGGCGGCCACTGCCTCCAACGACGAGTTCCAGCCGCAGTGCGTGAGGAAGGCCCCCACGGCGGGGTGCGACAGGATCATCGTCTGAGGCACCCACCCCGTCAGTATCAGCCCCTGCGACCTCGTCCGCTCCTCGAACCCTCCGGCGAGCCAATTCTCCACTTCCTGCGACATGTCCACGGGTTTGATCACCCAGATGAAGGGGTGGTGGGTGGCCTCCAGGCCGAGACCGACCTCGAACATGTGGGCGGAGCTGTTTGTAGTGATGGTGCCGAAGCTGACGTAGATGACGGAGGCCGGGTCATTGGAGTCGAGCCAGTCGGAGATGCGCCGGGTGTCGACGCTGTTCTTGTTGCCACGCAAGACGGCATCTTGCGTTTCTTGGCTGGCGAAGCAAACGGGGCCGATGGACCAAATGGGCCTTCCGAGAGCCTTCTGGTAGAGATCGAGGAACGGAGCCTCCATCTCGCGGAAGGTGTTGAATATGATTCCATCAGCAGTGGCTTCGGCTTCTATCGCCTGTCGTTAAATTAGTTACTATCTTTTGTCAGATGATTAAATTAAGCAGATTGAATGATTTGTAGTAACCTGATCGCGAAGCTTCTCCCTCCCTGGACCTTCTAAGAGCCTCAATGCCTGAGCTCGAATCACCTCCACTTTATGCTCCGGCAGACCCGGCACCAGGAATGGCTGAAACGCGTCGGCCGGAACTTGCTCCGGCGACCCTGCCGCGACGTTGCGACTGCACAACATGTAAAAGCATGACGGCCCGTGGAAGACAAAGCGCGGCAACCGGAGCTCCGCCGCGACGTCCCTCGTCCACGTCATGCACGAGTCGGTCACTAGGCAGCTCGGCTCCGGCCGCTGCTCCCGGAGGTGGTTGACCAATGGCTCTTTCAGCTTAGGAAGCGCCACGAAGAAATTGGACACGAGGTCGCGCGAGGGTAGGAGGTCGATGTTCTCGCAGCCCTCCGGCAGCCCTACGTCTGCGCAGGGGAAGCGGAGGTCGGCGATGCGGATGAGGAGGCCAGCGGCATTGGCACGGTCGACGAGGGGTTTGAACCGGGCGGAGTTGAGGGCGGTGGAGACGACGGTGACGAGGACCCCCTGGGCGGCGAGGAGGCGAGCGAGGTCGATCATGGGGATGACGTGGCCTTGTGCGAAGAACGGCACCAGGACGAAGTGGGGTTTGAGCTGACCATACCCTGCGCCGGAGTCGCCTTCCATGGCAACTCGGTCAGCGGCGACCATGCCGAGGCAAGTGTGCATGATATCAGCCGGAGACGAAGGTGTATAGTTAGCTACAGCCTGCGGATATGCTGTTGGCAAGCCGCCGGGGACTTTTTATTAACCCATAAAAGGTTGGATCTAGGGGTTTCATCTCGTAGTAACGACTTTTTATTAACGATATCCACATTCGACGCCGTGACTGGAACGGAGGGCGATGAATAATAAAATCGAGCGTGAAATCCGAGCAGTGCCAGAAACAAATTTATGCCATTCTGGCAGCTGCACTGAAAATCATTCATCATTATTGCTCAAAACATATATATTTAAAAATATTACAAGTATTTATCAAATCAACGTTCCAGCGCTCAATAATTGATAATAAAATATAACGGAATCACTTTTTCTTATAGAATAAAATATATTTATTGCGTAGGGAGGAAAGTCTCTTAATAGATTTAACTTCATAATTTAATAATTTAGCTTGGTTGATCACAGAACAGAATTAGATGCGTCGTCGATATCAATAGATAAATGAATCAAGCTTGTGAATAAGTTTGATATTCAATTTGATATTCAAACATTAAATCAATTAAATGAATAAATTTGAACAATATAATATATTAAATTAATTAATTAATTAAAATATATATATATTCGATTTATTAATATTTATAAATAATATTCATGAACAGTATTTGTGAATATAATTTATAAATTATATTCATGAATAAAATTAATAAGCTATATTTATAATCAAATTTATTTATAAACTTATTTATTAGTTTGTTTCGACTCTCTTTGAATAAACAAGTTTGAATACGTATATATTTGATTTATTATAGTATTAATGAATAATATTAATGAATAGTATTCGTGAATACAATTTATAATGTTCCTGAATAAAATTCATAAACTAGGTTTATAATAATTAAATTTATTTATAAACTTATTTATTAGTTTGTTTATACTCACTTTAATTATTTATACTAATCAATCAAATAAATATTCAAATTTCGCACAAACACTTAATTTAAAAGTTTAATTAATAACATTTAAATAAAGTAAGCTTAAACAAGTTTGAATAAGTTTGATTTGAACTTAATTGAATTTGATTTAGAAATTTAATATCAATTAAATAAATTAAATTCAATTCAAATTCAAACCAAACTCAATCTATAAAAAATAATTATTTTAATAGTTTGATTAATTTTAAATTTATTTTAACTCAACTTAATTATTTCATCAAATAAATTTTAACAATATAAAATTTGACTCGATTAATTTACAGCTTTAGCCTTTAGGCAAAAGGCTATAGCTTTAACCTTAGCCTTAGATAATAATTGAGGTAAAAAGGTGAAGTGTTCATCCTAGACATTTCTTATTATCAGTCTCACAGTTAGATAAAAAGAGATAAATTATGAGGAGCATTTTTGTTCAATCAAAAACTAATACGGCGAGAGAATAGATACCTTGAAAAATTTTACAACTCTTGAAGATTGACCTTTACTCATTAGGATAATTCTACTGTTTGTGTCAGCTACTTAGTCCTCCCGTGGAGACTAGCCCTAAATAGTAATGATCCGTCAAGTGTATATTTATTTTCCATCAAATGCATATTTATTTTCCAACATTCGACACGGTGGTGCAGCCCTGCGGTGAATATAAATTTAAAACTGAACCATGTCAATTATTTTATTTATTTTATCTATTTGATTATTTTTTATCCTTTTGTTAAAGATGATATTGTTCATCCCAAATATCATTTAAAGTTGGTTTAACAGTTATATGAAAGGAGATACAATATGGTCGATCTGACTGTATTGATGTCTGACAAAATGGAGGATACATACTCCGTCTTTGACAGAAATTGATCCATACTCATCTTTCCATATTTGTATCGTGTTGACCATTCAATTTTGTGGGTGAAAATTATTTGACTGTTTTGTATGATAGCAAGGGATTTTTTTTAAATTTATTTATTAAATAAATTTAGATTTATGTACATTCTATTTAACATTTAAAATTTGATCCTTTTTACCATTTGTTTAATTCTGAGGCAACTATTTCTAGAGGGAAGTCTGTACACAAAATAAAATTTCCTTAAGGTGGTAGCTGCGCGGTTGTTCAAATATCAAATAACTGACAAGAAAAAAGAAAAAGAAAATAAATTGTAGGAATGAATGGTGGTTAAAAAAAAAAAATCTTGGGTTCAACAACATACAAGGAAAAAGAGTGGTGGAACATCATATCTGTTTCAACGATTCGTAACAAGGGGAAAAAACAAACATTAAAGATGAAGTCTCTAAAGACAAGGAAAAAACATTAAAGATGAAATCTTCAATGACAAGTCAAAAAAACTCCGGACTATAATACAATAGTAAAAATGCTCATTCAAGGGTCAAAGATTCATCGTGATTTACTTTTCTTATGATGATCTGAAGATGGACTAGTAGGGGCCGCTAGATTGACGATTCCAACCTTTACACAAATAGTAAAAATGCCCATATAAATATTTTAAAAATTTTGGATTAATTTTTAATTATAGTATATTTATAGATCATTTTTCTCTAAATAGGAATAGATCTCTTGGAATGTCAAGTCTGTCGAAGCAGTTTATATTAACATCCGTCTAATTTATCTTCCTCTTTGATAGGGACAATTAAAAGAGAATCGTTAATGTGACAATTTTTTTTTTTTTTTTAACGACAAGTCAAGAACATTAAAGATGAAATCTTCAAATCGGTTTCAATCTTCTGTTCCGATGCTTCAGTATTAAGATATCTCCACGCTAGAAATTGGAATCTCGAGAAGTCAAAGTAAAATATTGAAAGAAACTATCAAGTGGAGAATGAAGTATTAACCAGAAGCTATTAGATGGCTATGTAATGGCCTACTATTTCTTCTTACAATTGGTTGATAATCTTAAACTACTTGCTGATAACAAACCAATCATAAATCGATAGAGATGTGGGTTGTGGGATCTTCTTTTGAAGATTATTTGTCGAAATTATATGGATAATTTGAATTTAAATATTTGTTATTAATATATTCAAATTTATCTGTCAAGATAATATCCTTCTTAGATGAGTAACTAAGTTGTTGAGTGTTGAGCTAATTGAGCGTCGAGCTCATTCAGTTGTTGAGTTACCGAGCAAGCTGAGTTGCCAAGATGACTGAGTGTGGAGTGTCCAGCTAACAGAGTATCAAATTGGCTAAGTACCTAAATTAGTTGAGTATCAGAGCGACAGATTGCCCAATTAACAAAGTGTCAAGCCGGTTAAGTGTTGAGTACTTGAGCTGGTAGAGTATCTAAACTGACAAAGTGCCTAAATAATAGTGTTAAATTGGCAGAGTGTTGAATACATGCATGAGCTGGTGGGTATTCAACTAATAGAGTTTTATGTTAGCTATTGCTGAGTACTCGAGTTGGCTAATATGATATAACACCCAACTAACAGAGTGTTGAGCTAGGCGAGTGGAAGGAGATGTTGAGGCCTACATTTGACATAATTTCCTTTGTCCCTTTCGGCGGTGCTTCGAGGTTACGACAGATGTCTATTTTCTAAAATATAATGATAGGATTGCATACACAACTAAATATGAGTTGTTTGTGGTAAACTGAGCATTCACTCGAACATTATCATGGGAAAACCTGTTAGGACTTCGGTGGCCGCTAGAGGGGGTGAATAGCGTGTACGTTGTAGATGGAGGAATTCTTTCGCGATCGTGTGCTTGCTACAATTCGGTTAGTGCATAGTTGAATAATAATAAAAATAATAACATAAATACGAGCACATAAATACAACACCAAATATAACATGGTTCGGAACCGAATGTTTCCTACTCCACGAACCGAGCTCAAACGAGCTCTAGCGATGCGTACAACACCACTAATCAAATAAACTCCTCGGAACAATCCGGAGGTGGAGAAATCTAGTACAAGTGATTACAATAGTAATACTAAGCAAATACAATCAAATACAAATATGAAATGCAATACAAGTAAAAAAAATAACTTTACAAGAGCTTTTGATTGTTTGCTTTTGGTTGCTTGAAGAGTAGCCTTGAAGGTCTGGATTGCAGCAACAAATCCTCTCCAAATCGCCTCAAGAAATCATGGTAAAAACCTCCTCCACGAGCTACTTTTATAACCTACATTCGGGTTGATTTTCGCCTAGAAATCGACTGATCGGAACTATCAGTCGACTGCCCCTGCAGTCGTTGTGAGACAACGCCATGTGCCACGTTGGATAAATTCCAACGGATAGACCATCAGTCGACTGATTGCTTAATCAGTCGAGTGCTCAGGTTGATCACTCGATTGGAGAGCTTTCTGTGCCTAAAAACCTGACCATCAGTCAACTGATCTCAAGATCAGTCGACTGCTAGGTCATTTCCCGCAGTCAAATCCTCGTTGACTCCCATCAGTCGACTGACCATAGTCCCAGTCGACTGATACACCTCAAACATGAGGTTTTAACTCAAGTATGGTGCCCCCAAACTCGCTAGACCACTCTTAGTCTAGACCTAAGCCTTCTAGCCACCTCCATCAGCCTCACGCCTATCGGATCCCTCCAAGTCATCCATGACTTGTTCATCCATATGCTAGCTTTCAGGTGCTTCCATCAGCTATTGTCATGCTAATGTGGTCTACACCGCCAAGGCACATTGGGCTTACACTGTCAAGACTCTCACTTGTACTTTACGCCGTCAACCATTGGACTTATGCCACCAAGACTCCCGCTTGGACTTTACACCGCCAATATTCCCCTTGGACTTTCCAATTGCCAAGACTCAAGCTTGGACTTTCCCTTGTCAACCCATGTTGAACTTTCCATGCTAAGATCCATGCTTGGACTTTTCCTTGTCAAGATCCATGTTTGGATTTTCTTTTGCCAAGACCCATGCTTGGACTTTCCTTGCCAACCCATGTTGGACTTTCCATGCCAAGACTCAAGCTTGGACTTCTCCCATGACAATAGTCAAACCATCGTCAAACATCAATTATGATCTGGATCGATTATACCAACAATCTCCCCAACACCAGACATCAATGTCAAACATCAAAACACTACTCGAGTCAAACTCGAGTCTGGTCAATCGTGACTTGGGTCGATTGCACCAACAATCTCTCCCTTTTGATGTTTGACAAAAACACCCTTGAGTTAGGCCCCTAACTCAAATTCCCTTACTAATTTTTCCAAATTGGTAATTCTAACATTCTTCCATTAATTCTCCCTCTTTTTGACATACATCAAAAAGGTTCTCCCAAGGAGGTCAATGTCTCATATTCCAATGAGATCTTATAATCTTCCCCTTGGTCCAACAATATCTAGGATGTCTATAATCTTCTTAGTGATAAGTTCCATATCACTCAAGAGAGGCAACCCTACAAACTCTTCCAATTTCCAAATTGGGCATCTCAAAATCCCATTTCTTCTCCTCATGAGGAAAAATAACATCCATCATTCCATGATGGATACCTCTCCCTAAAAGCTTGCTCCCCCTTGATTATTGCACCAACAATGTCCTTGGGAAGTCTCTAAGTTAATAGGAACACTAAACCATCAAAAATTAAGGTCAAAAGTTCAACATTGAACTTTCCAACACCTTAAAATTGATACGCACCCTAATGACTCTCCTAATCCATATCCAATAGATTTTCACCCTTTCTAATGCTTCCTAAAGCATATCCTAGGGTTAGGAGCAGTTAGGGAACCCTAACATAGCTGAAATCAGGCTAAACAAACTTTGTTTACCCGAAATCAAGTCTGGCAGTCGACTGCTCTACCCATCAGTCGACTGCCATCAAGCGACAGTCGACTGATAACTGAAAATTCTGATTTTTAGTTATTAGAAATGAATTTCAGAAATGCATAAGTAAATATACGTAATTTGAAAAATTGTGAAAATTCATACGTATAATACTTATAACCAATACAATGGGTGAAAAATATTTGAAAAATATTTTACCCATAAAATAGTAAAATTGGCACAAAGTTCAAAAGTAAAGAAAAACTTTAATGTTTTAGCTCACTTTGTATCAACTTCATCAATAGTGATTGCTATCAAAAGATAGACTTCACTAAGGTTTTTTAAAATGATTTTAAAATGTTTTTAAAATCTTATATTGGATCATGTTCCTTGGGCTCAATGTACATTATTTGAACATAAGCTTTCCCAATGATCCATCAATAACATAAGATGAGTTTTAGTTCATCTAGATGCAAAACTATGCACCTTGAACTTAACTCATATCCTAACATCTCACATGTATCTAGGGTGTATCAATATACATATATGTCAATGTAATGTGAGATGTGAGTTTTGTTCATCATAATACTAGGATTTCATGCATTTTCTAAGGCAACACTACTTGATTCTCTTATATATGGGGCTTCAAGTCATGTCAATTGTCCTTGAATCAATTTTATTAATGCATGAATGATCATGACATAAAAGATAAAATAAATAAACATGGTCAATGATCATGATGTCATGATATAAAATAGAGTCTAAGCATACATGACATTTAATCTTAATCCTAAGTAATATCATGACATATTAAATGATTAAAAGTAGATATGATATCATGACATGTTATATGATAAATCAAGCATGACAAATAAAATATAAGATATATAATACCTAAATTTTAGCATTAATTTTCATTTGTTATTATTAAACTCATTTTGTCATATTATCATTTATCTTCCAAATGTGCGAAAAACCCAAAATGACACACTATGACCTCTAAATCTAAATTGTGTCAATTTGATTGATTTTTCATAGTTCCAAAAATATATTGACACATCCTAAAATCTTTTAGGATTTAAATTCAAACCTATTTTCAAGGTATCCATAACCTTGAAAATGAGCTAAAATGTCACCTTTACCATGATTAGGTTAACTACCAATCCATTCAAGGTTGGCACACCTAAATCCATCTAGCATGAATCGATCACGCTCCTAGAAATCCAATACCTATTGGAGCTCCTTGGGTTTACTACGTATTTGCTAGGGATAACTTCCCTAGATATCCTCCTAATGACCCTTCTAGACTTGGTAGCCTTGGTCATTTGGGTCTTACCTAGGTTAACTCTAGGGGTAACTCCCCTTGTAACCTTCTTAATGGCTTGTCTAGGTTTCCTTGAAACCCTAGCCACTAGGCATTTACCTTGGTCAACCTTAGGGATGACTTCCCTATTGACCTTGGTTTCCCTAGACCTAACTTAAGTTCCATAATTGAATGGAACATTGTGATAGGTCTTTTTGGGCTTAAGCTTGCCCTTGGATGATTTTTGTTTCCTAGGTCTTTGACTTTGACTCCTAGACCCTAGGCTTTGATTATTTGACCCTTGCATTTTATTTTGTATATTCCTAAGGGTCTTTTCAAGTTTCTCAAACCTTGACCTCAAGGCTTGGTTCTCAACCTCTAATTTTTCTATTTTGGTGGACTCATTGTGTCTTTGATTATTTTGGTCATTCCTAGGCATATGTCTAGATTTCTTGGAGTTAAAGCCTAGGTGGTTCTCTATCTTTCTAATGGTCTCCCTAGGAAGGATAGGTCTAGAATTGTTTGATCTAGGTTTTTCCTTAGGTAAAATTATTTTAGGGACATTAGTCCCAAATTTCTCCTTATTTGAAATGTTATATGATTTTGCACATAGACAATAAAATTTATTTCTACTAGCATGTTTTTCATGAGTAATTGCAAGTGAATTAAAAACATCTTTTTTGATCCTAGAACTAGAAGATGCATTAAAATATACCTTAGGATTTGCCTTAGAGGCTCCCCCTACATGTGTAGCTCCTTCTTGACCCTTCTTTCTCCCCCTAGGGCATTTACTCCTATAATACCCTCAAGAATTGCACTTGAAGCAAATCACGTGTTCCTTGCTCTTCCTCATTGGGGCATCAATATCCTTGACCTTTTCGTTGACTTTTGGTGCCAAAGGACTTTTTTTTTACCTTCTTTGGGCACTTGCTCTTGTAATACCCGGATTCCCTACACTCAAGGCACATTATATGATTTTTATTATTAATCGAAATGCTTGAGTTACCTATGGTGGTGGTCGATACCGGAGTTGATTCTTCACTTCTTCCGGAGGTTGAAGCAACTTCTTGATTTTGTTCCGGCTCCGGCATAAATGGTCTCTCCTCCCCCTCAATCTTAGAGGTGGAGGGTTCTCCTACTTCTTCTACCTCCTCTTTCACTGATCCAGATTCGGATGTTGATTCCCTATCAACTTTCGAATCCTCACTTTCTTGTGAGGATGAGGATTCTTCATTTTCGAGCTGATCTCTTTCTACTTGAGCCATGGAGGGTTCTTCATGGAGCTTGGCCAATTTTTCCCATAGCTCCTTGGCATATAGAAATTCACCTAACCTAGACACAATATCGTTAGGTAATGAATTTAACATTAATTGCATTACCTTATGATTTCTTTAGAAATCTTGGACTTGCTCTTCAGTCCATCTTTTCTTCTTGAGGTATCCACCTTTTGGACCTCTTGGAATTTCAAACCCCTTCACTAAGATCATCCAATCTTCAAAGTCCATCATGAAGAAGCTCTCCATTCTTGCCCTCCATTGTTCAAAATCTTCTTGTCCATAGAAGGTGTATGGAATTGGAGTGTTGATGTCCCAACCCAATTTTTCTTCATAATCCATCTTCCTCTAGTGCGCTTTTGCTCCCGGGTGTTAGTCCATTGAAGAGCTCCCAGCTCTGATATGAATTGTTAGGACCTCGGTGGCCGCTAGAGGGGGGGGTGAATAGTGTGTACGTCGTAGATGGAGGAATTCTTTCGCGATTGCGTGCTTGCTACAATTCGGTTAGTGCGCAGTGGAATAATAACAAAAACAATAACACAAATACAAGCACACAAACACAACACCAAATGTAACGTGGTTCGGAATCAAATGGTTCCTACTCCACGGATTGAGCTCAAACGAGCTCTAGCGATGCGTACAACACTACTAATCAAATAAACTCTTTCTCGGAACAATCCCGAGGTAGAGAAATCTCGTACAAGTGATTATAATAGTAATACTAAGCAAATACAATCAAATACAAATATGAAATGCAATACAAGTAAAGAAAACAACTTTACAAGAGATTTTTATTGCTTACTTTTGGTTGCTTGAAGAGTAGCCTTAAAGGTCTAGATTGCAATAGCAAATCCCCTCCAAATCACCTCAAGAAACTATGGCAAAAACCTCATTCACGAGCTACTTTTATAACCTGCATTCGGGCTTCTTTTTGCCTAGTAGTCGACTGATCGGGACCATCAGTCGACTGCCCCTGTAGCCATTGTGAGACAACGACATGTGCCACGTTGGATAAATTCCAATGGATAGACCATCAGTCGACTGATCATGCCCATCAATCGACTGATCGCTCAATCGATCAGTGTTGGGTGATCACCGACTAGAGCTTTACGTGCTGAAAACGACTATCGATCGGTGATCTCAAGATCGATCATTGCTCAGGCCATCAATCGACTGTCCAATTCTGACAGTCAACTACCAGGTTATTTCTCGCAGTCAAACCCTAGTTGACTCCCATCAGTCGACTGACCATAGTCTCAGTCGACTGGTACACCTCAAACATGAGGTTTTAACCCAAGTATGTGTTGGTGCAATCGGCCCAGGTCACGATTGACCAGGACTCGAGTTTGGCTCGAGTGATGTTTTGATGTGTTTTGTTGTTTCGACAAAAACATATGACAATATAATTGTCATGGAAAGTCCAAGTCGGACACTTGGCAATGTAAAGTCCAACATGGGTTGGCAAGGAAAGTCCAAGCATGGTCTTGGCATGGAAAGTCCAACATGGGTTGGCAAGGGAAAGTCCAAGCTTGAGTCTTGGCATTTGAGAAGTCCAAGGGTTTGATATTGGCGGCGTAAAGTCCAAGCGGGATCCTTGGCAGCATAAGTCCAATAGTTGGCGGCGTAAAGTCCAAGCGGAGTCTTGGCGACGTAAGTCCAATGTGCCTTGGTGGTGTAGACACCGTTAGCATGACATAGCCGACTAAGGCAAGCACAATAAGTCATGGATGACTTGGAGGGATCCGAGAGGCGTGAGGCTGATGGAGGTGACTAGAAGGCTTAGGTCTAGGCTAAGGGTGGTCTAGCAAGTATGGGGGAACCATACTTGAGTTAAAACCTCATGTTTGAGGTGTGCCAGTCGACTGATGCCATGTGGCGATCGGTGGACCGAGTCAACTAGGGTTTGTGTGGGTTATATGGCCTAGCGATCATGCCATAGGTTGGCGGTCGTGATGCTCTAGCGATCGTGATCGTGTGATCGATCGGTGCTCGGAGTCGACCGGAATGGAGTCGAGACTCGACTGGTCGAGTGAGGACTTCATCAGTCGACTGATGGTCACAATCAGTCGGTGATAGTAGTTCCGTTGGACTTATCCAAGCGTGGAACTAGCGTTGTCTCACGACAGATGGCATCGATCGTGATGGTCTCGATCGATCGGGATAGACTTTTTCCTATATGGAGCTCGTGATGGAGGAAAAAGTAACCGGTTCTTGAGGGCTATTGGGGCGATTTGTTGGTGCAAATCAGGTCTCCAAGTGCAAGCAAGAAACCAAGCATTCAAGCAATCAAAACAAGTGTTGTAAAGTCTTTTCTTTACTTGTATTTCATATTTACATTGTATATTGCTTGTATTTCATTCTTACTGTTGTAAGATTTATTGTAAGGGGTTTCTCCGCCTCCGACTTGTGTCGAGAAGGAGTGTTTATCATTAGTGAGTGCGTGTGCATCACTAGGGCTCTTTAGAGCTCGATCCGTGGAGTAGGAACCGTGCGGTTCCGAACCACGTTATATCATTGTGTTAGCTTGTTGTCTATTTCGTTATCGCTTTTATTATTTCTATTTCCGCTGCGCACTAATGAAATTGTAGACATAAACGGGAGCGAATTTCATCTACGCTATTCACCCCCCCCTCTGCCCATTGTCACTCGGGGTCTGGCCAAGATTCGGCCTCCCCATCTCTTTCTTATATATGCCATGCGTCATCAGTTAGACATAAACTTTGCATTGAACATCTTCCATTGCATTGTGCACTTCACTTCCCCTGTACAAGGGAAAGTGCATATGCCATTTGGACATATCATCACAGCATGGCTCGACTCCGTAGGCATTAACATCCATAGGGGCTCTGCGGCGGCTATCGGAAGTGTCTGTTGTATATCGATTCGTAACTTCTCCTTAGCAGCTTCGGATGGCGATGGAGTTGGCGCCTCGACCACCCGAGCGCCTGAGCGGCCTCCTCCGCCATCGAGATGCAGAGGGCGGCGAGATGCGGACACCTCGATGAGATGACGGATGCGGCGAACACATCGTGGTAGTCCATCGATTCGTCGTGGCGGTGAAGTCGGTTGAGATTATCGGCGATCGGTTGACTCGGTACATCGAGTTATTAGCGAGCGAGCGGCTTTAGCACACATCTCGATAGGATGGAGGAGACCCGGGGCGCGTAGAGCGACATCGGCGATATGCTAGAGATGATCTTGAGCACTGGACTCTGAGTCAGCGACCACCTCCACCGCCACCTCTGCGGACGATTAGAGGATATTTTTTTGGATGTCATTTTGTAGTGAGATTGAGCATAGCCAATCTCCATTTTGATCAAAGACAAATTTAAGTTAAATGAAATCCTTATTTACGAAAAATCTTGTGTGTATGAATGAATATTTGTATAGTGTATTGCTATCATATGTCATGTCATGACATCATGTTTATTCTTAATCATCTTATATGTCATGATTATGCTTAGGGATTAAGGACCAATGTCATGTGTTTTTAGATTTTATCATATGTCGTGACATCATGATCATTGGTCATGCTTAATTATTGCTATCTTTATGCCATGATCATTTCATGCATTTAATTGATTAAAATTGATTTAAGGACTATGGCATGACTTGGAGTCCCATTTATAAGGGAATCAAGTAGAGTTGCCTTAGAAAAATGCTTGAAACCCTAGATTAGGGAGAACAAAACCCACATCTCACATCTAATTGACATGTACGTGTATTTATACACCATAGATACATGTGAGATGCTAGGATATGAGCTAAGTTCAAGGTGCATAGTTTTTGCATCTAGATGAACTAAAACTCATCTAATTTTAGTTGTGGATCATTAGGAGAGCTCGTGTACAAGTCACACACATAGAGCCAAGGAATATGATCCAAGATAAGGTCTTGAAAACATTTTAAAATCATTTTAGAAAACCTTGGTGAAGTCTATCTTTTAATAGCAATCACCATTGATGAAGTTGATACAAAATAGGGCCAAAACATTGAAAATTTCAATGGTTTTGAGTTTTATATCAAATTCACTATTTTATGGGTAAAATAATTTTCAAACATTTTTCACCCATTGTATTGGTCATAGGTATTATACGTATCAAATTTCGTGATTTTTCGATATACGTATAATTAGTTATGATTTTCTGAAACTCAAGTCGATAATCGAAATTGAAATTTGGTTATCGATCGCTCAGTGAGTGGCGATCGATGAGTGTGATCATGGTAGCTGACAGAGTCGACTGCCAAGGCTGATTTCGGAAAACTAAGTTTGGTTAGTCCGTGTTCAGCCATGGCAAAGGTCCCTAACCACTCCTAACCCTAGGATATGCTTTGGGAAGCATTATAAAGGGTGAAAAGCTATTGGATATGGATTAGGAGAGTTGTTTAGGGTTTGTATCAATTTTAAGGTGCGGAAAGTTCAATGTTGAATTTCTAACCTTAATTTTGCTGGTTTAGAGTTCCTATTGGCTTAGGGACTTCCCAAGGACATTGTTGGTGCAATGGTCAAGGGGGAGCAAGCCTTTAGGGGGAGATATCCATCTTGGGATGATGGATGTGTTTTTCTCCTTGAAGGGGAGAATGTTGTCAATTTGGGAAATTTATGGATTTTTAGAAACCCAATTTGGAAATTGGGAGAGTGAATAGGATTGCCTCTCTTGAGTGATATGAGACTTATCACTAGGAAGATGGTAGGCATCCTAGGTATTTTTGGATCAAGGGGGAGATTGTAAGATCTCATTGGGACATGAGACATTGACCTCCTTGGAGAGAAAACCTTTTTGATGTTAGTCAAAAAGGGGGAGAATGTTTGGGGGAGAACATTTGGGATAATTGGTAAAGGATTTGAGTTAGTAGTCTAACTCAATTATTTGTTGGGTTTTGTCAAACATCAAAAAGGGGGAGATTGTTGGTGCAATCAGCCCAGGTCACGATTGACCAGGACTCGAGTTTGGCTCGAGTGATGTTTTGATGTGTTTTGATGTTTCGACAAAAACATATGACAATATAATTGTCATGGAAAGTCCAAGTCGGACACTTGGCAATGTAAAGTCCAACATGGGTTGGCAAGGAAAGTCCAAGCATGGTCTTGGCATGGAAAGTCCAACATGGGTTGGCAAGGGAAAGTCCAAGCTTGAGTCTTGGCATTTGAGAAGTCCAAGGGTTTGATATTGGCGGCGTAAAGTCCAAGCGGGAGTCTTGGCAGCATAAGTCCAATAGTTGGCGGCGTAAAGTCCAAGCGGAGTCTTGGCGGCGTAAGTCCAATGTGCCTTGGTGGTGTAGACACCGTTAGCATGACATAGCCGACGGAAGCACCTGAAGGCTAGCGCGATGGATGAACAAGTCATGGATGACTTGGAGGGATCCGAGAGGCATGAGGCTGATGGAGGTGACTAGAAGGCTTAGGTCTAGGCTAAGGGTGGTCTAGCAAGTATGGGGGAACCATACTTGAGTTAAAACCTCATGTTTGAGGTGTGCTCGATGTCATGTGGCGACCGACCGAGTCAACTAGGGTTCGACCGTGGGTTATGGCCGTAGCAGCCGATCGCTATAGGTTGACAAATGACCGATCGGTGATCACCGATCGGGTACTCGAGAATTCGCCACGTATCGGAGTCGACTGACTCGAGTGAGGACTTCATCAGTCGACTGATGGTCACAATCAATCGACTGATAGTAGTTCCGTTGGACTTATCCAACGTGGAACTAGCCGTTGTCTCACGATAACAGTGGCATCAGTCGACTGATGGTCTCGATCAGTCGACTGATAGACTTTTTCCAGCACAGGTTGAAGCTATATATGGAGCTCGTGATGGAGGAAAAAGTAACCGGTTCTTGAGGAGTATTGGGGCGATTTGTTGGTGCAAATCAGGTCTCCAAGTGCAAGCAAACAACCAAGCATTCAAGCAATCAAAACAAGTGTTGTAAAGTCTTTTCTTTACTTGTATTTCATATTTACATTGTATATTGCTTGTATTTCATTCTTACTATTGTAAGATTTATTGTAAGGGATTTCTCCGCCTCCGACTTGTATCGAGAAGGAGTGTTTATCATTAGTGAGTGCGTGTGCATCACTAGGGCTCTTTAGAGCTCGATCCGTGGAGTAGGAACCGTGCGGTTCCGAACTACATTATATCATTGTGTTAGCTTGTTGTCTATTTCGTTATCGCTTTTATTATTTTTATTTCCGCTGCGCACTAACGAAATTGTAGACATAAACGAGAGCGAATTTCATCTATGCTATTCACCCCCCCTCTAGCCGTTCCAATATTCCTAACAGTATGGTGCTCCCATACTCGCTAGACCACCCTTAGCCTAGACCTAAGCCTTCTAGCCACCTCCATCAGTCTCACACCTATCGAATCCCTCCAAGTCATCCATGACTTATTCATCCATATGCTAGCCTTCAGGTGCTTCCATCAACTATTGTCATGCTAATATGATTTACACCGCTAAGGCACATTGGGCTTACGCTGCCAAGACTCCCGCTTAGACTTTACACCGCCAATATTCCCCTTGGAATTTACAATTGCCAAGACTCAAGCTTGGACTTTCCTTTGCCAACCCATGTTGGACTTTCCATGCTAAGACTCATGCTTGGATTTTTCCTTGCCAAGATCCATGCTTGGACTTTCCTTTACCAAGACCCATGCTTGGACTTTCCTTGCCAACCCATGTTGGACTTTCCATGCCAAGACTCAAGCTTGGACTTCTCCTATGACAATGGTCAAACCATCATCAAACATCAATTATGACCTGGGTCGATTGTACCAATAATCTCCCCAACACCAGACATCAATGTCAAACATCAAAACACTACTCGAGTCAAACTTGAGTCTGGTCAATCATGACCTGGACCGATTGCACTAACAAAACCTACTGAGCTATGGATACAGAGAAGAGAATGAGGGAACAATGGAGGCAGATGGAGATTTCTTACTTTCAGTCCGACATCGTAGCTTCTTATATAAGAGCTCTAACACTCGGCGGTAATAAATGACCCAATAAAGGTCATTCAATTTCTTTCCTGCTCGAGTCGAAACAAAATTTGATTATGGATCTCGAGTATTAACTTTTCTTGCTCGTATAATCTCGAACATTGACTTCTAGCCCTTTTTTTGACTTAGTAGTTAATATATCCATTACATATATTACAACCATTTTTTGACAGCAAAAAAATCTAGTTGGCAAAATGTGGGTTGATCCACTTGGATAAATTTTGTCTCGATTGATTCAACATTTGATGCATGCAAATCGCAGTCACACATGAGTCACTTGAGTTCAATACAACCTGAGATTTGCAACCCCCTATGGGTGCATGTGCGAGAGAGTTTCACACTCATACATATTCACAACTTCATGTGTTGTAATTCAATATAAACTAATCCCAATGCCTTTAAACTCCCAATGTAGGACTAAACTCCTATGCATATGGGAGCCCCCTTCCAACTCCTCATTTTCTATTTATTATTTTCCAACAATCCCCATATGAATGGAAAAATATATATGTGACAATATTCAATAGTTAAATCTTGTATAGGATAGGTAGGTGTTACACTTTGAACCTTCTCATGTGAAGATATATTTATCTGCTAGTTATCAAGTAGACATGATATCCTTAAAATGTTCTATTGTTTATGTAAGCATTTATATATCTCACCCAAAACTTTCCTGATACAACTCAGTTCTTATGAGTGTGTTTGTTTTTGACCATAAACATGTTTGGTTAATTATATGAGAGAATATAAGAATTGTCTTTTAATTCTCTTCGAAGCGGTTCCAATTCTTGGGGCAAAGGTGAAGTGCTCACCCTAGGCGCTCCTCATCGTCGGTCTCATAGCTAGATAAAGGGAGGTAAATCACAAGAGACATTTTTGCCCAACCAAGAACTAGCACGATAAGAGGGTAGGTATCCCGAAAAGCTTTGCAACCCCCGGAGATTGACCCTTGCTCCTTGGGGAAATTCTACCATCGTGCTAGCCACTTGATCCTCTCATGGCGACATCAAAGTGGTTCCAATTTTGTTTCATATAAGTGATCTCTTAATTAAAAGAAACCTGCATTACTTTGTTAGTTATATATGAGAGGTGTCCTAAGATAATCGCCTTATGTTTAAACCATTTATATGATAAATGAAGATTCACTATTTGAGTATACATGTTTTCATGTATTTGATTAGATCTTAAACTCATTTACTGAATATTCACAATATGATTCACAGCATGAGAGAATTTATGATTGAATCACAACTAATGAGTATCTCTACATGTGTAATTGTGATGTATTGAAATTATCCCTAGTCGATGAATTGATAGATTTGGACACTATCAATTCTGTCGAGACTAGCACGAGGTATATTCTTTAGTGTATCCAAGCAGCTGATTCTCACTGGCTGGAGACATTGTGATGTCCGGAGTTAATCATGGATGCTAGTTATGGTAACTAGTTCATTACAGTGACCAGCTGTAAGACTTCATATGGTTCTCTACATATATGGATATATCAATGAAGTTCTTACTGCAGCTTAAGTGCGATGTTCCTTTGACTTGTGGTATTCAAATCATCTTAGTCATGGAGACTTATGCTTTGACATCTTAAGCAAGCATCTCCAAGGAGATGTGGACCCGGGATGATTGAGTATAAGTCGAAGTGCCCGAAGGTATTTGAATAGCCTATAAAGGATTCACCACTCCTTGTGGAGAGATGTATACCCAGGGCCTCTCGTTGGATTGTTACTAAAGTCTTTGGCCAAAGCATTATATGTTTAGAGTAATGTACTCTTGGATACATGTGCAGTAACTAGAATTCGAAGGATGAGGAAATCATAGTTGGGCTAGGTGTGACGTAGCCAGCCTGGTGGAGACTGACATAATAGACCATGTCCTGAACCAAGTGGGTATAAGATACATGAAGGGAATGGGGCATGATTCACTGTGGCTGCTAAAAAGTTTCAGAAGTCGTTTTGGAGTCAACCGTTGATTTTTCGATTAATTGAGGATCATGATATACTACTAGGTGTCACTCATGATCATTCTATAATTAGTGGTTAATTATAGACGACCAACATAAATCGGGAACCTATTTGGTCACACACACAATGAGCGTAATCCGAAGGATTTAAAATGAGCTTGAGAATGAGATTCTCAGAACGAGAGAAACTAGATTTGGTTGGACCAAATAAGGAGCGAGCATGAAATCGTTTCAGTTGCAATCGAAGCATGGATGGGCCATGTCTTTTGAAGACATGACGGATAAACTAAATTGGTTTTGTTCTAATCCAATGGTGGAAAATAAACCAAAGAGATTTGGTTTGTTTTAAACGAATGAACCAAAGTTGGTTCGGTTCGTTTTAACTTAAAATAGACCAATGTGATTCGGTTTATTTTAACTTAAGTTATTGGAGCGGGTTAACAAGTTTTGATTATGAACTAATAACTCTAAGGAAAAGGTTTCTTAGTGGTTAAGAAACACGCACTCTATAAAAGCGCGACTAGAGGTTTAGAGAGCCCTAAGAGTTTTATTTTTGGAAAACCTCTCTTCCTCTCCTCCCTCTCTTCTCATTGTCGCCGTCGCCGCCGCCGCCGAAGGGGATCTTGCCGCCGACGCCAACTGCTGCCACCGATGCCACCTACTGTCGCCGGCCTCCTGCTGCTGCCGGTGATCCTCCGACGACCCTCCTTGGCTCCGATGACCAAGGACCAACCGACCCTTTTCCTTTGGCCGACGCCAAGTCCTCCATCAAGTTGTCCAGTTTTGGATAGCTTGCTTCCTTATTGTTGGAGCGTCATTTGGACGGCGTTTGGAGCTCCGACAACAACTTTCTTGCTGAGGACTGGATCTCCGACAATCCTCATAGGTGGAGGACCAAGGATTCGTCAATCGGTTGACGAATACCTCTTCGGAGAAGCGAGTTTTAGGGACTCGTTTATGCATCCGAATTTTAATTCAGATAGTGATCTTCTCTCGATCACATCATCTTCGACACGAGGCTAGTGACTTCTACGAAGACGAGGCTTATAGCTTGGCGAAGCTATCCCGACGGTACTCGGCGTGGATACGGATAGAGGCAATTCTAGCGTGAGTTGCTCCAGTTGATATCATTCCCGCTACACATGAAACGTCAGGTATAACTAGCGTAATTTTCTTTTATTGCAAAATTTGAAACTGCAATTAGGTCTACACATGTTGTATCTTGCATGCGTGTGGTGTGTATATTGTAATAAATTAGATTTATTGCTTTTATTTCTTCCGTTGTGCACATATTTATGAAACATGTTCGAACACACACCTGCCGCGATGCCGGAGAAACCCAACATACTTTGCTTGCAAGAATAAGGATCATTAGAAGCCATGGGAATAACATTCATATTTAATGGGCATCATTGATCTTTGGGGTAATTCTGACATAATGATTTTACTTTATCGGTGCAGTTAGATTGTTTCATTAAATCTAATTTTTGGGATCTCCAATAAATATAGGCGGGGTTTACTTTGCACCAACTTATTCATAGGCATAAATCACATTTCTCTTGATGAGCTTCCAACTAATTCTCTGTTTAATCCTTTAGTTAGTGGATCTGTCAAATTATCCTTTGGCTTTACATAGTCAACAGTGATAACTTTGATTGAGAGTAATTATCTAATGGCATTATATTTATGATGTATATATCTAGACTTATCATTATATAGATAGTTTTGTTTCTATCCAATCGTCGATTGACTATTATAGTGTATGCAAATTATCGACATAAATTTTGGTCATCTAAGAATATTTTCTAAAAATTATTATAGTCATTCAACCTCTTTACCATATTTGTCAAGGGTTACAAACTTAGATTTTATTATAAATTTGATTATTATATTTTTCTTAAAAATTTTCCACGAAATGATTTCACCTCCTAAAGTGAATATATATCCACTCATAATCTCTAGGTCTTTCATATATAGACCCAACCTTGGATCGGATCCAATTAGGACTCGAGTCGGGTCCAACTAGACTCGATCCAGACCCATAATTGAGTCAACGGGCTGATTACCCATTGACATGGGTTAATGGGTCAGACTCATAATCAGTCTATCATTTGATGAGTCGATTACGATTCAATGGGTCAAAACCCGCTGAATCAATGGTTTGAATTGTCTATTTAGCTTTTTTTTATAATTATACTTTTGAAATTGCCAATTCCAATGGTTGAACCAACGGTTTGAACTAGCAATTCCAATGCTAACTTTCTTTTTTTAATGAATGTTATTATTTGACTATTTTTTATCGATGACTATGATTTAGTGAACGTTATGCTCCAAACTCTATATATAGAATGCTCATTCCATCATTTTCATACCATCTTCTCTTTTCTTCTCTCTAAATTTGAAATTTCAATCGCTTTGAGTATGAGGATATTCAATTTATCAATGATGAACCAGAGTAATTTTCAACAATCAATACACAAGAAAGTGCTAGAACTTTCAAGGTTCGAGAAACTCTACTTTTTAAAATCATCTATTTTTACTAAACATTTTGAAAAAGTCAATTTTTTCATCTAAAGAAATGCGAGCAAAATATAAGTATTGCAATGCCTTTTGCCTTTTATAAATTTCAATTGGTCGGTCATCATGGGTTATTAAAGTGACACATCGAAACAAAGTATCTAATGAAATATGATATTAAATTTGTTGGACCAAATAATGTGCTAGTGGGGTGTGTGTGTTTTGTGTGTGTGTGTGTGGGGGGGGGGGGGGGGGGGGGTTTGTGTTGAACACGTAAATATAAATGACAAAATAAAAGTTATATTTACTTTGTTCATAGCCGAAGGCTGCTAGGCTAAGGCCTGTGATCTGAGATCACTATCAAAGAGCAATCACTAAAGATATCTTTCTCGTTGGAGATAAGAAATTCGTTTCTTTACAAAGAAAGGAAACGTTAACAACCTTACCACCTCTTTAAAGATTAAGTATAAAAGAAACGATGCAATATATATTAAAATGTATACCGACTTAAAATGATGACGATAGAGTATGCAATCGGAGTTATAGCATTACAATCATCGAGCACAAGAGATGAGAAGACAAGCACTTGGAGATTGATGATATGGGTCTTCTATTCGAGGCTTCTTTTATAGACTTATCCAGGTGCCTGAAAGTTCCTCCAGGTGCTTCCATCCAAGTCTTGATCCGATCCGTTGAAGTTGGGTCTTCACTCTCTAGGCGCTTGGATCTCATCCGGGCACTTGGAGTTTGACATGTTAGCCTTCAATGCAAACTTGATCTCTACTTTTTAGTTTGATGTTACTTTGTCCCAGTTGTCTGGACCTCATCTAGGCGACTGCCATGTCATCATGCATATGATTTGGATCTCATTTTTGCCTATACCTGCATTCGAGTCACCTTGACCTATTCTAGATGCTTGAAGTGTTAGTGCAATCGACCCAAGTCATGATTGACCAGATTCGAGTGGGACTCGAATAGGGTTTTGATGTTTAACAATGAATTTATCAATTGTTTGATAATATAGGTTTGCCTATATGTTGACCATATGACTAGTGGATGATTGGGATATCCAAGGTCATATGAGGGAGATTGTTATGAGGAGATTGTTAGAGCAGTCAACCTCAAGTCCAAGGTTGACCAAGCTCGAGTGAGACTCGAGTGGAAGTCCAATATTGGATTCTTGGAAATTGAGAAGTTTAAGCATGGATACTTAGCAAGAAAAAGGCCAAGGGTAGAGTCTTAGAAAGGAAAAGTTCAAATATAGACATTTGGAAAAAAGAAAAGTCCAAGGGTATAGTCTTGGTCGTGTAAGTCCAAGTGTGTAATCTTGGCGGTGAAAGTTTAAATATGGATATTTGGCAAAGGAAGTCTAAGGGTGTAGTCTTGGTCACGTAAGTCAAAGGGTGTAGTCTTGATGGTGAAAGTCCAAGTTTGGAGACTTGGCAAAGGTAGACCTGTTAGCATGACAAGGTCGATGGAAAACAGTTGAAGGCTAGGGCCAATAGTAAGGAGTCGTGGACTTGAACCAAGGGCTTGAGGCTAATGGAAGTGGCTTGATGAATGAAGTCTAGGCTAAGGGTACCTGATGGCATGACGAAGTTGATGGAAGCACCTAAAGGCTAACATGAAGGGTTATGGAATTGTGGAGGACTCGAATGAACCCTAAGGGTGTGAGGCTTATGGAGGTGGTTTGATGGCGTAGGTCTGGCCTAGGGTAAGTATCAAGTATGAGGGAATTATACTTAGGTTAAACCTTAGTTTTAAGGTTTACCAGTTGACTGGTGGTATTGACCAGTCGACTGGTGGTATTGACCAGTCAATTAGAGTTATGACCCAGTCGACTAGTGAGTAGTCGACTGCGGCTCAACTGCTGATTGTGGCTATGGCAGTCGACTGGTGGATTTCACTAATCGACTGCCATGAATGGATAGTCGACTGGCCTTAAGTGGATAGGGCACAGAAGGTCTCGTAATCGACTAATGGCTTGGCAATCAACTGATGGTAATGGTAGTCGACTGCTCAAGTATTTATTGGCAGAAACCGACGTAGATTAGTCCATTGTGTGACAATCAATAAGTGAGCAGTCAACTGGGGGTAAGTTCAATCAATTTCTAGGCAAAAATTATCCTGAGTTAGAGTTATAAAAGGAGTTCACGGAGGAAGAAAGAAGCGTTGGTTCTTGGAGATTTTGGAGAGGAATTGCTACTGCATTCTAGGTCTTCAAAAGCCTTTCAAAGCAACAAACAAGCAAAGATCAAGCAAATGTCACTTGTAAAGTGTTTTGTTTCTTTTTCTTGTATTTCATTTGTATGTGTATTTGGTTGTCTTTGTTGTAAGCATTTCGTTGTAAAGCTCTTGTAAGAGGTTTTCTCCACCTCTGGTGTTATTCCGAGAAGGAGATAAGTTTTAGCAGAGTAGACACTAAGGCTCGGTCATACAATAGGAACTAGGATTCCAAACCAAGTAAAAATCATTGTGTAGTGCTTGTGATTATTTTGTGTATTTTTTTCTACTTGTATTTTATATTCCGCTGCGCACTAACAATTTTGTAGACAAGCGCGAATGTGAATGAACGAAAAATCGACGAAACATTATTCACCCCCTCTAGCGAACTAAATGGTTTTCAACAAGTGATATCAGAGTGAGGACACTCTTCAAGGACTAACCATTGCAAGAGCAAGCATTAGAGGAATAGAGAATAATGGAGTTATCAAATGATGAACTTGGATACAACATCAACACTCCTATTCCGTATAAATTCTATAGACGAGAAGAATTTAACCAATAGAAAGGTAGGATAGAACATTTTATTATGTGTGATATAGAAAATTTGATTATTTTGATGAAAGAGTTAGAAGCGCCCGTGGACAAGACGGGTAGAACACTCGAGAAGAAATAGACGAGGCAACAACTTCAAGAATCCGAAAGAAACAACAAGGTAGCCAAAATGTTAACTAATTTGGTACCTAACGATGTCTTGTGTAGATTAGGTGATTATAAGGATATCAAGGAGAAATGAAACAAATTGATAAAATTCCATGAAGAACCCTCACCTATATAAGATAAGGAGAAAACCGAAGAGGAATGCTCGTCCTTTCAAGAGTATGAGGATTCAGATGTTGAAAGATGTTCAACTTCCGAAGAAGAGGAAAAAGTATCCACCTCTAGGATTGAGGGGGAGGTTAGGCCTTTAATGCCAGAGCAAGAGAAGGAACCCTCTACATCCGGACAAAGTGAAGAACATGCTCAAGATCCTACTACCATCCAAATAGGTAACTCAAGCATAGGTATTAAAAATAAAAATCATGTAACATGCTTTGAGTGTAGAGAACAATGACACTATAAGGGCAAGTGTCCAAAAAGAGTCAAAAAGATTCAAGTGACACCTAAAGGGAAGAAGAAAGTAAAGGAGGTTGGAGCTCCGATTCACAAGAGCAAGGAGCACATAGTGTGCTTCTAGTGCCAACAAAAGGGGAACTATCGGAGTCAATGTCTGAAAGGGAGTCACCTTAGGAAGGACATGAGAGGAGCTTCATATGTAGGGGGAGCTAAGGCAAACCCTAAGGTAACATTCAATAATGCTCTTCCAATTATTTATCATAAGAAGTATGCTAGCAATAAACATTTTTACTTAGGTGCTAAATCTCATAAAATTAAAACTAAGGACGATTCTAGAATCATTAACTCTAGTATTATCCAACCTAAGGATAGGAAAATAGATGAGAGCCTAGGAAATAACCCTAAGAAGGATAGACATATATCTAGGAAGAAATAAAATGCCCAAAAATATAGTGAAAGATCAAAAGTAGCTATATTAGAGAAGGAAAATTAAGTCTTGAGATCAAGACTTGATAAATTGGAAAAGACCCTTGAAAAGATGACAAATTCAATTAAGGGATCTAAAGACCCAGGTCTAGGTGGGCAAGAAATACCAAAGGATAATAAAGGTTTGGGTCACAAATCTAAGTTCAAGAAGACCATACAAACCTACCATAATATTCCATTTAACTATAGAACTAACTATAGGTTTAGAAGTGTCAAGGTCACAAGGGAAGTTATCCCTAGAGTTTACTGTGATAGGTATCTAGTGACTAAGGTTTCAAAGAAACCTAAGAAAGTCATTAGCAAGATTACAAGATAAGTTATCCCTAGAGTTTGTTGGATCGAAAGTGTCGCTAGAGGGGGGGGTGAATAGCGATACGATGTCGTTAAAAAACTTTTGCAATAAGTAAAAAGCAAGTAGAGAATGCACAGCGGAAATATAAAGTAGACAAGATATTTTTACGTGGTTCACAATCTTTCGATTGCTAATCCACGGCCCTAGTGATCCTTGATCACGTACGGAGGGCAATTCACTAAAACCACTCCTCCTCGTTGGAGGTAGGAGCAACGATTACAAAAAGAAATCAAGGCAAAGGGACACTCCCCCTTTCCTTGTTACGATTAAAGCACAAAGACAATTTAAAGAAGTAGAACTTAAATAAATATACCGACAACTCTTATAAGTAGAAGATGTAGCTTTCGTTGTCGGCGGCACTTCGTCGTAGCAAATGTGAGTAGTAGTAGCGGCGTTACGACGGCGTGTTGAGAGCTCTTGAATTCTTGTGATTTGCTTGGCTTGAACATGTCTATTTATGGATATTGATCTATGAATTTAGACATAGGTAGTGTCCAAGGTGAGGTTCTTATCCCCCAAGACTTGTTCATCCACATCCTTTGCGCTAACTCAAGGATGAGGTGTTTCATCCAACCACCTTGTGCCACCTCCAACCTCCTTGGCGCCAACTCAAGGATGAGGTGTTTCATCCAACCACCTTGTGCCACCTCCAACCTCCTTGGGCGCCTAACTTGAGGATGAGGTGTTTCATCCAACCACCTTGTGCCACCTCCAACCTCCTTGGCGCTAACTTGAGGATGAGGTGTTTCATCCAACCACCTTGTGCCACCTCCAACCTCCTTGGGCGCCAACTTGTTGGAGCCATTCAACTTGTGCCACATCATGGGAGCCAACCATCTTGTGCCAACTCACCTTATCTTGGGCGCCACCACAAGGAAGCTTGGTGATGGTTTGATGTCCACCTTGATGCCACATCACCCTTTGTACCAAAACACGAGTCAAGTCCAAATTCACCCCCTTGAAATTCGAGCTCTTCTCGAGGCTGGAACTTGACTAGCAGTTGACTGTAGTCAAAGGGTTTTGGACTGCAGTACAAGTTAGCTTAAAATATAAAGTACGATGGTTCTAACCATTTGATCTCGACCTAGACCTTCCATTGGAGGTATTGGGTCGGATCTACGCTTAACGACCTTGCTTCGCCACACGAGCTTACCTTGTAGCCTCGCTCGGCTTCACCCGAGTACCTCGGCTTCCTCCAAGTCCTCGGCGTTCGACCACCTCGGTTCCCACCGGTGTCGCAGACCTTCCGCTCAACTTTAGCATTTCTGCACACTTAATTGAGCTCGTAAGATAACAAATATACCCTTAACTATTGAGCCTTTTGCCATAATCAAAATACCGGTTCGACTTTGGTGCCCACTGCACCAACAATCTCCCCCTTTTTGATTCATGGCAAACCGACAAAAAAGTTAAGGAAAAATTAAGCATAACAGTAAGCTAGCATAATGATTAAGCATGAATGAGCTAGCATAAAGATTAAATATGAATGAGCTAGCATAAAGATTAAATATGAATGAGCTAGCATAATGATTAAATATGAATGAGCTAGCATAATGATTAAGTATGAATGAGCTAGCATAAAGATTAAGCATGAGTGAGCTAGCATAAAGATTAAGCATGAGTGAGAAATATTATTGTTTCAAGTTCTCCCTTCGAGGTAACCTCCCTCGACCGAAGGTGAGTTCTTGAAAAATAATTTTACTCCTTAATAGTTGCTTAAGTAAACGGAATTACTTAATATAAAAGGTAATAATTTTGTTTACTTTCTTCCTTACTTTTGTGACTTTCTCCCCTTTGCCTTAACTCAAAAGTTTGTAAATATATTTTAAGGTTTGTAAGTCCAAGCAAGTTCCTAATATAAATATATATATATATATATATATATATATATATATATATATATATATATATATATATATATATATATATATATATATATATATTTTTTTTTAAAAAATAATAAGCTTGAAAATATGTTCATCTAAAATGTACAACTCCTGACTTCATTTCTAGTGAATTGAGCTAGCTCTTCTTGCATAGCAATAATCCAAATGGGATCAAGAAGTGCTTGTTCAATAGTTTTGGGTCTGATTTTGGAAATTAACTAGATTTGACTAATGTTTCGATGAAGCTCTAGTTCGAACTCCCTAAATTTGGATCACCTATAACTTGATTGATAGGATGACTTGGGTTAGGGTCATCTATCACTTGGTCGATAGGATGACTTGGGTTAGGACGAGATTCAAGTTCAAGATCGAGTCGGGTTTGCTATAAGTTGATTTGCTAGTTGGTTTTGTTAAGGATTGAACGGTTCGTGTCCTTCGAAAAACTATATTAATGGTTTCTTCGACTCTAAGAGTGTCGTGATTGTATACCCTATAAGCTCTATCGTGGTTGAGTATCCTAGAAAGGTTCCAAAGAGAGGTTTTGGATTTGAATTTCCTAGGTAATCCTTAGTGTTTAAGATATGTATTTGCATCCAAATACCCTAAAGTATTTGATGTTCGGTATTTTATCGTGATAAATCTCGACGAGGTCTTTTGGTGCCTCTTTACCATAAGGATCCTATTTTGGACATAGCAAGTCGCATTAACTACTCGCCAAAATCTATCTGTAGGTTATACTGCTTAACATTGTCCTAGCGGCTTGTAGGGTTCTATTTTTCCGCTCGACTAACCCATTTTGTTGTGGGGTTCTAGGACATGAAAACTCATGGTGGTATCCGCTTAGGTTACGTAAATCAGAAACCCGTGGTTTTCGAATTCACCACCATGATCGCTTCTAAGTCTTTTAATCTTAAGGTTCTTTTGATTTTCGATTAACCTACAAAGATTGATTAGTTGGTCTAGGTATCATTTTTATGTTTGATAAACCTAACCTAAGTAAATCTAGAATAGTCGCCAATTATGACTACAAAATTGACTACCATTGAGTGACTTAGCTCCATGTGAATCAAATAGATCCATGTGTAGGAGCTCAAGAACACTTTTGGTCTGCTCTGATTAGTTAATTGATGTTGTGTCCTAGATTGTTTACCTTGTTGACAAGCATTACATATTTTATTATCCAAGTTGTTTAGTTTAGGCAAACCTATAACTGTTTCACCGACTCATCTTGTGGACGAGTCTTAAAAGCAGTGTCCGAGTCTTCTGTCATAACCAAGATTCTCTCACGGTCATAAGACACTTGGTTGAGGAGTTGGGTAAATTTATGGTGTAGTTGTTGCTACTCCTAGTTCCTTTAAGTTTTATTTTAGATGTTTCATTTATTTTTATTACGATTCATTTTCTAGAAATATGACCTTATAATTGTTATCACACAATTGGCTTACACTAAGTAAATTATATTGAAAGTTTTCTACTAATAAGACATTTTGAATTGTAAAGTTAGAGTTGAGCTCAATATCACCCGATCCGATGATTTTGAGCTTGCCGCTATTTTCGGGCTACCGATCCTTGTCGCTTGAATCGTAATCTTCAAAATTTGAGTTGATCCCTGGCATGTGTCGAGTAACCATCGTCTAACATCCATCGATCCTACACATAAGGTAGTTGGATCGGATATTGGAATTACTAAAGGGTTGTTTGTAAGTTTTAAACCTAAATCATCTCACCAATATCTACATGATCAAAACATGTTATTCCTATGTGTTATTGTGAGATGACTTTCAATTTTACTTGATTAATTTTAATGAATTTAAATTAACCAACATTAGGTTAGATTCGATTTAGTCTAAGCTCATCAAGTAATCTTTTCAAGAGATTAGCTTCTGTGTCGTGGCGAGGCACAGAGAGGCCTTCTTTGATCTAACAACGACCACTTCCTTAGACAAAGCTAATTTCAAGAAATTGATAACTCGACTTACTTGAGACTACGCCTCTAACTAGTTATTTTTGAAAAGAGGCTCCCGAGGCTCAATCTTTCGTAGGATTTTAGTTGGTTTATTTTGAAAAGAGGCTCCTGAGGCTCAATCTTTTCGCAGGATTTTAGTTGGTTATGAGTCCTATCTAACCATTCTAAAAATAAAGGAAAAAACTAAGCATGCAATTTCTAAGACTTAACAAAAATACATTTTGTATTGGCTCCCCCTGGACCATTGAATCGAGTGGGTCTATTCACATAGTGAATTTGGTCCTTGGGAACCCAATACATGTTAGATCCTAAAGTTGAAATCAAAGTGGTCTTAGGGACCCATGCTTGGACATTTTTCTTATGTTGGTTTACTATAGACATATATGACTTATTGGTTGTATTTGAGTTAAACCCGAGTCCGGCCTTGTTGTACACGGCCCTTTGTGATCCAAGTAAGAGGTCAAGTCCCTTGGATCCCAAAGTGAACCTTTCCAACGTGTTCCTAAGGTCTTCGACTTGTGTTTTCAAAAGCGAGTTCTCAACTTCAAGCTTTTCAACTTGAGTTGAGTCCTCCTCTTGAATACGAGTAGTCGAAGAGGTTAGGGAGACCTCATGTTTGAGAAGGTTAACCTCCTCAATTAGGGTCTCGACCTTGGACTCGGACTTAGCTAGTTTCTTATTTAAAAATTTAATTGCACCATACAAAGTATTAAGTAACGACTGACCCTTAATGATTCTTTTGAACCGGATACGGATCCGTGGCTTGTCTTGAATGGAAGCTCATCATCGGATTCGACTCGACTCTTCTTCGGCTTTCGAGTCGTGCTCGGTCGGCTTGGCCATTAGAGCTTGGATATCGCCTTCTTCCTCCGACAACTCCTCCCAAGTAGCGTTTAGCGCTTTCTTGGTCTTTGATGCGTTATTCTTTAGCTTTGGGCACTCGGACTTGATGTGACCG
The DNA here is from genome assembly GCA_025175895.1 of Wurfbainia villosa. Lineage (NCBI taxonomy): Eukaryota > Viridiplantae > Streptophyta > Magnoliopsida > Zingiberales > Zingiberaceae > Wurfbainia > Wurfbainia villosa. Next base: position 9,698,908 of record CM046004.1, on the reverse strand, counting down.
AACCTGCTGCACTCATAGCATCTAAAATTAGAAGTATTTGAATTAGGTTTAGGCTTACCTTGAGTTGTTGGTCGCTGCCTCTTGATCATCTTCCTAACTAGATTGACTAGTTCGGATTCTATTTCGAGTCTACTTCGATTCGACTCGCCTTCTTCCTTCGGGGTGGCTTGCTTGCGGGCTTCTTCTTCTTGAACCTGCAACTAACGCAATACTCTTCTCGCCCGACCACGTTAGTTTGCTCATGTAATTCAAGTTCAAAACAATTCGCCTAACCTAATTTTAGAAAGGTCCTTGGAGACCTTGTAGGCATCGACCATGGATGCCCACAAGGTGGTCCTAGGAAACGAGTTAAGAGAATATAAGGTCGCGATTCTCGACCTTTTGTCCGATGGCATGGAGTTGGTTGACGATGTCTTGGATACGAGCATGTAGTTGAGTTGCGGTCTCGCTTTTCCTGCATTTTCAAGTTATACAATTTATTTAAAAGTAAATCTCTTTACATACCTTCGTGTCGCCGGTGCCTTCGTGTAGTTCCACTAGCTTGGTCCATAAGTCCTTTGCACTAATGAAGGGCCGACGCGTTGAGCTCTTCCTTGACAACCCACATTGCAAGATTTGAGTTGCCTTGGCATCGGCTTCTACTTGTTTTTCATGGAATTTGACCATTGATCGTAACCCAAAGATTCACCATCTTCATTAATAGGAAGTGTGAAACCGGTTTGGATTACGATCCACATCTCGATTTGGGTTTTAAGAAAGCATTCCATCCGACCCTTCCAATAACGAAAGTCATTACCGTTGTAAAACGAGGGTCGGGCGGTGCTAAACCCTTCGAGATGGGCCATTTAAAAACAAGAAGAAGAACGATTTAAAAGAATCTTGCAAAACACACACGAAGAATATTCCAAGACTTTCGCCTTGGATTAGTAGAAAAGGGAAGTAAAAAGATATATAAAATGTAATTTGCAAAAAGAAATAAACAATCAAATGCGAATGTCGTTGAAGTTCCGGAGGACAACCTTACTCGGGATCTAACCCGAAGGACAACCTTATCCGGATCCTAAAGCCTCTAATGCAATTCTATATGTAGGAGAAGATAAGCAAGTGAAATAATTATACGAAAACAGAAATAAATAAATAAAAAATCTGTAAAAAAAAAGAAAAACAAAGCTAGATTGGTGGTTTCACCGAATCTTAGCGCCCCCGGCTCTGATACCAATTGTTGGATCGAAAGTGTCGCTAGAGGGGGGGGTGAATAGCGATACGATGTCGTTAAAAAACTTTTGCAATAAGTAAAAAGCAAGTAGAGAATGCACAGCGGAAATATAAAGTAGACAAGATATTTTTACGTGGTTCACAATCTTTCGATTGCTAATCCACGGCCCTAGTGATCCTTGATCACGTACGGAGGGCAATTCACTAAAACCACTCCTCCTCGTTGGAGGTAGGAGCAACGACATAAAGAAATCAAGGCAAAGGGACACTCCCCCTTTCCTTGTTACGATTAAAGCAAAAAGACAATTTAAAGAAGTAGAACTTAAATAAATATACCGACAACTCTTATAAGTAGAAGATGTAGCTTTCGTTGTCGGCGGCACTTCGTCGTAGCAAATGTGAGTAGTAGTAGCAAGCATTTACGACGGCGTGTTGAGAGCTCTTGAATTCTTGTTATTTGCTTGGCTTGAACATGTCTATTTATGGATATTGATCTATGAATTTAGACATAGGTAGTGTCCAAGGTGAGGTTCTTATCCCCCAAGACTTGTTCATCCACATCCTTTGCGCCAACTCAAGGATGAGGTGTTTCATCCAACCACCTTGTGCCACCTCCAACCTCCTTGTGCGCCAACTCAAGGATGAGGTGTTTCATCCAACCACCTTGTGCCACCTCCAACCTCCTTGGGCGCCAACTTGAGGATGAGGTGTTTCATCCAACCACCTTGTGCCACCTCAAACCTCCTTGGGCGCCAACTTGTTGGAGCCATTCAACATGTGCCACATCATGGGAGCCAACCATCTTGTGCCAACTCACCTTATATTGGCCCACCACAAGGAAGCTTGGTGATGGTTTGGATGTCCACCTTGATGCCACATCACCCTTTGTACCAAAACACGAGTCAAGTCCAAATTCACCCCCTTGAAATTCGAGCTCTTCTCGAGGCTGGAACTTGACTAGCAGTTGACTGTAGTCAAAGGGTTTTGGACTGCAGTACAAGTTAGCTTAAAATATAAAGTACGATGGTTCTAACCATTTGATCTCGACCTAGACCTTCCATTGGAGGTATTGGGTCGGATCTACGCTTAACGACCTTGCTTCGCTTTCACACGAGCTTACCTTGTAGCCTCGCTTCCGGTCTTCACCCGAGTACCTCGGCTTCCTCCGAAGTCCCTCTGGCGTTGCCCGACCACCTCGGTTCCCACCGGGTGTCGCAGACCTTCCGCTCAACTTTAGCATTTCTGCACACTTAATTGAGCTCGTAAGATAACAAATATACCCTTAACTATTGAGCCTTTTGCCATAATCAAAATACCGGTTCGACTTTGGTGCCCACTGCACCAACAGAGTTAACCTTGAGAAGACCAAAATGATCAAGACTTCCAATTCTAGGAGAGTCATTAGGAAGGTACTAAGGGAGGTTATCCCTAGTGAGTACCTAGTAAATCCAAGGAGCTCCAATAGATTTTGGGTTCCTAGGAGCATGATCCCTTCACACTAGATGGGTTTAAGGTGTGTCAATCTTAAATGGATGGGTAGTTAACCTAACCATGGTAGAGTTGATACTTTAGGGCATTTTCAAAGTAATGTGATACCTTAGAAATGAGTTTAGAAATATATCTTAAAAATTTTTAGGATGTATCAATGGATTTCATAGAAGATAAAAATTGATTATAATTGACACAAGTAGATTTAGAGTTAAAAGTGTGTCATTTTGGATTTTGACACATATGAGAGATTGAGTCATTATGATAAATTGGGTATAATTTTAGCAAATAGAAATTTGATTTAAGACTTAGGTATTCTATACCTTTATATTTTATATATTTGTCATGCTTTTTTTTGCCATATGTCATGTCATGATACCATGTTTCATATGATCATTTAAAATGTCATGATAGTTTTTAAATTGATTAATATCATGTCAATACTTAGGTTTTTTCTATTATGTCATGACATCATGAATCATTGGTAAATACTTTTAAATTATTCAAATCATTTATGTCATGAGCATAATTCATGCATTTAGGATAATCACACTGAAATTAAGGACAAACGACATTATTTGATGCCCTAAATAAAGTAATCAAATGGATGTGCCTAGATATAATGCATGAACCCTTAGATTTAGGGAAGAACAAAATCCACATCTCATAAAACCCATAGGATGATATGTGTGCGTATTGATACACCCTAGACACATATGAGATGTTAGGAAAATGAGTTAAGTTCATGTGCTTATATAGTACATTTATATGAACTCAAACTCACAATATAACATGAAGAAATTATGAGAAAAGATAATGTACAAGTCATGTGCATCTAGTCCATAGACCATGATTGAAATTAAGGTTTGAAAATAATTTCAGAAACATTTTGAAAAATCTTGATAAGTTTATCTTTTGATAGGAACCACCATTGATAATTTTGACACAAAGTTAGATAAAACATTAAAGGTTTCAATGTTTTTAAACTTTGTATCAATTTTGGAAATTAATGGATATTTTTAATATAAAATTTATTTTCACCCATTGTACATGACATAAGTAATGTATGTATGAAATTTCAAGATTTTTTTAAAATCATATAATTACTTATAATTTTTTAAAAATTATTTTTTGCAAACTGCAAAAACCAGTCGACTACCGCATGGAGCAGTCGATTGGTGGTGTGGCAGTTGATTGATTACTGATTTCAATTGACTATTGGTCTGATTTCTAACTGAATAAGGTTTGTTTAGCTATTTATCAACACCCCTAAGTACCCTAGCCACTTCTTGTTGGGTTTCTCCGGCACCGACGTGGGTGTGTGTTCGAACATGTTTCGTAAACATGCACACAGCGAAAGCAAAAATAAGTAATAAACTAATTTATTACAACACACACACCACACACATGCAAGGATACATCAAGTGTAGACATAATCGTCATTTCAAATTTTGCAATAAAAGAAAACTACTCTAAGTATACCTGACGAATTATATGAAGCGGAAATGACATCAACCTTAGTGACCCTCGTAAGTTTTGCCTTTATCCATATCCATGCAGAGTATCATTGGGATAGCTTCAACAAGCTATGAGCCCCGTCTTCACATGAAATACTAGTCTCATATCGAAGACATTGTGATCCAAGAGACGATCACAATTCGAATCCAATTCGAATCCAAAAATGAGTTTCGTAAACTCACTTCTCGAAAGTGGTTTTTGTCAACCAATTGACGAAACTTCGATCCTCCACCAAAGTGGATTTTTGGAGATCCAATCCTCGGCAAGGTGGTCACTGTCGGAGTTCCGAACATTGGCTAAACAATGCTCTCGTCACAAAGGACGCAAGATGTCCAAAAGGGAAGCTTGGTGGAGGAGATGGTCGACCAAACTAGTGGCCGACGACTGAAGGTGGTCAGCGGCTGGATTGCTAGCCGGTGGATGGCCGGCGGCTTGGTGGTTGGCCAGCGGTTGAAGGTAGTTGGTGGTTGAGCTTGGGCGGCAACAACAACCTTTGGTCGGCGCACAAGCAAAGGGTTGGGCGGCAAGGAGCAAGGAGAGAAATCAGCTAGGGATTCAAAAACCTAAGTCGATCGAACCAACGAACGAACGAACACGGGTTATCTCTCAACCCCGTTATTTATAGAGAACGTATCTCTTATCCAATAAGAGACTTTTTCTCAAGACCTTTTCTCTAAAGTCTTTTTTCGAAAACCGTGTTGGTTTATTTTAAGTTAAAATGAACCGAACCAATTTTAGTTCATTCGTTTAAAACAAACCAAACCACTTTGGTTTATTTCCACCATTGGATTAAAACCAAACCGATTTGGTTCATCCATCATGTCTTCATAAGACTCAACTCATCCATGATTCCGATGCGACTGAAACAATTTCATACTCTCTTCATGTTTGATCCAACCAAACCAAGTTTCTCTCGATATGAGAATCTCATTCTCAAACTTGTTTTAAATCCTTCGGATAACACTCATAGTGCGTGTGACCAAATAAGTTTCCGATTTATGTTGGTTGTCTATAATTAACCATTAATTATAGAACGATCATGAGTGACATCTAGTAGTACATCATGATCCCCAATTAATCGAAAAATCAACGTTTGACCCCAGAACAACTTCTGAAACCTTTCAGCAGCTACAGTGAATTGTGCCTCATTCCCTTCACTCATCTTATATCCACTTGGTTCAGGATATGGTCCATTGTGTCAGTCCCCACTAGGCTGACAATGTCACACCTAACCCAAGTATTACTTCCTCGTCCTCCGGATTCAACTTACTGCACATGTATCCAAGAGTACCATACTCTAAACATGTAATGATTTGGCCAAAGACTTTAGTAACAATCCGACGAGAGACCATAGGGTATACATCTCCTCGCAATGAGTGGTGAATACTCTGTAGGCTATTCAAACACCTTCGGCCACTTCGACTTATACCCAATCATCCTGGGTCTACATCTCCTCAGAGATGCTTGCTTAAGATGTCAAAGTATAAGTCTACATGACCAAGATGACTTGAATACCATAAGTCGAAGGAACATCACACTTAAGCTATAGTAAAAATTTCATTGACATATCCATATATGCATTGAACCATATGAAGTCTTACAACTAGTCACTCCAATAAACTAATTAACATAACTAGCATCCACGGTTAACTCCAGACATCTCAATGTCTCCAGTCAGCCAGAAATAGCTGCTTGGATAAACCAAAGAGTATAACTCGTGCTAATCTCAACATAATTAATGGTGTTTGAATACATCAATTCATCAACTAGGGATAATTCTAATATATCACAATTATCCATGTAGAGATACGCACTAGTTGTGATTTAATCACAAAGTCTCTCATGTTGTGAATCGTATTGCGAATATTCAGTAAATGAGTTTAAGATCCAATCAAATACATGATAGTATGTACACTCAAATAGGGAATATTCATTTATCAAATAAATGGTGCAACCATAAGACGATTGTCTTAGGACATCTCTCGTATATAACTAACAAACTCCTACTTGACCTAATGTCAATCGCCACGATATCCAATACCATAAGCTCTAACATGACCCTCAAATTTACTTTGAGATAAGGCCTTAGTTAAAGGGTCTATTAAGTTCCTTTAGTGGGAATCTTCTCGATTTGTATTTCTTTCTTACTAATGATCTCTCTGATCAAATAATAGTGGCGAAATACATGTTTGGATCATTAATGAGACCTTGGTTCTTTTTCCTCTGTAATCGCTCCATTGTTGTCGTAGTAGATTGGTATTGCTTCAACAATAGTTGGAACCACACCAAGTTCAAAAATGAACTTATTGATCTAAACTGCTTCTTTTGCTGCTTCCGAAGCTGCAATGTATTCTTCCTCAATGGTAGAATCCACCACAGTGTCTTGCTTGGAACTTTTCCAACTTACTGCGCCTCTATTCAAGGTGAATATGTACCCAGACTGAGACTTGGAATCATCCTTGTCTGTCTGGAAGCTGGCATCCGTATATCCACGTATTACTATATCACCCTCTCCATATATTAGAAACACATTCTTAGTTCTTCTTAAGTACTTAAGGATTGTCTTAACAGCCGCCCAATGATCTATTCCTGGATCAAACTGGTATTTACTCGTGACACTCAGAGAATACGATACATCGGGCCTCGTACATAACATAACATACATGATAGATCATATTGCAGATACATAGGAGATCTTACTCATGCAAATCCTCTCGTCTTCTGTGCATGGACACATAGACTTTGAAAGGTGTATCCCATGTCTGATGGGAAGGAAACCTTTATTGGATTCCAACATGCTAAACCTCTTTAGCACTCGGTATATATATGTAAATTGCGAAAGACCAAATAATTGTTTCGATCTATCTCTATAGATCTTAATCCCGAGGATGTAGGTCGCTTCTCCCAGGTCTTTCATGGAGAATGTTTTGGATAATCAAATTTTGTCATTTCTTATAAATAATATGTCATCGACATACAACACTAGGAACACGACTGCACTCCCACTTACCTTCTTGTACACAGAGTTTGTCTGGATTTTGTGAGAAATCAAACCTTTTGATTATCTCATCAAAATGGATATTCCATCTCCTGGATGTTTGCTTTAGTCCATATATAGACCATCGAAGCTTGCATACCTTGGTTTTATCAACTGATGTGAAACTCTCGGATTGTATCATATACACGTCCTCGAGTAGGTTTCCATTAAGGAAAGTCATTTTCACATCCATCTATCATATCTCATAATCATAATAAGCCGCTATAGCCAGGAGCATCCAAATGGATTTAAGCATAGCTACTGGTGAATAGGTCTCGTCATAATCAACACCTTACTTTTGATGATAGCCTTTTGCCACTAATCTAGCCTTAAAGGTAATCACATTACCATCCATGTCGGTCTTCTTCTTGAAAACTCACTTGCACCATATAGGCTTAATGCCTTTAGGTGGGTCCACCAAGTTCCAAACTTGATTTTCATACATGAAATCTATTTCCGACTTCATAGCTTCAAGTCATTTGTCCCTTTCTGAACTTTTCAGAACTTCTTCATAACTGGTAGGCTCCTCATCGTCAATAAGTAACACGTCGTTTGATTCGCTTACGAGAAATTCATATCTCTCAGGAATATTGTGTGTTCTACCAGATCTACAAAGATGTGGTGTCATAATAGATTCAACCAATGTCTCATCACTATGAGTTATCGGTTGAGGTGCTTGACCAGGTATCTCATCAATGTTTATTGGAGTCTCATGAACCTCCTCAAGTTCAAAGACACTCCCACTGTTTTCTTGCAAGAGAAACTCTTTCTCTAGAAATACAACATGCCTTGAAATAAACACCTTTTGTTCCACAGGGTGATAGAATTGGTAACCCTCGTTTCCTTAGGGTATCCAATAAATAGACATTTATCAGACTTAGTATCCAATTTTTCTGATACAATCCGTTTCACATAAGCAGGACAATCTCATATCTTCAAATAAGATAAATAAGGTTTCTTACTATTTCATATCTTATATAGAGTAGTGGAGACTACCTTGGTCGGGACTCTGTTTAGCAAGTAAACAACTGTCTGAAGTGCATAGCCCCAAAAAGACTTGGAAAGATTCACATGATTCATCGTAGACCTAACCATATCCAACAAGGTTCGGTTTCGCCTCTCAGATATACCATTAAGCTGTGGTGTATATGACGGAGTCCATTAAGACAATATATCATTGTCCCTTAGATAATCTAGAAACTCTTGACTCAAGTATTTACCACCTCGATCAGATCGAAGTATTTTAATACTTTTGCCAAGTTGTTTCTCTACTTCATTTCTGAATCCTTTGAAATTTTCAAAGGCTTAAGACTTGTGTTTCATCAAGAACATATACCCAAATCATGAGTGATCATCGATAAAGATAATGAAGTAGTTATAGCCTCCTAGAGCATGAGTTGATATAGATCTGCATACATCAGTATGTATTAATCTAAGCAACTCTCCCACCGATTTACCTTTTCCAATAAAAGATAACTTAGTCATCTTGCCTTTTAAGCATGATTCGCATGTATCGAATGAATCAAATTCAAACGATTTTAGAATTCCATATCGGTGTAATTCGAACATGCGTTTATTGCTTACATGGCCAAGACGATAATGTCACATATAAGAGTCTAATTGATTATCTTTTCGAGCATGTTTGTTGCTCGCTTCGATATTGAAAATGTCACCGGATACGTCTAATGTATATATTCCATTGCATAAAGTTTCAGTCCCATAAATAACGTCATTCAAAATTATGTAACAACAATTATTACTAAAAGTCAAATAGTATCCATTTCTATTTAAGTAGGAAATAGAAACAATGTTCTTTATTAACGAAGGTACATAATAGCAATAGTCCAATTCTAAGACAAGTCCTATAGAGAGCTTCAACAAATATGTTCCGATGGTGACCGCAACAATCTTTGCTCCATTACGAACTTGCAAATTTGATTCTCCCTTGACGAGTCTTCTTCTATTCCTTAGCTCATGTAAGTCATTATAAAATAATTCTAAAATTCTAAATTTTTTTAAAAAATTCTATAAAATAATTTTTTTAATTAATTAATAATAGTTTATTATTATTTTATTTTTATTTGCGTGGATTTTCAAGCCCATTGCCCTTTTCCCCCCTTCTCTTCCCTTCTCCTTGCTCAGCCCAATTACCACCGAGGCGGGCGACGTGCAGCTGCATCCCTTCCTCGAAATCCAACCTGATCTTTCTTCTGTTTTCCCCCCTTGGTTGGACGATTTCCTATCTGAAATTGGAAATTGGAAATTGGAAGCATTCCATCTTGGCATTCATAGCGGGAGATAGCATTGAGAGGGGCCGATCCACTGAAAAATGTTATGGTAAGCTGAATGTTATGGTACATGGCAAGATCCAGTAATCCTATGTTGGCTAAAATAACTTGTATGATTAACAGATGATATCACATTCTCTGAGTATGCTTGTGCGCACCCTTTATCGAACACAAGGGCTGAAGAAGTCCCCTTGGTATATCAAAGTTGCTTGGAGTTTTGGAGAAGTCTCTTTGCAGGTAGTTGATTCACTGCTAACCAAAGTAATACAAGAATTGGAGCATCGTCTTACCAGGAAATAGGAGATGGTAGGCCATCTTAACTTGGTGTTTTATATGCTGCTTCATTATCTAAACATGATCACACTTTCTTCTTTTACACGATAACTTAGTCCTCTGCACTTGAAACTATCATCTACAACTATTAATCAATCATATTGTTCATATCCACCTAGCTTGAATATCTTTCTTCTTATGCTACTCCACTAGAATGGATATTACTGTAGATCATCTTGGATGGCATAAATTGATATAACAAAACCTGATAGATGGATAAAAAAGAGACAAATTCAATCAGTTTGTTCCATGAAACTCTTTAAAGAGTTTCAATCCACTTGATGAGAGAATAAGGTACAATATTTAATCTTATTGGAAATTTGTTCCCTGAAGCAATGATAAATAGACATTGCAAAACTTCATAGGTGACAGTAATTGATGAGACTGCTTCCCTCAATGAAGCAAGCAATTCGACAAAAATTCAGTCCACTGCCTGTGGGAATAAGGTACCATATTTTATTTTGTTGCAATGTTTTCCTTGAGGCAGTGCTAATTGATACTTGAAACCTGTGGCAATCATGTCATATAAAACTAAGGTATACTCCCCATCTAAATATTTGTTTGAAAATTCTATGTTCAACCTTATTGTTTCTATATTAGGATCTTTTGCTAATGATCTAATTAAGGAATTTTTCCTTGAAGATTAAGTCTACTTTGTCTTTCTACTTGATATTCCCACTGCATGTAATTATTTGTGTCAATTATGTCTTCTCTTTTACTGTGCTAATTATTCATTTTTTGATTAATATGCTTGCAGCTTAATAATAGATTGGGTCACTATAAGTCGTAAAGACAAATATCAATAAATATCTTTCATTAAAAACGCTAAACCGTCATATTAATGGATCACACCATCATTCCTACGCTGTGGAGTGATAAATCAAGTCCTGACTAGTACAGAATACAGAATATCCAGAAATGATCACACCTTCGCGAATCAATTCTCGCTCTTTCATTAAAGTATAACAAGAAGCTTGCATCATTAGAAACTTTCGATTCTAGCATTAAAAGCGACACAGAAGTCCAGCATGAATAGATCGAGTGTAATAAGAGAAAGGAACTATATAGTGATTTTTTGAAAGATCGATGGAAGATAAAACTTAACTGAATAATTGTTCTTATTTCACTATTTGTTGTAGTTATTTACATAATTTATGAGGAATAAGTTAAATTTTTAATCATTCTTCAATCAAGCATTTGATGCTATATATTAACCTAACCAATATTATAAGTTTGCAGGACATAAAAGATTTGTTGGATGCAAAGAAGCAACACAAGTGTCATACTACTGAAGCCTTACACAGATTGTTACCTAAACTATGTGTATGTATCTGTTTTTTTTGTATTTTGAATGTACCTTTAGTGTATGTGTCACATTCATGCAGCTCTCAGTAATAAAATATTTTAGCAATTCAAAGACTAGTAGAATTCTCCTTGCTGATCTTGCTGGATCCGAGTATAGCTTATTTGCAGCTATTAGAAGTCAATGTCTCAAAGAACGGAAGCACTTGTAATTATATTTGTGTATTATATATCATACTATCTAAAAAAATCGAGGTAGAAAATTCAATATTATATGTATATTGTAATTGTGTACATGTGGATATATTTAGATATTAATAAAATTATATTTGATTAGTATTTATACTCTAATTATGTGTGTTTGGATATTAATAGTAAATATTGATTCGGTCTTTAAAATATTTTTTTTCAATATTGATCATTAAAATATTTTATAAATATGACTTTAAAATTAAAGATTGAATTTCTAAGTTAGAGACCGAATAAAAAATTCAATCTCTAAGTTTATATATTCAAAAATTAAAGATCGAAATATTCAATTTTTCAATCTGATCTTTAAAATTGATTTTTCTTGTAGTGTCTAATTGATATCTAATCTAGGATTTTTGGACATATTAATTTCAAACTTTGTCGTCTTTATGCATATGAGTGTGCTAGGAAGAGAAAATTAGTCCTTTAGGTTTGGAGGTACCTCACATCATACACTAAATGTTGACGCAAGTGTCCAAAGGTAGCTAATCTGGAAAACAACTACTGTCTCACACATGCATGTATGGACTTTTTGGCTAGGATTGTTGTTGGCAGGGTTTTAATCGCTGAAAAATAAATCAAACGTTGTGGTTTGCAAATAATATAATTAAACAAAACCAAGTATGGCTTATGATTTTTTTTAATATATATATATATATATATATATATATATATATATGTGGTGTTAGTTTCTACACTTGTAACATTTCCAGGGTGACTCTATTTTGTACATATTATTTGTTGCTAATATTAATTTTTGTGGTAGCAAAAGAGTTTTAATCATGAAAAGAACATCATCCTTCTCGTTCATGCATGTGTAGATTTTTTTTTTTTAATTTATTTAGATTTCGTCAGTTTAATTTTAGAGATAGATCGATGATCTTTCTTTTAGTTTATCTGTCAAATAAACCCAAAAATATATATAATTTATCTATATTTAAAGATTTATCGCTAAAATATTCGTTTCAATATTACTTCTTTTATTTATCTCTCTGAATGCTTTGTTACTGTATTGTACTCGCTCGGAATCGAAGTATGTTCAAGTAGACTTTTTGATAGTATATTGTTGGAAGGGTTAAATGCTAAAAAAAGCAAATTAAATTTCGTGATTAGTAATTAATGTAAATAAAATCTTGTGATTAATGATTTTATAAATTTGCAAAAAAAAAACACTGGTTATGATTATACGATGATTTATGATTTTTTTTAAATCCATAACTAGAGTTGATAATAAATATTCTATAAGGAACTTATACAATAATAACATGATTCGGAGAATGTAAAACTTTGATCATGAGATTTATACATTTGGTTCAAGTTAACATACAACAACGGAGAATAAAATATAATCTTAATTGCTAGATAACTTCATAATTAAAAAAAAATCTTACTCTTTGAATTAATATGATTTCAAATTATATACTTAATTATTGATGTGACAAACGTACTTTATTTGAGAATAACTTATTATTTGAATTAAATAAAAACTCAACCTTAAATAGATAATATAATCTTAAATAGATAATCAAAATTATTAATAATCATTTTCAACCAAACTCAACCTTGAATCTTCTTCAACCACAACTCTATGCCGTTTTATCTTTTTTTTTTCCGGATAAAAGACTGAAATTCTAACACGTAGTGAAGTTATGACCTAGGCTAAAATTGGAAGCTACTTAAATCATTTTGAAAAACAAAAGAATCGCAATGGAAGAAATCCAAATTCTGAATCTCACACAAAACATTCAGGATGGATTTACGCCTTTCACATCGCATGGAATTGCAAAAATACAAATTTTATTATTGGAAAATAACAAGAAAACGTACATAATAGGCCATGTTACAAATAAACCGTACTAGTTTGTTTGAACCGGCCGGCCTAGCCGTTCTTGCGTCAAACCAAGGCTTCTGAACTTCGCTACGTTCGTTGCCATGATCTCCGGTTCGATGTGTGGAGGGATCCGAACCGGGTTTGGCCCGACGCTGACAGCTTTTTCACACCGGCAGCCCAACAGGCCGTTGGCCTTCCGCCGCTCTCTGCTCATCGCCGCCGCGAACCGGTCGTGCTGCTCCTCGATGAAACGGAACTCGTCGTAATTGGAGGCCGCGCTGGAGAAGTTGGCGGCGAAGCCCTCCGCGGTCACGACGCTCCACTCCACGCTCGCCTCGCTCGGTGGGTAGCACTCGCTGGGGACCACGGACGGCGTCGCCGCCCCCTCGAGGCTCCGCCGGAGCTGGAGGATCTCAGCCGATGCACCGTTACCGATGAAGCGCCGTCCTTCGAGTTCGTCGAGGGAATCACGGCGGCGGTTCGTCGTCGGGGTCGTCGACAGGGAGGTCTCGATCTCGAAAAGGTCGGAGCTTGTGTCGCTAGCGGCGTCCTCCTCCGGCCGCTGCTTAGGACTCGCTGGGTATGAAAACCTTAGGCGATCCATCTCGCCGAGACGAGGAAGCGCCTTCGCTGGCGGTGAGAACTCCGACGGTTTCCCCATAGTCCTAGCCACCTCCTCGGACGGACAGAAGACCTCGAGCGAATCGCGCGGGGGACTCAACATGGGGAAGGAGAAACCAGCGGTGTCGGTGAAGAGTTTACGGGAGGTGACTATTCGATGGCCGATTTCCGCCGGAAAGGTCTTTTCCGGCGAGAAACGAGTTTTAACATTGAAAAAGCTCCGATCTTTACCCCAATTTCCAGGGGATATCTTCAACTTCGTCACTTCCCCGGAGTTCACTTCGCTCTTGAACTCGTCGGTGGGAGCTGACTCCGGAATGCTGCTGAGTCCCACATCCCCTCTTCGCGAGCTCTTCTTTTTGACACTAAACGGAGCGTTCAACTCCACCGACCGGCGAACCTCTACGTCGACAGACTTCTTTCCGGAGCAAGGGCAGCTCCGGCAGAAGAACCTGCGCACACCTGATGATCGGGCCCTCCTGACGGAGAAGGAGGGCGGCGCCGGCGGGTGGGAGAGCAAACTGGACTTGCTATTCCAGCTAGCCTCAGAGGACGCGGTCGGATTCTCTCCGCCCCAGTCATTCCGCCGCAGGCAGTTGGCTGAGGAGACCCTGGGATCGCAAGAAAGATCGCGCTTTTCGAGCACCTCATCGACGACAAGGGTGCTCTTCGCGGGGGCAGGGTTGTCTTCGCTGAAGTAGCGTTCCGCGTCGAAGATGTTGAGCTCCGTGTCGTCGGCACAGCGGCCAGTGGGTCGCTGTACGAGGGCCCCGGCGATAGCACGCGGGGTGAGCGAGCAGCCAGAGGAGTGGAAGGCGGCCGGGGTTTGGTAGAAGCCGCCATTGAAGCTTGCCGTTACGCTGTGATTCTCCATCACTTTCAATTCAAGGGAGGGAGCGAGAGCAGAGTTCATCGCATAGGAATTGGAGCAGGTGCGTGTTGGTTTTAATGAAAACTTTAACCCGCCATTGGAGAAGATACTGTGGGGCCCTCGTGGCATTATCTTGTCTCCTATATTTTCCTAGGTAAATTTAGAACTTTTTTGAGTGATATATTTAATTTGTATTACTCATTTAATATGCAAATTTAAGTTGATGGCTACTCGTATTTGACATGTTTAACCAAATTAACAATTTAATATTTGTAATAAAGCGGATAACTTACATCTATTTAAATTTTTATTAAAAAAAATGGATCAGAATTTCATCTACTCAACGAGCGTTAACAATGACAGATTTAAGATTTTAATGTATAATGTTTATTTTTTTTTGCCATTAAAACATATTTAAAAATTATGTTTTAAAGAAAGTATGCAGTTTTTTTTTAAATACATCTTTATATTTATTTGAATTAATAGATTAAAATAAAATTTTCAAATGGAGAAATGTCTGGATGAATATTCTGATTATTTATCAGAAAGATATTCAGACTGTTGAAACAGTTGCATCAATCTAAAATGCTACAGAATGTTTGTAATCCACTCGTACCGTGGGACGGTACGCTACTCACTAATTAATACAAGGACATTTAATGTCGCATGCGATTATATAAAAGAAAATAATTAATTATAAAGCGAACATTTTATATTTTCAAAATAATTACGTTAAAATACAATAATTACTATAATAACAAAATGAGAAAGCATAGAAATCACGTATAATAAAAAATAATGAAGATCTCTACGAGTCAAAAAAAAAAATCACTAACTCCAATAATGTATAGGTTTAAAGTAGTCATTATTTAACACCCCTGTTGGCCTCAAATTCCTCTAGATGTACTAATTAATAGAACTATTAGCAAAATTGAATGGAGAATAGTAAGAATTACATAATAATAATAATGTATTATCTAATCTCCAGTCTATCCCTCCAAAGGTGTATAACATTATGATCATGAATCTCTAGCCTAACTCCTAAATAAAAATTTCATATTCAATCGTAAATGAGTTTATGACTAATATCAACCTAAGGGGAGGTTTCACTTGTCACTAGATTCTCCCAACACAATTAGTTGCTTTGATCATTACCTCACAAATCTCTCTCTCTCTCTCTATTCAAGAAGTCGTTTTGATTGCTCTCGGAGGTATGGTTTAGTGATGGGACATTCATATAGTCTTTCAAACATCTTCGATTCAATCCTTAGTTGCGATTCATTTGTAGAAATTTTCTTTTCAAATGAGATGATAAATTCTAAAATGTTAGATCGTCCACTGTAAGTGTTGTCCGATTTACTTTGACAATCGATGAAAAATTTTCATAGAGCCGAATCGATTGCCCTCCGGATTAATTAGACCAAAGATCTGAATATTTAGTATCAGCTAAAAAAAATCGCTTTGATCATTAAATTGAAATTAACTCTTCAATAAGGAATTATTTTTGTAACCACGTCGTGCACACGTTGCGGTGCAACGTGTGCATGGCACTGCAAGAAGTGCGCGCAGATGGCGCACTTCGTGCAGCGCAAGTAACACTCCTTTATAAGGGGGTGTGTTGCGTCCAAAGAGAGGAGGAGAGTTTTAGGGTTTGACACCGAAAGACTGCTTTGTCGGAGAGCGCGAGATAGGAACACCGAGGCACGGTCGGGACTTAGCTTGTGGAGGAGAAGGAGCTTTCGCGGTGATTGCTCTTTAGACAGAAAGCATCTTCTTCCATTACCACTCGACGTGAAGGTTCTGTAAGTTTTTCATTTTTCCAGTTTTTTTAATTTTCCAGCTTCATCTTTCGTTTATTATTATTTAGATAATCTCGATTAGATGCTAAAACTACCAACATTGGTATCAGAGCCCTTGTTGGAAAGCATCTAATAGAGTTTAGAATTTGTTTCTGAAAAACAATCACTCTGTTCATTGCGAAAATCACGAGGAAGAAGAAGATAAATAGTACAGAAATCACTGTTTCTGCGGCGAGTGGAAAACCACTCTGGACAAACCACCCTGGGCATTCCAGAGTGGTTTGTCGAGTGGAAAACCACTCTGGACAAATCACTCTGGACATTCTAGAGTGGTTTGTGTTGGTGCAGGGGCACTAGATAATCGAACCTGTGTTTTGATTATAGCAAAGACACAAAGTTAAGTTTACATCGTTATCTCATGAGCTAAATTGAGTATGCAAAAAAGTACTAAAGTTGGAGCTGAAGGCTAGCGACACCCGGGGGAAGCCGCGGTGGTCAGACGACACTCGAGTGACTTCGAAGGGAGCCGAAGGAATCGAGTGGAATGCCAGAAGCGAGAGCTGCAAAGTAAGTATCGAAGTAAGCTCGTGTGAGTGAGAGATGGTAAGGTCGTGTCCTCTTTACGGGGACGACCGTAGGCGGCGATCCGACTAAGACTTCCTGTGGAAGGTCTAGGTCGAGATCGGACGGTTAGAAATCGTCGTATTTACCATTTTCCGTGCTAACCTCTTACTGCAGGGAAGTGGCCAGACTGCCAGTCAACTGTTGGACATTGAGCAGTCGACTGATGATCGATTGATGGTGACTATTCAGCTTTTGCACTAGGTCAAAACGGATAAGGTTTGACGTGACCACTTCGCGATAAAATTTATACAACTTCGTGATCCGTTCCGAAAAAAAGGAGACATATTCAGAGGATAAAATCTATAAAAGGAGGGGAGGATTCCAACTCCAAATATCATCAAGTTTATTTTCAAGTGCTCCTACAATGCCAACGCTCCAACACCGTCATAACGCCGACGCGACGACAAGTTCCGATCTTCTTCGTCGGCAGCAGAATCAAGTAATATATTTTGATATTGTATTCTTTGTTTTTATTCGTAACGAGGTGAGGTAGGTTTGTTGCATCATCCTCATAATTTTGGTTTTGTGATCGTTGTCTCCTACCTCCAACGAGGAGGAGACATTATAGTGTTTTGCCCTCCGTATGCAATCTAGGACCGATAGGGCCTTGGAGTAGCAACCGCTGGGTTGTGAACCAAGTAAAATAAACGTGTCTCTTTATTTTCCGCTGTGCTTACTCGTTTAATTGTCTACTCGAACGAAACGAATGAAAAGATTTACGATCGCTATTCACCCCCCCTCTAGCGACGCTTCTCGATCCAACAATTGGTATCAGAGCGGGGGCGCTAAGATTTGGTGAAACCACCGATCTAGCACGTTTTGGTTTTTTTATTCGTATTTTTTTTAGGTCTTTTTCCTCCCGCACTACTAATCCAAGACGAAGTCTTGATACGTTTCTTTTGGTTGTGTGCTTGCAAGTATTCTCTCTTGGAGTAGCCGACGGTAAAACGGCCATAACTTTTCACACAAATGGACTCACATAACGATCTACCTACCAAATCGAAGCTCTCTGAGAGATATACATTTCTTACCAGGGTTTACCCTCGTAACAAGCCATTTCCAGCCCCAAAATCCAACGTCTAGTACCCTTTCGAGGACATCGAAGGTCGTAAGTTGTTAGTTTTTGTTAGTTTCTTATTTTTCTCATTTAATTCTGTTTATTTCCTATTTATTTCCCGCATTACTAATTCAATACTAAGTCTTGGAATTCTCTTTAGTTTTTATTCGTGTTTTGCAAGATGCCTAATGGCTCACATTGAGGGGTATAGCACCACCCGACCTCCGTTCTTTAACAGAGATGATTTCCGTTATTGGAAAGGTCGGATGGAGTGTTTCTTGAAAACACAAGTCGAGACTTGGATAATGATTCAAACCGGCTTTGCTCTACCCACCAATGATCAAGGAGAGCCCTTGGATTTCAACAAGTGGACAAATGCAACCAAGAGGCAAATCGAAGCCGAGGCAAGAGCAACCCAAATATTGTAATGCGGCTTATCCAAGGAGGAACTCAACCGCATCGGACCATTCATTAGCGCCAAGGACCTATGGAACAAATTAATCGAGCTACACGAAGGAACGTCCGATGCTAAGGTATGTAAACGTGACCTTCTTTTCAATAAGTTGTATAACCTTAAGATGTAGGAACACGAGATGACGACGCAACTACACGCTCGCGTCCAGTACATTGTCAACGGCCTGCACACCATCGGACACAAGGTCGAAAACCGTGACCTACTAAGGTACGTTCTTAATTCATTTCCTAGGACTACCTTGTGGGCATCCATGGTCGATGCCTACAAGGTCTCTAAGGACCTTTCGAAGCTTAGGTTAGACGAATTATTTTCCGAGTTTGAACTTCACGAGCAAACTAACGTGGTCCGGGCCGAGAGAGGTATTGCTCTACTTGTAGGACAAAGAAGCAAGCCACCTACTAGGCAAGTAGATGAACTCGAACCCAAAGACGAATCAGAGTCCGAATCGGAAGAGGTGGAAGCAATAGTGAATGTAGTGCGAAAGATCGTTCGGAGGGAAAGGAGGCTACTAAAGAACCAAAAGAGGGCACAATTCAAATCAAATCAAAAGAAAGCATTTCGTGCAACATGGGACAACGAAGAAGGTGTCAGCATAGCATGCATGGCAAGACCCGAAGAGTCCGAGTCAGAGTCCGAATCCGAATCCAATTACAACACCGACTCCGAACTCGAGGACTATTTCGAGAAGCAACTCAAAGTCGGACCAAAAGAGAAAATTAAGGTTAGTCGCTCATTAATTCATACGCTTTACAATACAATTAAAATGCTTAATAGGAAATTAACTAAGTTCGAGTCTAGGGTTGAGTCGTTACTTGAAAAGGTTGAAACCGTCAAGCAAGAGGCTACTCTAACCTCTTCAACTAGTCAAGTGTTAGGACCTGTGCGCCCGCTAGAGGGGGGGTGAATAGCGACGTGACCGTACGTAGATGGAATTTGATCGCGTGTTCGTCTCTACAAATTCGTTAGCACAGCGGAAATAGAAAAGTAATAATGATAACGAAATGAACAACACACTAACACAAGGATATAACGTAGTTCGGAATCAAAACGGTTCCTACTCCACGGATTGGGTTCGTACGAACCCTAGCGATGCCAATCACACACCACTATGACAAATACTCCTTCTCGACGCAAGTCGGAGGTGGAGAGACCTCTTACAATAAGATTACAACTATAATCAAATAACAACAAGCAAATAAAATGAGATACAATGCAATATAAGTAAAGAGAACGCTTTACAAATGCTTTCGATTGCTTGCTTGTTGATCGCTTGAATCGTGGTTGAAGACTCTGATTTGCAACAACAAATCGCCTCAAAAACGTCCAAGAAATCGCTGCCAAAAACCCTCCCGTCGAGCTCCTTTTATCCTTGCACGCGACCTGGATTTCCGCCTATCAGTCGACTGTCATAAGTCACCAGTCGACTGATGCCACTGTTGTCGTGAGACAACGGCTCGATCCACGCTGGAAAAACTCCAACGGATCTCTTGGCAGTCGACTGCCAACATTGGCGCCGATCACACCGGTAGTCAATCGTCTACCGATCGACTACGGAGCATTCTGCGCTCGCGGCTGAACTAGCAATGACTCCCTCGCGCCGATCATTGCGTCGACATCACGATCGCTTCCAATGAGCAATGATCGTCGTGAGCAATTTCAGCTCTTAAACGCCAGTCAAACTCAAGTCGACTCACGGTAGTCGAACCGGCCATAATGTCAGTCGACTGCCAACCTCAAAAATGAGGTTTTAACTCAAGTATGGTGCCCCCATACTTGCTAGACCACCCTTAGCCTAGACCTAAGCCTTCTAGTCACTTCCATCAGCCTCACGCCTCTCGGATCCCTTCAAGTCATCCATGACTTGTTCATCCATCGCGCTAGCCTCCAGGTGCTTCCCTCGGCTATGTCATGCTAACGGTGTCTACACCGCCAAGGCACATTGGACTTACGCCGCCAAGACTCCGCTTGGACTTTACGCCGCCAATATCAATCCCCTTGGACTTCTCAAATGCCAAGACTCAAGCTTGGACTTTCCCTTGCCAACCCATGTTGGACTTTCCATGTCAAGACCATGCTTGGACTTTTCTTTGTGCCAAGTACTCAAGACTTGGACTTTCCTAAATGCCAAGTACCCATGACTTGGACTTTCCATGCCAAGCATCCATGACTTGGACTTTACCTTGCCAAGACCCGTGCTTGGACTTTCCCTTAATCACATGGTCAACCCTAGTCAACCATCAAAGACTCCCTCGAGTCTAGTCAATTATAACCTGGGTCGATTGCTCCAACAATCTCCCCAACATATTAACCGACATCAATGTCCAACATCAATGTCAAACCACTTTGTCAAACATCCTATGTCAAACATCAAAACATTACTCGAGTCAAACTCGAGTATGGTCAATCGTGACCTGGGCCGATTGCACCAACAATCTCCCCCTTTTTGATGTTTGACAAAACAAACCTTGAGTTATTCCCCTAACTCAAATTCCCCTACCAATTTTCCAAATTGGTAATTTAATCTTCTCCCCCTTTTTGACATACATCAAAAAGGTTATCTCTCCAAGGAGGTCAATGTCTCATGTCCTAATGAGATCTTACAATCTCCCCCTTGATCCAAAAATACCTAGGATGTCTACCATCTTCCTAGTAATAAGTCTCATATCACTCAAGAGAGGCAATCATATATTCTCTCCCAATTTCCAAATTGGGTCTCTCAAACACCCATCAATTTTCCCAATTGATGATACTCTCCCAATAACTTCTCCCCCTTCAAGAAGAGAAACACATCCATCATCCCAAGATGGATAACTCCCCCTAAAGGCTTGCTCCCCCTTAACCATTGCACCAACAATGTCCTTGGGAAGTTCCTAAGCCAATAGAAACTCTAAACCATCAAAATTAAGGTTCTAAGTTCAAACTTGAACTTTCCATACCCTAAATTTGATACTTTGACCTAACACTTCTCCTAATCCATATCCAATGGATTTTCACCCTTTATAATACTTCCCAAAGCATATCCTAGGGTTAGAAGTGGTTAGGGACCTTTACCATGGCTGAAAATGGGCTAAACAAACCTTGTTAACCCAAAATCAGACTGGCAATGACTCTATCAAGAATCAATGATCGCCACTCATCATCATCGATACACAAGAGGCGATTGGTGATAGCTGAAATTTCCGAATTTCAGCTATCAGAATCGAGTTTTGAAAAGTCATAAGTAATTCTACGTATTTTGAAAAATCACGAAACTTGATACGTATATTACTTATAGTCAATACAATGGGTGAAAAATATTTGAAAATTATTTTACCCATAAAATAGTGAGTTTGATACAAAACTCAAAACCATTGAAATTTTCAATGTTTTGGCCCTATTTTGTATCAACTCTATCAATGGTGATTGCTATCAAAAGATAGACTTCACCAAGGTTTTTCAAAATGATTTTAAAATGTTTTCAAAACTTTATTTTGGATCATATTCCTTGGGCTCTATGTACATGACTTGTACACATGCTCTCCCAATGATCTACTATTGAAATTAGATGAGTTTTAGTTCATCTAGATGCAAAAACTATGCACCTTGAACTTAACTCATATCCTAGCATCTCACATGTATCTAGGGTATATAAATACACATACATGTCAATTGGATGTGAGATGTGAGTTTTGGTTCATTTAAACTAGGGTTTCATGCATCTTCTAAGGCAACCCTACTTGATTCCCTTATGAATGAAACTCCAAGTCATGCCATAGTTCTTAAATCAATTTCAATCGAAATTTTCTTAAATGCATGAATGATTATGGAATTAATGATGATATAAATAAGCATATGCTCATAATCATGATGTCATGACATAAGATGAAATCTAAAAACACATGACATTTAAAACCTTAATTCTAAAACATGAACATGACATATAAAATGATTAAAAATAAGCATGATGTCATGACATGTTATATGGCAAACAAAGCATGACATATAAAATATATAGGTATAATAATACCTAAATTTTAATATTAATTTCCATTTGTTGGGATTAATCATATTTTTCCATATTAACCTAATCTCCCTAGTGTGCCAAAAACCCGAAATGACACACTAACCTCTAAACCCAACTTGTGCCAATTTGATCATTTTATCAAAACTTCTCAATTAATATTGGCACATCCTAAAATCCTTTAGAATTCAAATCTAACCACATCTCAAGGTAACCATAATCTTGAAAATGACCTAAAATGCCACCTTTGCCATGGTTGAGTTAACTACCCATCCAATCAAGATTGACACACCCTAAACCCATCTTAGCGTGAATCAATCACGCTCTTAGGAACCCAAAATCGATTTGAGCTCCTAGGGTTAATTAGGTATTCCTTAGGGATAACCTCCCTAGATACCTTCCTAATGACCCTTCTAGGCTTATTAGCCTTGGTCACTTGGGTCTTGCCTAGGTTGACTCTAGGGGTAACTCCCCTTGCAACCTTCTTGGTGGCCACCCTAGGTTTCCTAGAAACCCTAGCCACTAGGCACAACCTTTGGTCAACCTTAGGGATGACTTCCCTATTGACCTTGGTCTTCCTAGACCTAGTTTGTGTCCCATAATCAAATGGAACACTATGGTAAGCTACCTTAGGCTTAGGTTTGTGACCCAAACCTTGCTTGCCCTTGGTTGACTTTTGACTCTTAGGTCTTTGGTGTTGACTTTGACTTTTGGACCTTTGACTTTGACCATTAGACCCTTTAAATTGGTTTTGTATATTCCTAAGGGTCTTTTCTAGTTTCTCAAGCCTTGACCTCAAGGCTTGGTTTTCTAATTCCAATTGCCCAATTGATTTTTGATTAAATTCTTGGGCATGGGACTTTCTAGGCATATGTCTAGTCCATTTAGGGTTTAGACCTAGATGTTCTTGTACCTTCCTAATTATCTCCCTAGGTAGGATTGGTCTTGAGTTATTTGACCTAGGTTTATCCTTAGATAAATTGTTTTTAGGGACATTAGTCCCAAATTTCTCCTTATTTTTGAAGTTAACACTTTTAGCTCCTAAACAAATATATTTATCTCTAGCATGCTTTTCATGGTGAATTGCAAGAGAATTAAAATTTCTAGCATGCTTTTGACTTTTAAATTTAGAAGGTGCATTATTTAAATATACCTTAGGGTTAGCTATAGAAGCTCCCCCTATTTGTAATGCTCCTCCTTGCCCCTTCTTCTTCCCACTAGGGCATTGACTCCAATAATGCCCCTTTGAATTGCACTTGAAGCATATGATGTGCTCCTTGCTCTTTTGACTTGGGGCACCGGCATCTTTGACTTTTGGTGCCGATGGAGCTTTCCTAACCTTCTTTGGGCACTTGCTCTTATAGTGCCCGATTTCCCTACACTCAAAACATATTATATGCATTTTATTATTAACACATATGTTTGAGTTACCTAGGTCAATGGAGACCGGAATTGGACTTTGGGCTTCTTCATCTTGACCGGATGTCGAAGCTTCTTCTTGATGTTCCGGTGTTGAGGATGGTCTCTCCTCCTCAATCCTAGAGGTGGATGCTTCTTCCACCTCTTCTACTTCCTTCTTCGATCCGGAAGTTGACTCCTCACCATTAACCTCCAAATCCTCACTTCCTTGTTGAGGATGACGTATTAGCCTCTTCGGTCTCTTTCTCTTGGACCGTTGATGGACTATCGTGGAGCTTGGCCACTTGGCTTCATAGCTCGTTTGCATCTACATAATTACCTAACATACACAAGATATTGTTAGGTATTAAATCAATTAAAAACTTTATTACCTTCTCATTTTTCTCGAAGGCTTCGACTTGCTCTTCGGTCCATCTCTTTTTCTTGAGGAATCCACCTTTTGGTCCTCTTGGATAGCTATATCCTTCCATTAAAATGGACCATCCTTCGAAATCCCTCATCATTAGGAAGTCCTCAATTCTCGCCTTCCATTGACTAAATCCTTCTTGTCCATAGAAGGAGTAAGGGATTGGTGTGTTGATATCTCATCCTAGTTGTTCTTCCAATTCCATCTTTTACCCTCTAGCTTGCTCCCTTCGTTGTTAGACTTAGAAGAGCGGCCTCGCTCTGATACCACTTGTTAGGACATGTGCGCCCACTACAGGGGGGGTGAATAGCGACGTGACCGTACGTAGATGGAATTTGATCGCATGTTCGTCTCTACAATTTCGTTAGCATAGTGGAAATAGAAAAGTAATAACGATAACGAAATGAACAACACGCTAACACAAGCATATAATGTGGTTCGGAACCAAAACGGTTCCTACTCCACGGATTGGGTTCGTACGAACCCTAGCGATGCCAATCACACACCACTATGACAAATACTCCTTCTCGACACAAGTCGGAGGTGGAGAAACCTCTTACAATAAGATTACAACTATAATCAAATAACAACAAGCAAATAAAATGAGATACAATGCAATATAAGTAAAGAGAACGCTTTACAAATGCCTTTCGATTACTTGCTTGTTGATCGCTTGAATCGTGGTTGAAGACCCTGATTTGCAGCAGCAAATCGCCTCAAAAACGTCCAAGAAATCGCTGCCAAAAACCCTCCCGTCGAGCTCCTTGATCGCCAACATTGCAAATCGATCACACAGAGTCGATCGCTCACGGCTCACGAGCATTTTATGCTCGCGATCGAACTAGCAGCGATCGTCGCCCCTGGCGGCATCGTTGTCGACATCACCGATCGTCTAATGAGCAATAATCGCCAGAGCAATTTTAGCTCTTAAACGCAGAACTCGACTCACCAATGAACCGCCATAATGTTAGTCGACTACCAACCTCAAAAATGAGGTTTTAACTCAAGTATGGTGCCCCCATACTTGCTAGACCACCCTTAGCCTAGACCTAAGCCTTCTAACCACCTCCATCAGCCTCACGCCTCTCGGATCCCTTCAAGTCATCCATGACTTGTTCATCCATCGCGCTAGCCTCCAGGTGCTTCCCTCGGCTATGTCATGCTAACGGTGTCTACACCGCCAAGGCACATTGGACTTACGCCGCCAAGACTCCGCTTGGACTTTACGCCGCCAATATCAATCCCCTTGGACTTCTCAAATGCCAAGACTCAAGCTTGGACTTTCCCTTGCCAACCCATGTTGGACTTTCCATGCCAAGACCATGCTTGGACTTTTCTTTGTGTCAAGTACTCAAGACTTGGACTTTCCCAAATGCCAAATACCCAAGACTTGGACTTTCCATGCCAAGTATCCATGACTTGGACTTTACCTTGCCAAGATCCATGCTTGGACTTTCCCTTAATCACATGGTCAACCCTAGTCAACCATCAAAGTCTCCCTCGAGTCAAACTCGAGTCTAGTCAATTATAACCTGGGTCGATTGCTCCAACAATCTCCCCAACATATTAACCGACATCAATGTCCAACATCAATGTCAAACCACTTTGTCAAACATCCTATGTCAAACATCAAAACATTACTCGAGTCAAACTCGAGTATGGTCAATCGTGACCTGGGCCGATTGCACCAACATCAAGTTCAAGAGGGAAACTCAACCCAAATTGAAAAACTTGAGGAGGAGAATTCTCTCTTGAAAGACCGAGTTCAAGAGGTCGAGGCTAGGTTGGAAAGGTTCACATTGGGATCTAAGAACCTTAATCGACTACTTGGAACTCAAAGAGCCGTGTACAACAAAGTCGGACTCGGATTTAAGTCAAAGACTATGAATAGGTCTTATATGTCTATCGTAAATCGTAGTCATCAAAGATTCCAAGCATGGGTCTCAAAGATTTTATTGAACTCACATATAAGGACTAATAAGTTTTGGATTCCCCAGGATCAAGTTCATTATTTGAATAGACCTTATTGGTTCAATGGTCCAGGGGGAGCTAACACTAAAATAGTATACCCACTTACTTAGCAAAATCATTGAATATTTTACTTTAATTTTTAGAATGGCTAGATAGGAAAAATAGTTAGTCAACTCTTGACAACATAGTATCAGGATGCGACGAGATGATAGTACGTTAGAGAAACAAAGTCTCGTGTATTCGAGCTAGATAAGGCGTATCTAGCTTGGTGCACTTGATCGAGTGGAACTAGCTGAAGCTACCTCGTCATATCCTAAACTAGTTAGACCAGGAAGTAACCCTAAGTGACTTAAGTGATATTTTCTTGAATTTGGCTTTGTCTAAAAAAGTGGTCGTTGTTCCGATCAAAGAAGGCCCCTATGCCTCGCCACGACCTGGAAGCCAGTTTCTCGAAAAGTTACTTAACGATCTAAAGGTTAAATCCGAATCTAACCCAAGATTGACTATCTTTAATCAATTTAAAATCATATCACAAAATATATAAGGTGAACAAATTCTGAGACACATAGAATGGGTGAGATGTTAAGGATAATTAAAATATACTTAAAATAATCTCTTCAAAATACTACTTACTTTCTCAACTATTATTGTACTAAACAACTCTTAGGCCAAAGTTTAGCACCCCCTACATCTCTTATACTTCATATATTTGACTAAGGGGGAGAGCAAACTAACCCTAAGGGTTATATTACAAACCTTTAGATTATTGGTGCAGAGGGGCACACCTCGAACCAATCTATCTAACTACTACTAGACGCATGCTTGGACTCATATTTGATTTATCTAGATGCATGCATAAACGATATTATTTTTAAACCCCTATTTTATACAAAAACCCCAATTTTTTTTTTATTTATGGCAAAAAGGTGAGAAGAGCGAAGGTTAAGGGGGAGTAACACAAAATTTGATTTTTGAAAACTAAAGTATCTCTTTCAAAACTCACCTAGGGTTAAGGGGGAGTTTTGGTTAAGGGAGAGTTTTTGGGAATGACATTCATCATCTCCTATACTTGTTTTATGCTTTGATTTCCCTTAACTTTGTGTTAGTTTGCCATAGATCAAAAAGGGGAAGATTGTTGGTGCAGGGGCACTAGATAATCGAACCAGTATTTTGATTATAGCAAAGACACAAAGTTAAGTTTACATCGTTATCTCACGAGCTAAATTAAGTGTGCAGAAAAGTACTAAAGCTGGAGCTGAAGGCTAGCGACACCCGGGGGAAGCCGCGGTGGTCGGGCGACACTCAAGTGACTTCGAAGGGAGCCGAAGGAATCGAGTGGAAGGCCAGAAGCGAGAGCTGCAAAGTAAGTATCGAGGTAAGCTCGTGTGAGTGAGAGATGGTAAGGTCGTGTCCTCTTTACGGGGACGAACGTAGGTGGAGATCCGACTAAGACTTCCTGTGGAAGGTCTAGGTCGAGATCGAACAATTAGAAACCGTCGTATTTACCATTTTCTGTGCTAACCTCTTCTTTGCGGAAGTGGCGGGTTGTGTCATTTGCTAGACATGGGCGCGATCGATGATGCTCATCGATTGGTGATGGGAGGCATCAGTCGACTAATGGTGACGATTCAGCTTTTGCGCTAGGTCAAAATGGATAAGGTTTGACGCGGCCACTTCGCGATAAAATTTATACAACTTCGTGATCCGTTCCGAAAAAAAAGGAGACATATTCAGAGGCCAAAATCTATAAAAGGAGGGGAGGATTCCAACTCCAAATATCATCAAGTTTATTCTCAAGTCCTCCTACAACGTCAACGCTCCAACACCGTCATAACGCCGACGCGACGACAAGTTCCGATCTTCTTCGTCGACAGCAGAAACAAGTAATATATTTTGATATTGTATTCTTTGTTTTTATTCGTAACGATGTGAGGTAGGCTTGTTGCCTCATCCTCGTAATTTTGGTTTTGTGATCGTTGTCTCCTACCTCCAATGAGGAGGAGACGTTATAGTGTTTTGCCCTCCGTACGAGGTCTAAGACCGATAGGGCCTTGGAGTAGCAACCGCTGGGTTGTGAACCAAGTAAAATAAATGTGTCTCTTTATTTTCCGCTGTGCTTACTCATTTAATTGTCTACTCGAACGAAACGAACGAAAAGATTTACGATCGCTATTCACCCCCCTCTAGCGACGCTTCTTGATCCAACAATTGGTATCAGAGCGGGGGCGCTAAGATTTGGTGAAACCACCGATCTAGCACGTTTTGGTTTTTTGTTCATATTTTTTGATTCGTATTTTTTTTTAGGTCTTTTTCCTCCCACACTACTAATCCAAGACGAAGTCTTGGTACGTTTCTTTTGGTTGTGTGCTTGCAAGTATTCTCTCTTGGAGTAGCCGACGGTAAAACGGTCATAACTTTTCGCACAAGTGGACTCACATAACGATCTACCTACCAAATCGAAGCTCTCTGAGAGATCTACATTTCTTACCAGTGTTTACCCTTGTAACAAGCCATTTCCAGCCCCAAAATCCAACGTCTAGTACCCTTTCATGGACATCGAAGGTCGTAAGTTGTTAGTTTTTGTTAGTTTCTTATTTTTCTCATTTAATTCTGTTTATTTCTTATTTATTTCCCACATTACTAATCCAAGACCAAGTCTTGGAATTCCCTTTGGTTTTTATTCATGTTTTGCAAGATGCTTAATGACTCACATTGAGGGGTATAGCACCACCTGACCTCCATTCTTTAACAGAGATGATTTCCATTATTGGAAAGGTCGGATGGAGTGTTTCTTGAAAACACAAGTCGAGACTTGAATAATGATCCAAACTGGCTTTGCTCTACCCACCAATGATCAAGGAGAGCCCTTGGATTTCAACAAGTGGACAAATGCAACCAAGAGGCAAATCGAAGCCGATGCAAGAGCAACCCAAATATTGCAATGCGGCTTATCCAAGGAGGAACTCAACCGCATCGGACCATTCATTAGCGCCAAGGACCTATGGAACAAATTAATCGAGCTACACGAAGGAACGTCCGATGCTAAGGTATGTAAACGTGACCTTCTTTTCAATAAGTTGTGTAACCTTAAGATGTAGGAACACGAGACGGCGACGCAACTACACGCCCGCGTCCAGGACATTGTCAACGGCCTGCACACCATCGGACACAAGGTCGAAAACCGCGACCTACTAAGGTACGTTCTTAATTCATTTCCTAGGACTACCTTGTGGGCATCCATGGTCGATGCCTACAAGGTCTCTAAGGACCTTTCGAAGCTTAGGTTAGACGAATTATTTTCCGAGTTTGAACTTCACGAGCAAACTAACGTGGTCCGGGCCGAGAGAGGTATTTCTCTACTTGTAGGACAAAGAAGCAAGTCACCTACTAGGCAAGTAGATGAACTCGAACCCGAAGACGAATCAGAGTCCGAATCGGAAGAGGTGGAAGCAATAGTGAATGTAGTGCGAAAGATCGTTTGGAGGGAAAGGAGACTACTAAAGAACCAAAAGAGGGCACAATTCAAATCAAATCAAAAGAGGGTCTTTCGTGCAACATGGGACAACGAAGAAGGCGTCGGCATAGCATGCATGGCAAGACCCGACGAGTCCGAGTCAGAGTCCGAATCCGAATCCAATTACAACACCGACTCCGAACTCGAGGACTATTTCGAGAAGCAACTCAAAGCCGGACCAAAAGAGAAAATTAAAGTTAGCTGCTCATTAATTCATACGCTTTACAATACAATTAAAATTCTTAATAGGAAATTAACTAAGTCCAAGTCTAGGGTTGAGTCGTTACTTGAGGAGGTTGAAACCCTCAAGCAAGAGGCTACTCTAACCTCTTCAACTAGTCAAGTTCAAGAAAGAAACTCAACCCAAATTGAAAAACTTGAGGAGGAGAATTCTCTCTTGAAAGACCGAGTTCAAGAGGTCGAGGCTAGGTTGGAAAGGTTCACGTTGGGTTCTAAGAACCTTAATCGACTATTTGGAACTCAAAGAGCCGTGTACAACAAAGCCGGACTCGGATTTAAGTCAAAGACTACGAATAGGTCTTATATGTCTATCGTAAATCATAGTCATCAAAGAGTCCAAGCATGAGTCCCAAAGGTTTTATTGAACTCACATATAAGGACTAATAAGTTTTGGATTCCCCAGGATCAAGTTCATTATTTGAATAGACCTTATTGGTTCAATGGTCCAGGGGGAGTTAACACTAAAATAGTATACCCGCTTACTTAGCAAAATCATTGAATATTTTACTTTAATTTTTAGAATGGCTAGATAGGAAAAATAGTTAGTCAACTCTTGACAACATAGTATCAGGATGCGACGAGATGATAGTATGTTAGGGAAATAAAGTCTCGTGTATTCGAGCTAGATAAGGCGTATCTAGCTTGGTGCACTTGACCGAGTGGAACTAGCTGAAGCTACCTCATCGTATCCTAAACTAGTTAGACCAGGAAGTAACCCTAAGTGACTTAAGTGATATTTTCTTGAATTTGGCTTTGTCTAAGGAAGTGGTCGTTGTTCCGATCAAAGAAGGCCCCTGTGCCTTGCCACGACCTGGAAGCCAATTTCTCGAAAAGTTACTTAACGATCTAAAGGTTAAATCCGAATCTAACCCAAGATTGACTATCTTTAATCAATTTAAAATCATCTCACAAAACAAATAAGGTGAACAAATTCTGAGACACATAGAATGGGTGAGATGTTAAGGATAATTGAAATATACTTAAAACAATCTCTTCAAAATACTACTTACTTTCTCAACTATTATTGTACTAAACAACTCTTAGGCCAAAGTTTAGCGCCCCCTACATCTCTTATACTTCATATATTTGACTAAGGGGGAGAGCAAACTAACCCTAAGGGTTATATTACAAACCTTTAGATTATTGGTGTAGAGGGACACACCTCGAACCAATCTATCTAACTACTGCTAGACGCATGCTTGGACTCATATTTGATTTATCTAGATGCATGCATAAACGATATTATTTTTAAACCCTTATTTTATACAAAACCCCCAATTTTTTTTTGATTTATGGCAAAAGGGAGAGAAGAGCGAAAGTTAAGGGGGAGTAACACAAAATTTGATTTTTGAAAACTAAAGTATCTCTTTCAAAACTCACCTAGGGTTAAGGGGGAGTTTTGGTTAAGGGGGAGTTTTTGGGAATGACATTCATCATCTCCTATACTTTTTATATGCTTTGATTTCCCTTAACTTTGTGTTGGTTTGTCTTAGATCAAAAAGGAGGAGATTGTTGGTACGGGGGCACTAGATAATCGAATCTGTGTTTTGATTATAGCAAAGACACAAAGTTAAGTTTACATCGTTATCACACGAGCTAAATTGAGTGTGCAAAAAAGTACTAAAGCTGGAGCTGAAGGCTAGCGACACCCGAGGGAAGCCGTGGTGGTCGGGCGATACTCGAGTGACTTCGAAGGGAGCCGAAGGAATCGAGTGGAAGGCCAGAAGCGAGAGCTGCAAAGTAAGTATCGAGGTAAGCTCGTGTGAGTGAGAGATGGTAAGGTCGTGTCCTCTTTACGGGGACGACCGTAGGCGGCGATCCGACTAAGACTTCCTGTGGAAGGTCTAGGTCGAGATCGGACGGTTAGAAACCGTCATATTTACCATTTTCCGTGCTAACCTCTTACTGCAGGGAAGTGGCCAAGCTGGCAGTCGACTGCTGGACATGGAGCAGTCGA
Organism: Wurfbainia villosa; assembly: GCA_025175895.1. NCBI lineage: Eukaryota > Viridiplantae > Streptophyta > Magnoliopsida > Zingiberales > Zingiberaceae > Wurfbainia > Wurfbainia villosa. The sequence continues at coordinate 9,666,693 of CM046004.1, read as the reverse complement.
CTGATGCTCATCATTCGACTGATGGGAGGCATCAATCGACTGATGGCGACGATTCAGCTTTTGTGCTAGGTCAAAACGGATAAGGTTTGACGCGGCCACTTCGCGATAAAATTTATACAACTTCGTGATCCGTTCCAAAAAAAAAGGAGACATATTCATAGGCCAAAATTTATAAAAGAAGGGGAGGATTCCAACTCCAAATATCATCAAGTTTATTCTCAAGTGCTCCTACAACGCCAACGCTCCAACACCGTCATAACGCCGACGTGACGACAAGTTCCGATCTTCTTCGTCGGCAGCAGAATCAAGTAATATATTTTGATATTGTATTCTTTATTTTTATTCGTAACGAGGTGAGGTAGGCTTGTTGCCTCATCCTCATAATTTTGTTTTTGTGATCGTTGTCTCCTACCTTCAACGAGGAGGAGACGTTATAGTGTTTTGCCCTCCGTACGCGGTCTAGGACCGATAGGGCCTTGGAGTAACAACCGCTGGGTTGTGAACCAAGTAAAATAAATGTGTCTCTTTATTTTCCGTTGTGCTTACTCGTTTAATTGTCTACTCGAATGAAATGAATGAAAAGATTTACGATCGCTATTCACCCCCTCCCCCCCCTCTAGCGACGCTTCTCGATCCAACAGTTTGTCGAGTGGAGAACCACTCAGGGCTAACTGCCCTGATCGAAACTACCCTGAAAGGGTGGTTTCAACGATTGGCAGGATGGTTTTAAGCCTTGCCAGGGCAGTTTGAGCCTAGGCAGGGTGATTTTGAGCCTTGCCAAGGCAGTTTGAGCCTCGGCTGTTAAATACGGGAAAAAAATTTAAAATATCAAAATAAATGGCCAAAAATTTAGAGAAATAATCCTGGAAATTTTTCGAGATTTTTAGGGAATTTTTCAAAAAAATTCTAGATTTAAATGGGGCATGTATGAGATATTTATAGGGATAAAATAAATAGGCTTTGATGGAGTCTATTTAAGGGGGGGGGGGTTAATAGATGGTAATAAATAGTTTTTCTATTCCCTTTTCTTTTCTCGTTGCGCCCGATTACCTCTTCGCTCGTTTTTTCTTCGGTGCTGCACCGACAGTTGCTCTCTCTCGCGACGCCTTTTTCTCTCCGCGTTGGATTTTCTTTCCTCCTCGCATCTCATTGTTTCCTTTCCTCCTTTCGTTCCCTCTTCTCTGCAGGCAGCGGAGAGCAGTCTTCCCTCGCCGGTGCCATGGACGGGCCGGACCAACGAGCGTGGGGGAGGCGGCGTTTCTCTCATCGGCGAGATCCCGACAGTTCTATCCTAGCTCTCGCCGACAACCTTGAGCGGGTGGAATTGACGACCATCACTGCCACAGCGGGTGTGTGGGCGGCTGGGAGGTTTAGTCGGTAGCGGTTGCACACAATTCAGATCTAGGGTTGCGATTTCCGTCGGAGTAGGTGAGCTGTTTATCCTCTACCTTGATTTTGGATGGGATCCATGTTCATTGCAATCCCTAACACCGTGAGTTGGGGTTTTGGGTGACTAGCAACGGCAAACAGGGGGTGGTTGCGTTGAGCAGAGTGGAATAGGGAAGGAACGCCATCGTAGTCTCAAGTGTTGGTAAATAAATCTTAATTTACCTTTTTCTTTTCTGTCAATTTTGACTCTGTGGAGTTTTCGGCCGTGAGATTGGGTGAGGCTATAAAGGGGTTGTAACGAATACCAGTGTGTGTTGTTGTGCGGCTGTGATTGGGGTTTGATGCCGGTTGAGAGGGTGGTGAGACATGGGAAGGGGTCGACTGTGAATTTAGGGAATTGAGTTGGGGATCTGATTTGGGGAAAGGATTGGATGTCGATGGGATCCTAGGGCTGGTAAGCACGATTTTGGTGTTATTCGATTGATCGTATTGTATTATTCGGTTAATTGTAATTATACTCCTTGGAGATTAGATTGTTGGTCGATTTCGGATAAATTTTGGGTTGTGGGATGGATCTACTTTGGGCGAGTTAGCTATGAGGTTTTGTTTGGATGGTGTACACATGATGATAGGGGTTGAGAAATTATATTCGGGTAATTGGACGAAAAGACGGCTATATTAGGTGGAAGGCGATCGAGATTTTATTAAGCCTTTGAGTTAATTAGTTATGTAAGAAATCGATTAAGTATTCGATTTATCGGTGGATTATATTTTTGTGCTTAATAATAGTTATGTTGTATGTAGGTTTCGATCATGAGGCAGGTTCATGGTCGTGACGATTTGGTTGTTTTCTCGAGCATTTTATCATGCGGGTATTTTGATTTATCTCTTAGATATAGTCATGTTGATATGCTAGTTAGTATAGCTTGCAATAATTTTCATGTTTATCTGTCTTGCATGTTTTTGTGCCTATTTGATACATGCATTTGATCGGTTTATGGTTATACCTTCCCTATTTTACTTGGATCATCGATTGGTTGTGCATATTATTCGGATATGTATTTTAGTTGGTATTACATGCTTTAGTATCATGCACCATCTTGCATGATTGCATCGGTTGACAGGTTCCTTTATAGTTGAGCCATGACGATTACATGGTCTGCACGCCACTCATGGATTAGTGGTACATCGAGAGGTGTGTGCGATTGCTCATCGAGCTCATTGAGTACGCTCATGGGTAGCGATGAGGCAGCGTGGTAGCGGGCAAGGATCCCTCCTCTGGTCTACGACACCGAGAGATAAGAGCTTTGCTCCCCCACTCTGTTTGGGGTAGGAGGATAGATGTACTCCAACAGCATCATGTCCACTCGGTCACTCAGGAGCAGTGATGACAGAGTGCACAGTTGTCATAGCCCTACCCACTCGGCTTCACCATCGCGTGTGAGGCGGCTGACTGGCGTCAGGGGTGACCATGTCATTTGCACTGCATGCATTTTGCATGGATATCATTTGTATTGTATTTGCTGCATTTTTATTGTTGCCTTGGATGTTGCATATGATTGTCATGCATATAGGATACATATTTGTATATGGTCTGACGACTTTATTTCTTCTAGTATGGCACATGCTCCTATATCAGGGTAGGAGATTCAGGTAAGTACAATCATTTTGTATTTCTTTCTTGCATACCCTATATATGAGACTGTACTGGTATGCTTGTTATTGTTAGCTATATCTTACTTTGCATATCGACTATATCTGCTGAGTTCTTTGAACTTACCCCATTGTTCTATATCTATTTCAGGATGAAGCTGTCAGGAGAGTCCAGCTGCCAAACCCCCTCGTCGTGATAGTTTATTAGTTATTTGGTTTATGATTTTGGATATTTTGATTAGAAGATATGTTTAGGACTGGAGTTGTATTTATGTACTCGTGGATTTATGGTGTCCTTATGGACCTTTATTTAGATTTTTATTCGATTGGATTTGGTTGAGTATTCCTGCCCAGATGGCAGAAGGGGTAGGTTTAGATGTGATATACTTTTGGTTATATCATTTGATTGTTGGCCTGAGGCCTCTTTTATCACCTGTGTGTGTTGTTTAGATTTCGATCGTGTTGACCGATGTATAGTGGTCGTATAGGCCTTGTATGTAAGTTTGGTATTGTCACCCGTACATAGGAGATACTGTCGGATTTTCGTCTGGCGGGGACTCCCCCGGGGTGTGACATCAGTAGGGTGGTTTTAAGCCTTGTCATGGCAGTTTGAGCCACGACAGGGTGGTTTTGAGCCTTGTCAGGGCAGTTTGAGCCTTAGCAGAGCAGTTTTCAGCCTTGCCAGGGCAGTTTGAGCCTCGACAGGGCAGTTTTGACCTCCAACAGAGCAGTTTCACTCCGCCAAGGCGGTTTGAGCACTGTCAGGGCAGTTTTGATCACCGACAGAGTAGTTTCAATGCTGTTATGGCAGTTTTGAGCTCTGCCAGGGCGGTTTGAGCTCTGCTAGGGAAGTTTTGAGCCTTGCGAGGGCGGTTTACCGCCTGCCAAAGCAGTTTTTTTTTAAAGTGGGCTGAATTTAATTGGGCTGCCATAGTTTTAATTTGGCTTAATTTAATTGGGCCGAATTAAATGGGCTCAGAATCAATTTTTTTCTAATTGGGCAGGATTTCTAATTGGGCTGGAATTCTAATTGGGTTGTCAATTAGAAATGTCTAATTGGAAATTAAATAATTGGACTTAGACTTTAATTTTGATATCCAAATTAATTTGGGCATAGGTTCAATTAATTGGATTTCAACAAAAGCTAGATGCCCAATTAGTTCACACAAGTGTTGTGCTAAGTTGACTATGGTCAACTCAACTCATGACTAAATAATTAAGTAATTGTTTGGAACAATTGGGATTTGATATAAACAACTTAGAGATAGACCAAATGAACTAGAGTTGATGCCTAAGAACGATGAGAAAGAATACTATGTATATTGCTTGAGTGTCTGGGGTACTCAGAGCAAATTGCGTGGTGTTTGGACTCTCACGGTCAATAATGAGTCTTCATGGTACTAGTCGACTAAACTTAGATGATAATCAATTGGTAAAAGTACCAATTGACTGGTCTAAGTAAGTTTGTCGACAGTCCTCCATAAAATCAAAGAAATTTATTCTTGATTTATTTTGATGGATCCATGCTTATATATATATTGAATTAAGCCGGTAAGTGTACTGGTTTGTCAGTTTTGAGCTGACTTAATTAATTTCAATTTTTTCAGATGGCACGGATGATTACCACTATGACTAGACGCGATGTGTTGCGTAATCGGTTGAGAGAGGCTATCCAGGGGATAGAGTATGACTCAGCTCATGGAGTCGGGTGACATATCGGGAGGCTTGATAGATTGTTCTGGAGACTTGAGATGCAGGAGTTTCTGATTCTGGAGAATTATAAAATTTGGGCTCTGGTCCGCTCATTGCCACAACACCTGAGTGAGATTGCGCATGAGATCTGGGGGCGCTATGAGGGATGCGTCTCTTATACCCAATTATGTGCTGAGCTGCTTCACTACGAGGACTATGAGGTGCATCGTGATGATCCAGAGGATGATTCAGAAGAGGACCCTGATGGAATCTTTCCTTTTGGATCGCTTCAAAGGTGTCCTACAGAAGATTCTGCATCCTGGCATCATTTTGAGAGCATCTCGGTCGGGGATGTCCTAGTTCAACCCAAGAAGATTGGGCATGTTTGGATCATTACTGCACTAGTGTTTGTCCTAGTGGGAGTAATGATTATCTATCTAGTTGTTTAGTTTTTTATTTTTCAGTTATGAGTAGGAAGAATGTTATATGTAACATTCTTAGTAGAGTTATCTTTGTTATATGTTGACAATGTACAAGTTTAATTTAATGATATGTTCATTTTATGTTGTTAACTCTACATGATGCATGATATTTTGCTCTTTGATTTGTTCATATTGAGTACAATTTAAATGAAAATGTTCATTTAATGATATCATGTTAAGATGGGATGTATGTAATGTAATTGATCAAAGTCGATTCGATTGATACATACAAATGATGAGTGACAATTGGATTGTCACTTGATTTTGTAAACCAAATCGAATTTACGTTGAGTCAATTTGTAGATTACATACATAAAATCATACACTGAATAACTAAATAATATGTTTATTTATGTTAGGTTATGACAACTAAAAATATCATAGCTGAACTCAATAAGGGTGAGAAACTCAATGGGGATAACTACAAGATCTAACACCTTAAGATACAATATGTTCTTGAGGAACAAGAAGTTCTAGAGGTTGTAAATCAGGTCATGGTAGAACCTGTAGATGGTCCCACTGCACAAAACAGACGAGATATTGATGCCTACAAGGCATGGAAAAAGAAAGACTCTACTGCTAAGGGCATCTTGATTAGCTCAATGATAGATAACCTAGTTTTTGAGTATGAGTTGTATCCTTCAGCTCATGTTGTCTGGGTTTCCCTTAAGGACAAGTACAGCGGAGTCAGTTTGAGCAAGCTTCGATAGCTAACTATCAAGTTCGATAGCTACAAGAAGCGCCCGAATGTCACAATGGTTCCACATCTCAGGGAGATGTCGAATATGATTCGGGAGCTTAAAACTGTCGGTCACGAGCTGACAGATGAACAACAGGTTAAAGCAGTCATTCGATCCCTTCCAGATTTTTAGGAGACCATGAAGCAGACCCTAATTCACAGCGAGAGTATTAAGACTTTCGTTGATGTCTCGCGCCATGTAGAACTTGAGGCGGAGAGAGTAGAATCCGCGAGGATTTCTGGCCAAGCCTATTTGGCTGCCGGTTCTGCTGGATCATCTGGATCTAAGAAAAAGAGATGGTTCAAGAAGGGAAAGGGAAAGAAGAAGGAAGCTGCTGCTGCAGGTGGGACAGGCCCAATCAAGAAGAAGAAGAACAAGAAGACGGGGAAGAAACCTAAAAATAAGGTAACTTGCTTTAATTGTGACAAGAAGGGTCACTATGCTCGGGAGTGTACCGAGCAAAGAAAGGTGACTTCCAGTCTGTTTTCTGAGCATTTTGTTGCTAGTTCTGTGTTGTTGGCTGATTTTTATCCTTTGTGGATTATAGATTCGGGAGCAACCAACCATGTAACTTGGGAACAAGTTACATATGTGGAATACCGCCGGGTACCAGCTGAAAACAAATGGATATATGTAGCAAACAATGCAAGAGTCGAAGTCAAAGTAGTCGACACTTGCAAACTTAACCTTCGGGGGTGGAAGAACTTTGTTTCTGCATGATGTTCTGTATGCTTCTGAGATTCGGAGGAATCTTATTTCTGTTACTTGTCTTCTTGATCTAGGATATTATATAAATTTTTACAATCGGTGTGTTGAACTCAAGATTGACTCAGTTTCAATCGGTTATGGTTTTTTTAACGAATGGTTTTATAGTTCTTGATGTGGAACCAAATGACAATTATGCGATTGATAATTGTTTTTCAAATATTGCTCTTACTAGTGATGCAGAAATAACTGATGATATTTGGCATGTTAGACTAGGACATATAGGACAAGATCACATAAATCAATTAGCTAAAGAGGGCTTATTGGACTCTCGAGCTAAGATTAGCTTGTCTGTATGTGAGCATTGTCTTGCTAGAAAAGTAATTAGGAAACCATTCGGTAAGGCTATTAGGGCAGAGTCACTGTTGCAATTGATTCATTCGGATATTTGTGGTCCAATGAATGTGAGGGCTAGACATGGAGCTTCCTATTTCATTACATTTATTGATGATTTCTCTTATTTCGGTCATGTGTATTTGATTTCTCACAAATCTGAAGCATTGGATTGTTTCATTCGTTATATGAACAAAGTTGAGAATCAAACAGAACGTAAGGTTAAGACTTTACGCATTGACTGTGGTAGAGAATATTTGTCTGATATATTCAAGACAATATGTAATGATAAAGGGATTATTAGACAGTTGACGATCCTTGGAACTCCACGGCAAAATGGGGTTGTTGAGAGAAGAAATAGGACTCTTCTCGAAATGGTTAGGTCTATGATGGCACAAGCTAATTTGTCGATCTCCTATTAGGGAGATGCATTGTTAGCTGCAGCATATATACTTAACGAAGTGCCTTCAAAGTCAGTTCCATCTACCTCATATGAACGTTGGACAAGCAGAAAACCAGATTTGAGAAATCTGAGACCATGGGGGTCGGTTGCCTACGTTCATGACAGTTCTCACAAGTATGGAAAACTATGACCTAGAGGTAAGAAGTGTATCTTTATAAGATATTATAATACTTCAAAAGGTTATATTTTCATAGGTGAGCAACCAGATGGAACAATCTCTGAATTGGATTCGAGAGATGCCACTTTTCTCGAAACTGAGTTCCCAACTAGAGGTGAAGTTGATAAGACAGTTCCTCTATTTGAGGAGGAAGAGTCTTATCGACTGGACAGGTGTCTAGTGGATGCCTGGAATAAGTCAACCCAGTGGGAGTACTTTTCCTAGTCACGGGGTGACTTCTCATCAGCCCAACTTATGGAAAAGTATTCGTAAGATCAAACCTAAGAAGAGGTTTGATATTGAGAATGAGGCAATGATGACACTCCCTGTTGACGATGAGGAACCTCAATCAGTAAAGGAAGCTCTAGGCTTTAGAGCTGGAGAAAGGTGGAAAGTTGCAATGGTTGAAGAAATGGAGTCAATAATTAAGAATCATGTTTGGGAGTTAGTCGATCTTCCTCCTGGCCGAAGGGCTATTGGGAATAAATGGATTCTCAAAATAAAGAGGAAAGCTGATGGATCGATTAACCGATACAAAGCTCATTTGATTGCAAAAGGATTTACCCAATTAGAGGGCATTGACTTTGAGGAGACATTTTCTCCCGTAGTGAAGTTTGTGTCAATCCGAATTATTTTGGCTTTAGTGGCGCATTATGACTTGGAGTTACATCAGATGGATGTAAAAACCGCTTTCCTTAACGGTGAGCTTGATGAGGAAATATATATGGTCCAACCAGAAGGTTTCATTGCTGAAGGCCAAGAAGATAAAGCATGTAGATTAAAGAAATCTATATATGGGCTAAAGCAAGCATCAAGATAGTGGAACATAAGATTTAACAAAGTGGTTTTATCTTATGGTTTCGAAATGATCAATGAGGATCATTACGTTTTCCTGAAGAAGGATAAAGGAAAGTATGTCATTTTATCATTATATGTTGATGATATGTTGATTGCAGGAAATGACATAGGTTTTATGATAGAAGTCAAAAAGTGACTTTCATCACAATTTGACACAATAGATATGGGAGAAGTTGAGTACATCTTAGGAGTAAAGATCATCAGGGATCGATCTAAGAGACTTTTGAGTTTGTCTCAAGAGTCTTATATAAATAAGATGTTACAACATTTCAGCATGTCTAATTGCAACAGTGAACAGACACCTATTGTGAAAGGTACTATTCTGAGCAAGAGTATGAGTCCCAAAACTCCTAATGAAATAGCCGAGATGAATAAAAAACCATATGCCAGTGCTATTGGTAGTTTAATGTACACTATATTGTGTACTCGTCCCGATATCAGCTATGTTGTTGGCTTAGTCAGCCATTTTCAGTCAAACCTAGGACCGAGACACTGGAAGGCAATGAAAAGGATATTTAGATATCTGAAAGCGACGACAGATTACAATCTCTGTTATCAAGGATCAGATATGAGCCTGAAGGGATATTTAGATGCAGATTAGGCTGGGGAACTGGATGATAGAAAATCTACATCAGACTATGCGTTCTTGTTGAATGGTGGTGCCATCTCTTGGAACAGCAAGAAACAGGTCTGTGTGGCCTTATCAACCATGGAAGTTGAATATGTGGCATGCTCGGCAGTTGTACAAGAAGCGGTCTGGTTAAGAAGATTCCTAAAACATCTGAAGATTGCTGAAGACAGTGAGAGTCCAGTGACTGTCTACTGTGACAGTCAAACTGCGATGGCTTTTTCAAAGGATCCCAAATATCACAGCAAAGGCAAGCATATTGCTATAAAATACAACTTTATCAGGGATATTGTTGCTAAGAAGAAGGTTATTCTTGAGTATATCCCTACTCGAGCTATGCTTGCAGATCCTTTTATTAAGCCAATGACTAGAAAGTCATTTAATGAGCATGTAAAGTCTTTGGGACTTCGTAGAATGTAATAGTTTTGTAATGACAATCGAATATTGTAATTTGATTGTTATTTTTAATGACATCCATAATTTATTCAGTGTATGTGATATTACATTCTAATAAGATCTCGGTGAGCATGTTGACAGGTAGTGATCGGTCCTCTCACATGGACAATCATCTCTGTTTGTTATGTACGAACAGGGGTAAGACTATTGTGTAGGGTCGATATGTTGGCCGGCTAGAGGGGGTGAATAGCCCTTTTCGTTGACGGTGGAAGTCATTCGTTCGTTGCTCTCTACAAATACTATTAGCGCAAGCGGAATATACTAATATGCAATTGAAACAAAGCAAAGTAAAGAATAGAGGCACAAACGCTAACACCACAATATAACGTGGTTCACGGCTACGCCGCTAATCCACGGTCCGATTCGTCCCCGGTGAATCACTCCGCAACCAATCCACTATTGGTCTCTCCCTTTAGCCAATGCAAGGTGGAGGTAAACCCTTACAACTCAAGAATACTCCTTCTTTTATAATAGATGTGAAAGAAACTAGAAGAAGGAGTTTAATACTTGTGGAGCACTTGGATGATAGTTTGGAGCATAAGCATTAGCCATCCAAAAGCTCACGCCCTCTCTTTTTATAGAGAGGGATGATTTCTTCCCGTTGGCCGCCATCAGTCGACTGTTGCCCTTGGCAGTCGACTGTCGCCACTACAACGACCTCCGAACACGTCAGATCCTAACCGTTGTAGTCCAACGGAACCCTTGGAAATCGACTAATGGCGGATTACGTGCCGCGACTACCATCGGTCGATCGCTGTCATTCCATGACGATCAGCCAATCATTCCATGGCGATCATCGCTGGGCTAGAAGCTCACCATCGAACACCAGTCGAACTCCGTTCGACTCAGAGCAGTCGACTGTCATTTCATGGCAGTCGACTGATGTCGGGAAATCTCATCCGACACTTAGTCATTCGGCCAAGTTCACCTAATAAGCTACTTACATTTCACCCATTCTCTCATCTCACTCGAAGTCCCTCGCCGAAGCTCTCTTCGTTCGCCGCCACGTCCCTCGGCAGCATCAAGCGCACAGCTCTGTAATGCTCCTTCGTGTCTCTTGCCTTCAAAGTCTGCTTCCTTGGCTTCGCTTCAAGTCATCTCATCTGGCAGTCCCTCGGCAGCATCAAGCGCACGACTCTGCAATGCTCCTTCTCTGACTCAAGCACGAGGTTGTGAGTGGTGAACCCGCCAAAGCTTCATGTGTGAATTACTAAGTCTTGCTTGACTTCAACGCACATATCAAATCACAATAACAACCTAACTTAAACCCTTTGTCACACACATCAAAACCATATCACGGGTCGATTTGCATTAACAATCTCCCCCTTTTTGATGTGTGACAATCCGTTTAAGTTAGGTAAAACATTTGATAAAATATTAAGGAAAGAAAGCATATAAATAATATGATTAGCAACTCTCCCCCTTAATACATGAAACTCCCCCTAAACACATTCCCCTTACTTAAACATATATCTTTCTCCCCCATTGACACCATCAAAAAGATTAAAACAAAGTTTATATGGCTTGGCATCAAGTCTAGAGAGAAACGAAAACCAAAAACAATCAAAAACCTGATAAAATCATATTACTATGCTCGTGCACAGTACATCAGTCGATTGCTATCAGCATGACAGTCGACTGGCACAAGGAAATCAGGTTTTCTGATTTTCTGGATGAAATTCAGAAATGCACTATAAATTCCAAAAAATTTGAAAAATAATGAAATTTGGGGATCACATTTATTTTAAGTATATTTATCAATGAAAAATAGTTTTTCATGAAAAATTATTATATTTTCAAAGATTTGCCAAAAATCCAAAAGCTTCAAAAACAACTAGGTTTTTGATCAAGTTAGTATCACTTTTAACACCTAGTTTTGGTTTGAATTGTTTCAAAATTTGAACAAACAGATTTTAAAGTAAGAAATTGTTTTGAAAACATGTGAAATATCCAACCATGATCTTTGGGCAATATGTCTATGAATTAAACATAAGCCTTCCCCATGATTATTGCTATTTGATATCTCAAATGACCATCTAAATGTCATAGGCATTAGTGGACCATTAGTATCATCTTATCATCTCACTCATGCTAAGTTTTCAATCAAGGTAACCTATGGTGAGTGTGAGATGTATCCTAAAGGTATTTATATATATACTTAACCATTAATTTCATGCAATTATACACAAGGTTAAGTATCATCCTATTATACCACATGATCATAAAAATATATATGAATTGATTTCACATTATGATCATGAAACACATGTATTCATCAATTAATAATCATGCATTAGGTATGAATTATGATAATAAGTCAAATATCACCTAAAGCATGATCTAAACCTTATTGCCCATGATTATGTGCCAAATATCAAGATCATAAATCATGATTGCAAACATGTGTAACAAATATATTAATCATCATGATTTAAGCATTACTATCAATTTATGGGCACATTATCATCACCCAACACTATGGTAAAAATGTGTATCAACATACATAACACTAAGTGTTGAGCATGATCTAAGCTATTTATGAGTGCATTATCATCACCCAACACTATTTCAAAAATTATGTCCCGCCATCCTAAGTCAACCAAAAATATGATATAGGTAAAGTCCATATGGTTGACTATCCTAGGGTTTTCCTAACCCTTAAGGATAGATTTAGGAACCCAAAATAAGTTCTTTCCTATGGGGTTCACTAGATACTCCTTAGGGATCCATTTTCTAGCAATTTTCTTCTTTTTATCTTGACCCCTAGCAATTAAGCATTTATAGGTCTTTTCATTTTTCTTTTCCTTATATCTTAGGCCTTTCTTATTGAAGCTTGCCCTTTGGCTCCCTATGATCATGTTAAGAGTATTGGAGCCTATAGTGAATTTTTCTAGGGCCTTGGTCAAGTAGTCTACCTTTTCCCTTAGGACCCTATTTTCTTCAATGCATGCATCATTAACATCAAATGACATATATTCATGTGAGCATGCATCATTAAGGCTAGAAACATTATCATTAACATTTGAGCATGCTTTTTCTAATTTTTTTTCTAAGTCCTTAATTTGATCTAGCATGCATTTGTTCTTTTTCTTTGCCCTAAACAAGTCCTTAGTGAGGCTAGATATCATGGAAATTATTTTCTTGGGTGAGAGATTCGTTACCATAGTCTTCATGTCTTCTTCTTCGGATGAGGAGGATGATGATGAGTCTCCCCCTTCACTAGAGCTCTCCTCACTTGAACTTGTTTCTTCATTTTCGGAGGAGGAGGAGTCTAAGTCGGCAAATGCCATTAGGGCAAGGTTTGAGTAGTCATGTTCTTCCTCTTCTTCGGATGTGGATGATGAAGAGGGATCATCCCATGTCTTTGCCTTTAGTGCTTTGGCCTTTCCCTTTTCTTTGGCCTTCTTCTCTTCTTCCTTCTTCTTACTCCCCTTCTTCTTCTTCTTTTCTTCCTTCTTTCTTTTATCCTCTTTGCTCTTGTTCAAGAGGGGACAATTATCCCTTATATGTCCCTCTCCTTGGCAATTGTAGCAAATAACCTTCCCCCTTGGTCTTCTCCTCCTATCATTAGATTTATTAAATTTAAAATTTTTCAAAGCACGTCTTACCTTCCTTACCATGTAAGCTTCTTCCGTGCTATCCATGGAGGAGGAGGAGGATGCTTCATCGGAGGACGAGGGAGTCTCCATCTTCTTCTTCCCCTTGTTGGCCAATAGTGCCACTCCCCTTGATGGTTGAAATTTTGGCTCTTCTATTACTCCTTCGAGCCTTTTTTCGTGGAGCTCCATGGTTGAAAAGAATTCCTCCAAGGTGCTAACTTCTAGGTTCTTGGAGATGTAAAAAGAGTCCACCATTGAGCTCCATCTTGAGGATCGAGGGAAGGCATCTATTGCTTTCATGAGCATGTCCCTATTTGAAAGCTTCTCACCTACACTAGATAAACTGATTATTATTTCTTTAAATCTAGAGTGTAGTGAGGTTACCTTTTCTCCCTTTTCAAGTTTGATATTCGTTAGTTGGGAGCGGAGGAGGTTTCTCCTTGCAAGCTTGGCCTCCGAGGTACTTTCATGAAGCTCTACTAGCTTCTCCCACATCTCCTTGGCACTAGAGCATTCCCCAATCCAATTTACTTCTTGTTGGGGGAGTACGTTGAGGAGATGGTGCTTAGCCTTTGAATTTGCAAGGTGCTCTTCTCTTTGCTTTTTAGTCCACCTTGATTTGTTTAGTATTCTCCCCTCTTCATCCCTAGGCATCTCAAAACCGTTTTCCATTATAAGCATAATATCGAAGTCGGTTTCAAAGAATATCTCCATTTGCTTCTTCCACCAAGCGAATTCCCCCTCGAACTTCGGCGGATGAATGTTTGAGCCGACCATCTCTTGATATAGTGCTTGTGTTGGCGGTTAGTCCTCAACAAGCGCCTTGGCTCTACTACCACTTGTAGGGTTGATATGTTGGCCGGCTAGAGGGGGGGTGAATAGCTATTTTCGTTGACAGTGGAAGTCGTTCGTTCGTTGCTCTCTATAAACACTATTAGCGTAAGCGGAATATACTAATATGAAATTGAAACAAAGCAAAGTAAAGAATAGAGGCACAAACGCTAACACAACAATATAATGTGGTTCACGGCTACGCCGCTAATCCACGGTCCGATTCATCTCCGATGAATCACTCCGCAACCAATTCACTATTGGTCTCTCCCTTTAGCCAATGCAAGGTGGAGGTAAACCCTTACAACTCAAGAATACTCCTTCTTTTACAATAGATGTGAAAGAAACTAGAAGGAGTTTAATACTTGTTGAGCACTTGGATGATAGTTTGGAGCATAAGCATTAGCCATCCAAAAGCCCACACCCTCTCTTTTTATAGAGAGGGCTGATTTCTTCCCTTTGGCCGCCATCAGTCGACTACTTCCCTTGGCAGTCAACTGTCGCCATTACAACGGCCTCCGAACGCGTCAGATCCCGACCGTTGTTGTCCAACGAAACCCTTGGCAGTCGACTGATGTATCCATCAGTCGATTGATGCCTTTGTAGTCGACTGGTTAATCGGCTACGGGCGGTTCTGCTGGCTCGAATCGCTCATCAATCGATCATTCTATGGCGGTCGACTCATCGCGAAGCCCACTAATCGAACACCACGATCGATCTCGACAATGATCGTGATGTCGGGAAATCTCATCCGACACTTAGTCATTCGGCCAACTTCACCTAATGAGCTACTTACATTTCACTCATTCTCTCATCTCACTCGAAGTCCCTCGCCGAAGCTCTCTTCGTTCGCGGCCACATCCCTCGGCAGCATCAAGCGCACGACTCTACAATGCTCCTTCGCGTCTCTTGCCTTCGAAGTCTGCTTCCTTGGCTTCACTTCAAGTCATCTCGTCCGGCGGTCCCTCGGCAGCATCAAGCGCACGTCTCTGCAATGCTCCTTTTCCGACTCAAGCACGAGGTTGTGAGTGGTGAACCCGTCAAAGCTTCATGTGTGAATTACTAAGTCCTACATGACTTCAACGCACATATCAAATCACAATAATAACCTAACTTAAACCCTTTGCCACACACATCAAAATCATATCACGGGTCGATTTGCACTAACATATTACTTATAGGATAGCTTTGGAAGCTATATGTATGAGATACATACCTATAAGTTGGGGTTGTCTTGATATATGTATCAAGATAAGATCGTTTAAGTAAAGTGATCGAAGTAAATGTTCCCAACATTTACTATACCTGTTTATGAGCCAGATTAGAATTCATATGTTGAATTCAGGATTAGACATTTAGAATGTCTGGATCAAAATCTATACGATGTTGAGGTAAACATGCGCTCTTTATTGATAAAGAGAATAACATCGTAGCATGTGATTCATACCACGTGTGCTAAGGCGACAATAAGGGTAGTAGGAGAATGGATCCCTGCTTTTCTACTATGTGAGCCCTTTTGAGATTATATATTAATCTCAGTATTTGCCCTTTGTGACTATTTAGGTGTCTGCTTGAAATTTTAATCAGGGTTTGCTACTTTAGTATATAAACCTATTGACTATGGATGATTCGGTCTATGGAACATGACTAGGAAAGCAACTGATTAAAATGAATGGATTCACACTAAAAAGGAAGATTAAATATGTTTACATCCTTTGATAATTATTCACTGGTCGACCTATTTCTGTTATGTATGCAAATATTTGTGAATATTAAAAATATAGAACATGCTCTTGACTTGATGGTCATTATGAGGGGTTAGAGATGTTCATATTAATGTAAGTGGGGATTATTTAATCTGGGCAAATAGCAAGACATTATATCCAGGAAAATGGTTAAGTACCACCAGGAGAAAGGTTCAGTACCACTTGGAAAATGGTTGGGAGCCACCTGGAGGATGACAATGGGTCATCAGGTGAGTGACTACGTGTCATTCAGAGAATGGTTACGTACCATTTATAGAGTGGCTAAGTTAGGCGTAACAACTTTTCTTAGCATTGATCGCTCTATGAGCAACTATGTAAGGTGTAACAACTTTCATAGCATTGGATTGCTCAGTGTGCTTGCTGTCGCACGAGCCATTTTCCTAAGTATGAATTGATTGTTCTAATGGTCTTTGTGACTATTGATCTCTATTCTATTAGTCTGTTGGGACTATAGTCTCCGACACGATTCTGGTTTATGTGATTGGATACTTCTATTAGTCATTTGAGACTAATGACTCTTGCTCTATTTGGTCTATGTGACTAAATACCTCTTATTTGTCTATGTGATCATTTTGTCTATGTGACATACTTTGGATGAGTGGGAGATGTAACCACGTCATGCACACGTTGCGGTGCAACGTGTGCACGACGCTGCATGAAGTGCGCGCAGATGGCGCACTTCGTGCAACGCAAGTAACACCCCTTTATAAGGGGGTGTGTTGCATCCAAAGAGAGGAGGAGAGTTTTAGGGTTTGACGCCGAAAGGCTGCTTCGTCAGAGAGCACGAGATAGGAACACCGAGGCACGGTCGGGACTTGGCTTGTGAAGGAGAAGGAGCTTTCGCGGTGATTGCTCCTTAGACAGAAAGCATCTTCTTCCATTACCACTCGGCATGAAGGTTCTGTAAGTTTTCTATTTTTCCAATTTTTTTAATTTTCCAGCTTCATCTTTTGTTTATTATTATTTAGATAATCTCGATTAGATGTTAAAACTACCAACAATTTCGATGAAAGTAGGACATTACAACCTCATACTTCAAAGTCAAGCATCAACTAGATCCAACTATCCGATGAAATCATGTCAACGGAGCCATGTGAACCTCAATTAGGTATACATATCACAAGATTTGTCCCCACGAGAGAATCAAATAGCTAGTACGGACAGTAGAATTGTCCTAAGGAGCAAGAGTCAATCCTTGAAGCTTAAGGCTGCAAAAATTTTCGGAGCTAGTGCCTATCCTTTCGCTGTGCTAATTCTTGGTTGGGCAAAAATATTCCTCGTGATTTATCTCCCTTCATCTAGCTGTGAGACTGACGATGAGGAACATTTGAGATGAGCGCATCATCTTTTATCCCAAGATATATGACATGACTTAATTGACATAATGCCTAGAGTTCTCAAAGCATGGTTTTCATGTGTCCTATCTCATACCACCTCCTAGATGTTATTAGTAGAATATCGAGTCATTACATCAATACATAATTTTTCATAATATTAATACTAGCAAAATAGTAGATAAATGCACACATCAATGATAACACAAAAAGGAATCATAAAAATAAACAACAATAACATATATAAATGCATTTGCAAAGACTAATTATAAACATATTAGAGATAATAGGAAGAAGGAATTTAAAAAATAATAATAATAAGTGAATCTCTATTTAGTTAAGGATCTAATAATTGAAGTCTTTTTTTTCCTTCCAAATTTAGATCTAGTTAGACTTAGAAATATGGTGAATTATGATTTTAGTACCAAAGAAATATTCAATCTATCTCATTGCTTAATCATAATCATCCTTCTAAGCTTTTTTTCATGTACACAATCCCTTCATTTTCCTTTGATTCAGTCATTGGATAATCGTTCATTATATATTTACGTCCATACCAATATTCCCCAAAAATACATTCGTATCCTCTGTTGTTCATTGATGAGTATTGTTGTCGGGGATGATGCAATAGGCTAGTGTTCAATACTATCTTCGTAAAACGATATTGTTTCGCTCAGGTGCTTACAGATAGCAACAATTCGTTTCCAAGATACAACGACGATGTCTCGGAATAGTAGCACTATAAATTTTGAGACCGGCGAACCTTCTCGTAGGTTTTTTGGACTCCAGATGCAGAGAATGGAATGGATGCAAAGATTGAGTGAGTTTGAGTGATTCTGAGTGCTTAAGTTATCTATTCCATCATCTAGGGATCCTATTTATAGGAGGTGAAGAGGTGAAGTACCCTTTGGTGAGTTTCATCTGGGCCATTGGATGTAGAGGGTTGTAACCCTTCAAACAATCCTCTTAATCTCAGCCACTAGATCTGAAAGATTGTAACTTTTTAGATCCTCCTTTGATCTCGGCCGCCAGATCTGGATGCAGCGATCCAGTCAATCTGACGCTCCAGATCAACCTTCATTACCAACAGTCTGATCGTGATTCTTCGCGATCAACGCTCTAGATCGCGTCACTTGCAATCCATCACCCTCTTCGTTTCAATGGTGGTCATCCGATTACCTAGTCAGCAGTCAGTCACCTCTCTCTGCCAACCGAGTGTCATGTATGCATGACACATCACCTGAGTGTCAGGTAGGCATTGCTACGTCACATGAAGCATAAATTTAAGTTCCTCAATGCTCCTCATGATGCGCCCATTGTGCAAAGTGCGCCAACAAAGCGCCCATTGCATGCGTGCGCGCATGGCGGGCACCTGCTCGCCCATTGGATGAGAGTATATGTGCTATTTGAGTTAACTCAATTAACACATCAACACATATAAGGAAGTAAATCCTCTCTAGAATTTTCAATGTGGGATTATTGCTCTCCTACTTTCTTTAATAACATTTTGGGTTGACTTTAATAATTAATTTTTCATTCACTCATAATTGGTTTTGAGTAAATTAATAGTCTAGATTCATCTACTCGAAACGTAGATTTCGATTTTGAAGTCAATTTAGACTTTCATCGATTGATGACACCTCGATTTTTCTTTTCAAAACCGTAAATCATATTAGTCTTTTAAGACCCAATATCCAACATCCTCGGCGTGGTAGCACACACAAAATAATTAAATGTACTGAAACAAACTAAAGTGGTTGAGGATTATTGAAGCAATTAACAAATTGGATTGTTTGATTGAAGCAAGGGGAGTATCTTATCTAATGTCGAAAGGTTATTAATGCTAATGCCCAAAGTAAAGATGAACAAAAAAGATCTTTTTACCCGTATATTTATTTCCTATTTTAACAAAATAAGAATTCTAGGAAACTGAAATGGTATTTTAAAAAAAACATTTAATTTGTTTCAAATTCCTTGCCAAATTATCAAGATGTTGATTGCTAACCTAAGGGGTTGTATCTATTCACTAAGGAGACAACAAGTCAACTATTTTATTGTACTATTGTTATCGCACATGTGAGGGGCGAGGGAAGATAAATTACTTGGACAACCAAAAGGGAAATGAGCTTTCTTAGTTGCTTAGGTGACACAAGGAGGGTTTGTGCCCGAACGATGTGGGCTCCCTTCTTATCGATAAGTTTGGAAAGATTTTTAACTTGTACTACTTGCAAGGCTCTATCGAGGATGACGACATTAAAAAATCACTTTTAATAGAATTAAAGTTTTGTTAGGATAAAATTTAGAAAATATCAATTACAATTTTTATTGAATAATTTATTTTTTAAAGAAACATCTATCAGAATTTAGACCGATCGAGTTATATTAACAATCTATAAAGAGGTTAGAATCTCATGTATTATAAGCATCGATATATTTTGAATTGTAACAAGAGCATTAAGTGGTCATAAATATGAACAAATATTTATGTACCAATTATATTTGCTAGCTATATATAATAAAAGTTTTTCTTAAGTCTACCACTTAAGTTGATTCCCATTGTGTTTTTTTTTTTTTTTTTATGGTGACATGATGCATCTAAAGGGAGAGGTGGCAAAACTTTACAATCGATTAAATTTATTTCGAAGACAAGCTAGATGCTATTTGAAATTTCAAAAAGAGAAAAAAAAAGAAGAAGCTGAATTACATGTGTGGCTAGAGAAGGGAGAGAGAAGAGAAATAAATTTGAAGGTGTCAAACCTAAATTAAATATCTATCTATGTCATTTGGTATTTTTGATGCGTTATTATAAGTTTTTAGTTTGGTAGCGAATAAAGTTTTCTATTCAAATGAAATATATATAATATTTAAAAAAAAAAACAACCGAAATTTGTCTTTCCATATCCCTATCCTTATAGATTCAATGTGAACCTCTAAAGTCGTTGCACTTGGTATTTTTGATGCGTTATTATAATTAAGTTTTTAGTTTGGTAGCAAATAAAGTTTTCTATATATATATATATATATAAAAGTTGTCTTTCCATATTCCTATTCTTAATTATAGATTCCATGTGAATCTCTAAAGTCATTGCATCCTAGCACCAAGAACCTAGTCCGGTACCCAAAGCTTAATCTAAATTCCCCTAAACATCTTTGGTCGACTTGACACTTGACGAGGAGTTCTAAGAATTCCCTTTTGTACACAAGGATAAAGCAAAGAAATTACTTTTCAAATCATAATATGCCGAAGTCCAATCTAATTATTTGGGAAAAAGCAAACAATGAACAAGTGGGATCCAAGTAATATGAGAAAGTACTAAGAGTAAATTTTGTTTTGTTAGTTTCATAATTGTCATTTTACTCCCCACCCCTACTCAAATTTATATTGCTATTTATATAAAAAAAAAGTGCTATTAAAATAGACTCTTTCTTTTCACTTAACCCACTGGACACCTTCTTAACTAGAACTATAACGGTAAACGAATCAAATCATGCTAAACTTTATAATATTTAAAATTATTTGATAAGATAATCAGATCCAATCGAGTCAATCTAAATCTAATATTAATCAAACTATTGAAATAACTGTTTAAATTTGAATTGAACTTAACTTGTTTAATTAATATCGAACTTTTAATCAAGTTTGATTCAAACTCATTTAAGCTTATAGTTAATTTAAGTACAACTTGTTTGTTGTTTAAAATTTTAATCTTTTTTGATTAGTTAGTATAAACAAGTTTATAAATATATATGTTCAATGATAAATCTTACCATGAACATGATTCACGAGTTTAGTGAATATTATTTAGAAATTGTTAGTGAAAGCCCTAGAGCCAATCATATGATGATTGTTGTATGGACTTTATTGTATCATATTCCTATTTATAAAGGCATGGTTATTATATTTACTTGTATTGGTGCCAAATAACTAAATATAATAATGTCCTTGAGTAGTAGGTTCTTATCTATATCAATCGATTGGTTGAATCGATAATGAGATGATATAGAGAACACTACTCTTAATCATTCCTAGTCGAGTATTAACATTCAGGGACAATGTTAATGCATAGAGACTAGCATGTAGGTCAACAAGATGACTTGATCTCACAAGTCATGGATATGAGATATCAAGTTGACACATGGGTATGCATTGGAGAATGTATACTGAATGACCCGCCATGAGAAAGTATCATGGATCGTTATATGAGTGTCATATACTTTCTCATGTGGCTATTAGTATGACTATTAGTCCTTAGACCTGAAGTCACCATGGTTCCCTACATAAGGAGTTGCATACTTTGGCTTCGTCAAACGTCACCCGTAAATGGGTGGACTATAAAGGCGATTACTGGGTATGTAATGAATTATGCGGAGGGATGTGAGTGATGTAGATGGGATCTATCCCTCTTATATGACAGGGGTGACATCGATATTCTTGATAGAGTGAGACCACGAAGTGCATGGCCATGCCCAAATGAGTCAATATGAGATATTGAGCTCATTTGATTAGAGTGAGTCTACTTGGGGTTCAAGATTTAGATTGTACCGAGGATGACACGGTCTATGCCTCGATTGGTCAATCTAGATGTCAAGGATAGAGGGACATTGTCACATATTGTGAGAGTCACAATTAGTAGTCACAAAGGTGATGTTGGAGCTCAACATTCTTGTAACTTGGGTAGCAATGATGTGTTGCTAGATACCGCTCATTGCTTATGTTCCTAAATCGGTTTAGGGACATTGCCAACGTTACAAGAACCTATAGGGTCACACACATAAGGGCAATTAGATGGAGATTAGGTTCATTTGATGAACCATGAGGATTAGGTTCATGGGATGAACCAAATTGGATTAAGAGTAATCCAAATTAGACTAATTGAGTTAGACTCAAGTTGATTGAAGTGTTGAATGAGTCTAATTTAGATTTGATTCATCAAATCAATTTAAATTAATGAATAGAGATTCATTAAATTAAAATTGACTTGAATCAAATGGTTGGATTTGATCAACCATAGGAGATAATAGGTCAAGTTTGACTTGACTTGAGAGGGAAGATGAATGGTCAATTTTGACTTGACCAATTGCCATGTCATGGTGACTTGGCATGGGGCCGGCCAATGATGATGCTCCACATCATCATGGACACATCATGGGGTGCCACCTCATGAGGGAGACCAAGAGCCATTGGCTCTTGGAGTTACATGCATGCATGTAACCCCCTTATAGTGGGTTATGGATGATGTGAAGTTAAGTTGTGTAACTTCATCTTCTTCCTTCTCTCTTCCCTCAAGCTCTCTCTTCCTCATCTAGCCATGAACGTCCAAGGGGTGCTAGCACACTCTAGGATGCTTTTCTCCACCTATTGCTTGTGTGGATACCGATAGAGGAGTGTACACTTGACACTCTCGAGTTCCGGCGAACCTTTTGGACGAGCGGGATAAGCGAAGGGCGTCGCTACGAGGGTAACACTCTCACCTTCTAGATCTAAGGTAGATCTAGGGTTTTTTATATAAACACATACATGTTTTGTTTTAATACATCTTCGCACGGATCCGTGGCCGGGGCTTCCGAGGTTTCCGCAACGCAAAAAGCGGTTTTTGCGGCTCGGAAAAACCCAACAGTGGTATCAGAGCCACGTGCGAAGCATGTATGTGTTTCGTTTTTGTAGTTTTTATATTAGATATAAAAATTACAGATTTATATGTTTCTGTAAATTTTCTTATTTTATAGAATTTTTGGGTATTTTTCTCATAGAGTCGAAGCAACGAGTGTTGGGACACTCGTAGGCTTCAACCGTCGAGAAAAACTCTCCGAATCGGCGAGTTCTCGCTTTAGGTTTTTGGGACAGCGACTTAAGTCGCTGTAAGATCATTGTAGGGACACTCGCGAAGTTTATTTTGCGGTAGCGCTGCCCTATCCCGAAAGGGGCCATGTCCTTGATCGCGCCGAAACGCTTAAGCGGGACGAGGGTGACTCATAAATTCAAAATAAATTAGGAAAAATTATAGAAATTTTCTGTAAAATACATAATTTAGAATTATGTATAATTCTGTGATTGTCATGGCCCAATAACCCAATTGGATTGGATTATGTGTGTTGTAATTCATAATACGACTGCGTCTTGGTTTTGTGGTTGTCGCGTGTTGTAAAGTGTTTGCGACTGCGTCACCTATTCTTTAATATTCTAGTTGTAAATAGTTTTAGACTCGAATGTAACTCGAGTTTCGTATTTGTAATGTACAAAAATGGAGCGGTGGAAAGTCCACTTGAAGGCGAGCTTACGAGAAGGGTGTGGCGACGACACATGGCGGTCGAAGGAAGCGCTTGGAGAAGCCGCTAGCCTTAGGTTGACCGTCCGATCTTCTCATTGGCTTGAGAAGATCGTAGGAGGGCCATGACTATATCACATTTAATGATATATATATATATGTTGATATATATATATTTATATTTAATTGATTTTGCTTGTATATATGTGATGCATGCTAGTAGAAACATGTTTGTATGTATATGATGCATGCTAGGTTAATTTTCTTGTATGTATATGATGCATGCTAGAATAATTAATGTATGTATATGATGCATGCTAATATAGGATAATAAAGGCCTAAATGCGTATAAGATACACATTATGATTAGATTAGATCATAATCGAATCAACTCGAAAATGCCTACTGAGCATTGATACCCATCACTACCTCGATCATTTGTTGTTGTTGAATCGCCAAAGCAGCAACGCATATTATCTTGGTAGGGTGCGGAGGGACAATCTTGGTCCCGCCTATCACGACTCGGGTTAGAGTAAGCTCAATTAGATTGAGCAAAACTAGTTAACTCAATTGGATCGAGTAGAACTATAGGCATATTCCAATCGTTGGAAAGATAGGTTAAAATCGCATTTACACTAAATCTTGGGCGATTTAGCCAAAGCTAACTCAAGGTCTTTTGTAAATGTGGGTCTTAATCCTATAAACAAGAGTTGCATAGAGATGTAATCGGTAATGTGTTACCCACCGATCGTGCTAAGTCTTGGGCGATTTAGCCAAAGCTAACTCAAGGCTTAGTATGATGTGGATCTTGTCCCGCAAGAATTATAGCTAGTTTGTATGAATCTAGTAAAAGTGGTTTGACCACATCCATAACTCGATTCTACAAAATTCCTATAATTTAGTGGGAGCATCATTTGATTAAAGGCCTAATTAAATGATAAAAGGAATATGATATTAATCCTCTGCATTGTATGTTGTAGATTACTATGTCAACAAACACGAACACTCTCTCTCTGCGATCTGTCGCCAGAAGGACAAGCTCGATGGAGCAAATTTCTGGTGATGCGGGAACACGAGTGTTCTCACCCAAGAAAGGAAGTTATGCGTCTGGGGCGGCCCATTCGGAGGCACCTCACGCCAATGCCTCGCGGTGACAAAGATGCTTACAAGAAGCATCAAGATGATGCATTAGATGTGTCATGTCTAATGCTGCGACCATGAACTCTGAGCTTGAAGCAACACGAGTTCATGAATGCTTATGATATGGTTGGACATCTTCGTCAACTATATCAAGGACAAGCTAGGCATGAGAGATATGAAGTCTCTAAGGCATTATTTGGGTCTAAAATGCAAGAAGGGACTCCCGTAGGTACATATGTACTCAAGATGATTGGGTACGTAGAAAACCTACAAAGGCTGGGATTCCCACTTGGCCAAGAGCTGGCCACTGACCTAATCTTGCAATCTTTGCCACAAGCCTTCAATCAATTTGTCATGAATTATAACATGAATGAAATTGATAATCCATGAAATGCTCGATGTTGAAGCTGAGCTTAACCTTAAGAAGGGTAAATCGACACCATTTTGATGGTGCGAGAAGAAAACAAGGAGCAAGCCTAAAGGTAAGGGAAAGTCCCAAGCCAAGGGCAAAGGCAAAGAACTTAAACCCAAAGGAGGGGTAGCGAGGAAGGGGCTTGCTTCTTGCAAGGAAGCGGGACAACTGGAAGCGTAGCTATGAGGCACGGAAGATCTTAAGAAGAAGAGAAGTGAGACTTCTACTTCAGGTATAAATGTTATAGAAGTCAATCTATCTATTTCTTCATCATGGGTATTAGATACCGGATGTGCATCTCAAATTTGTACCAATGTGCATTTGAGAAATAGCGGGCATTGACAAAGGCGAGGTGGACCTACTGAGTAGGCAATGGAGCAAGGGTTCTTCTTTGTTCTTTGTAGGAACTTATGATCTATCTCGCCCTCTGGGCTTGTACGAATTAGATGAATGTTGTTATGTGTCTGCCTTAACTAAGAACATCATTTTAGTTTCTTGTTTGGACAAGAAAGGTTTTTCATTTATAATAAAGAACAAATGTTGTTCAGTTTATTTAAATGATATGTTCTATTGTAGTGCACCTCTAATGAACGGACTCTACTTTCTAGACTTAGAGAGCCCTATCTATAACATAAGTACCAAGAGGTTCAAGTCAAATGAGTTGAACCAAACCTATCTCTGGCATTATCGCTTAGGTCACATAAATGAGAGTCGCTTATCTCAGCTCCATAAGGATGGGCTGCTAGACTCATTTGATTTTGAATCATATGAGACATGTGAGTTTTGCCTTTTAGGCAAGATGACCAAGACTCCCTTTAGTGGACACAGCGAAAGAGCAACAGATTTGTTAGGACTTATACATAGTGATGTATGTGGTCCTTTCAATGTTGCTGCTAGAGGTGGTTACATGTACTTCATTACATTTACTGATGACTTCAGTAGATATGGTTATGTGTATCTTATGACACATAAATCTGAATCCTTTGAAAAGTTCAAAGAATTCAAGAATGAAGTACAAAACCAGCTTGGCAAGAGTATTAAGATACTTCGATCAGATCGAGGTGGTGAATACCTTAGTCATGAGTTTCGTGACTATCTAGCTGAGTGTGGGATTCTATCCCAACTCACTCCTCCTGGAACACCACAGTGGAATGGTGTATCCGAAAGGAGGAATCGTACCCTATTGGATATGGTACGATCTATGATGAGTCACACAGATCTTCCTATATCCTTTTGAGGATATGCTGCGGACACTGTGACCTTTACCCTTAACCGTGTACCATCCAAGGTTGTGGTAAAGACACCATATACGATATGGACAGGGAAAAATCCCAAGATGTCTTTTATGAGGATTTGGGGTTGTGAGGCTTACGTTCGACGTCAAGTCTCAGACAAACTGGGACCCAAATCCGATAGGTGCTATTTTGTTGGATATCCCAAGTATACAAAGGGATATTACTTCTACATTCCCAGTCAGCACAAAGTGTTTGTGGCAAAGACTGGGGTTTTTCTAGAAAGGGATTTTGTTTCTAGAAAAACTAGTGGGAGTACCTTCGATCTTAAAGAAATTCAAGATAAGGACCATAGCACTGAGGCCTTGATGGAGGTTGAACAGGAACCACAAAGTGTTGTGGGTGATGAGGTTGTTGCACAAAGAGTTGTGGAACAACCACCTGTTCAAGTAGACCTACCTCTTGCGGTCGATAGAGTGCGTCGTCGACTGAGAGATATTTCTCTTGTCTGACCATGATGACGTTATGCTCATTGAGAATGAGCCTACCTCCTATCAGGAAGCTGTGATGAGCCCAGATTCTGAGAAATGGCTAGACGCCATGAGATCCGAGATGGAATCCATGTACACTAACCAAGTATGGACTTTGGTTGATCCACCTGAAGGGGTAAAACTCATTGGGTGTAAGTGGGTCTTTAGGAGAAAGACTGACATGGATGGACTTACGCATACCTATAAGGGCCGATTGGTGGCTAAAGGTTTCAAGCAAATTCATGGTATTGTCTATGATGAAACCTTTTCTCCAGTGGCGATGTTTAAGTCCATTCGGATCTTGCTTGCTATTGCAGCATACCACGATTATGAGATCTGGCAGATGGATGTCAAAACCGCGTTTCTGAATGAAAACTTACTCGAGGATGTGTACATGACACAACCTGAGGGTTTTGTAGATCCACAGCATACTGGGAAGGTATGCAAGCTGCAAAGGTCCATTTATGGGCTAAAGCAAGCTTCTCGGAGCTGGAATCTTCGATTCGATGATGCGATCAAACAGGTTGGTTTCATCAAGAATGAAGATGAACCCTGTGTCTACAAGAGGGTTAATGGGAACACAGTTGTGTTCCTTGTATTGTATGTGGATGACATACTACTCATTGGGAATGACATCCCTTCGCTACGTTCTGTGAAGACTTGGTCGGGACGCGGCTTCTCAATGAA
Source organism: Wurfbainia villosa (assembly GCA_025175895.1). NCBI lineage: Eukaryota > Viridiplantae > Streptophyta > Magnoliopsida > Zingiberales > Zingiberaceae > Wurfbainia > Wurfbainia villosa. The sequence goes on along the minus strand of CM046004.1, from coordinate 9,639,280 downwards.
GGACTTAGGTGAAGCAGCCTGTATTCTAGGCATCAAGATCTATAGAGATAGATCTAAGAGATTGCTTGGCCTAAGTCAGAGTACATACATTGACACGGTATTACTTCGGTTTACCATGCAGAATTCCAAGAAAGGACTTCTGCCGATGTCACATGGTGTGAGTCTTTCGAAGACTCAAAGTCCCTCTTCTAGAGAGGAGAGAGACCGCATGGATAAGATCCCTTACGCATCTGCTATAGGATCTATCATACGTATGCCGTGTACTGTTCACGATGTCTCGTATGCTTTGAGCATGACGAGTAGATACCAGTCAGATCCAGGTGAGCGTCACTGGATAGCAGTCAAGAATATTCTTAAGTACTTGAGAAGAACTAAAGAATATTTCTTGATATTTGGAGGCGATGAGGAGCTAGCTGTAAAGGGTTACAGCGATGCCAGCTTCCAAACTGACCAGGATGATTATAGATCGCAGTCAGGGTTCGTGTTTTGCTTGAATAGGTAGCACTGTGAGCTGGAAGAGTTCCAAGCAGGACACAGTTATTGATTCTACAACAGAGGCCGAATATATCGGTGCTTCCATCTCATTCGTGAGATTGTCGATCGAGGAGATGTGAAGATTTGCAGAGTACCCACAGAGGCTAACATCGCAGATCCCTTGACCAAGGCTTTGGCACAGAAAAAGCATAATGGTCACACTAGGTCATTGGGTATTAGATACTACGGTGATTGGCACTAGTGCTAGTGGGAGATTGTTAGTGAAAGCCCTAGAGCCAATCATATGATGATTGTTGTATGGACTTTATTGTATCATATTCCTATTTATAAAGGCATGGTTATTATATTTACTTGTATTGGTGCCAAATAACTAAATATAATAATGTCCTTGAGTAGTAGGTTCTTATCTATATCAATCGATTGGTTGAATCGATAATGAGATGATATAGAGAACACTACTCTTAATCATTCCTAGTCGAGTATTAACATTCAGGGACAATGTTAATGCATAGAGACTAGCATGTAGGTCAACAAGATGACTTGATCTCACAAGTCATGGATATGAGATATCAAGTTGACACATGGGTATGCATTGGAGAATGTATACTGAATGACCCGCCATGAGAAAGTATCATGGATCGTTATATGAGTGTCATATACTTTCTCATGTGGCTATTAGTATGACTATTATTCCTTAGACCTGAAGTCACCATGGTTCCCTACATAAGGAGTTGCATACTTTGGCTTCGTCAAACGTCACCCGTAAATGGGTGGACTATAAAGGCGATTACTGGGTATGTAACGAATTATGCGGAGGGATGTGAGTGATGTAGATGGGATCTATCCCTCCTATATGACGGGGGTGACATCGATATTCTTGATAGAGTGAGACCACGAAGTGCATGGCCATGCCCAAATGAGTCGATATGAGATATTGAGCTCATTTGATTAGAGTGAGTCTACTTGGAGTTCAAGATTTAGATTGTCTGAGGATGACACGGTCTATGCCTCGATTGGTCAATCTAGATGTCAAGGATAGAGGACATTGTCACATATTGTGAGAGTCACAATTAGTAGTCACAAAGGTGATGTTGGAGCTCAACATTCTTGTAACTTGGGTAGCAATGATGTGTTGCTAGATACCGCTCATTGCTTATGTTCCTAAATCAGTTTAGGGACATTGCCAACGTTACAAGAACCTATAGGGTCACACACATAAGGGCAATTAGATGGAGATTAGGTTCATTTGATGAACCATGAGGATTAGGTTCATGGGATGAACCAAATTGGATTAAGAGTAATCCAAATTAGACTAATTGAGTTAGACTCAAGTTGATTGAAGTGTTGAATGAGTCTAATTTAGATTTGATTCATCAAATCAATTTAAATTAATGAATAGAGATTCATTAAATTAAAATTGACTTGAATCAAATGGTTGGATTTGATCAACCATAGGAGATAATAGGTCAAGTTTGACTTGACTTGAGAGGGAAGATGAATGGTCAATTTTGACTTGACCAATTGCCATGTCATGGTGACTTGGCATGGGGCCGGCCAATGATGATGCTCCACATCATCATGGACACATCATGGGGTGCCACCTCATGAGGGAGACCAAGAGCCATTGGCTCTTGGAGTTACATGCATGCATGTAACCCCCTTATAGTGGGTTATGGATGATGTGAAGTTAAGTTGTGTAACTTCATCTTCTTCCTTCTCTCTTCCCTCAAGCTCTCTCTTCCTCATCTAGCCATGAACGTCCAAGGGGTGCTAGCACACTCTAGGATGCTTTTCTCCACCTATTGCTTGTGTGGATACCGATAGAGGAGTGTACACTTGACACTCTCGAGTTCCGGCAAACCTTTTGGACGAGCGGGATAAGCGAAGGGCGTCGCTACGAGGGTAACACTCTCACCTTCTAGATCTAAGGTAGATCTAGGGTTTTTATATAAACACATACATGTTTTGTTTTAATACATCTTCGCACGGATCCGTGGCCGGGGCTTCCGAGGTTTCCGCAACGCAAAAAGCGGTTTTTGCGGCTCGGAAAAACCCAACAGAAATGTTGTTCATGAATATTAATAAGTCGAACATATATCTTTAAATTTGTTCATTTAATTTATCAAATTGTTTGAACTTATTCATTTAATTGACTTTGATGTATATTGTGATACCGATGTTACCTAATCTAAGGATTAAGATTATGAGTGAAATAATGGTTGAGTCGAAGGGCCTGAATCCCAGAGGGTTAATTGGGTTGGCAAGATGAGGGTGTGAGAAAGAGAAGATAGACTCTAGTGCTAAAAGGAGATCAAATGAGTGATTCAGAGTTCGGGTCGAGGAGATTGACTCGGTAAACGAGTCGGAGATTGGCTCGGTAAATGGGTCCAGGAGATTGACTCGGTAAGCGAGTCGGAGATTGGTTCGGTACGTGAGTCAGAAATTGACTCGGTAAGTGAGTCGTAAATTGACTCAGTAAGTGAGTTGGAGATTGGCTCGGTAAGTGAGTCATAAATTTACTCGGTAAGTGAGTCGGAGATTGGCTCGATAAGTGAGTCGTAAATTGATTCGATAAGTGAGTCAGAGATTGACTCGGTAAGTGAGTTGGAGATTGACTCGGTAAACGAGTTGGAGAAGAAAGAGAGGGTGAAAGGAATGGTTAGAACATTTTCTGAAGTATTTGTAGGAGTTTGTTACATAACAAACTAAGACCCTACATAATATTCGGAGATGTCTCCACTCCTTATCTCTTTAACAGAATGATTCTCCAGGTGAAGGGAGTTGCCACCTGGACAGTGATGGAATGGTTTGTTATGCTACAGCTAGCTTAGAAGGGAGAGGAGGATAAAGAGGGAGGAGGGGCAAAGAGAAGGGGATTCTGATTACAATCCAAAAAAGAAAAAAGCTTCGAGAGGAGACTACATTGCCAGGGAAGAAGGAGAGGAGGAGGAGGAAAAGGAGACGAGGGTGAAAGGCTAATTTGATTTCTCTGTTCTTGTGTATTTGCATGTATTGTAAGGTTTTTCCTCCACCTCTGGAAATCTTTTCAAGAAGGAGAAATTTTATAGTGAAAGTGTCTTAGCGTTGCGGCTCGTGACAGAGCTCATTCCATGGAGTAGGAATCTTCATTCCGAACCACGTAAAACTTGGTGAGTGTGCTCTCTACTTCAGTTTCTCATATCGTTTGTTTGTTTTCTATTACTGGTGCAGCTAGAGAGAACCCTAAGCTTATCGGACATCCTTTTATGTCGAAAAGAGGCGAGAAAATCCACGTGCATCCGCATCAGTTGGCGTCGTCTATGGGAACATCATTGAGCAAGACGTCGAGATGCAATCAGAGGAGATACAATATCCAGCAGTCTCTTCCGCTGAAGAGAGCCCCATTACTTTGTTGTCATCGCAGCTGAGGGCTATGGTAGATACAGCCGTAGCTGAAGCCTTGGCCAAGGAAAGGAGGACGGGATATCTTCATCCCCATTCTAGTGAACCCTCTCCTCGAGAACCAGTGCTGGAAGTACCTCCCTAGGTTCATCCTGTTACTCAACAGCAGACTGAAAATCCTTCCAGGCGAAGTACATGTGGGGAGGATGTATAAACCTGTCATGCCAGTAAAACAAACGAGGCGAGAAGAGCAAGGAGAAAGTCAGTCCACATGGGCTCTGGAAATTTATGAGCCCAGTCCGTTCACCACTGACATTCTTTCTGAATTGTCACCTTCATATTTCAGAAATCCTCAGGTGGGTAAGTATGATGGCACAACCGACCTGGAAGAACTTTTGTCACAATTTGGGGGAGCCGCCTCACTTCACTCTATACTGATGTCTTTAAGTGTCGAGTCTTCTGTACTACCTTAATCAACTCTACATAGAAGTGGTTCGATATTCTCCCTCCGGGATCTATTACTTGTTTTACTGATTTTCAATGAGTATTCCGCTAAGAGTTTGCTAGCCGCAAGACTTACAAATATGACACTTCCATCTTACTGCACATTAAACAAGAATCCTCAGAATCTCTCAGAGGTTATCTTCACCAGTTTACTTCCACTGCCAGGGATATCCCTTCAACAAAGTCAGATACTCTGAGGGTAGTCATCCCTCATGGGCTAAGAGAGGAACCTTTCCTCAGCTCCTTGTTGAGAAAACCAGCGGCTAGCTATGAAGAATTGCTAAGTCGCGCTGAGAAATATATAAATGAAGAAGAATGACTGAGGGTTAGGCGGGCTGAATAGACGCTTACAGCAGCCCCAGCTGAAAGAAATCATCCCGTAGTCCCCCGAGCCCCTCCCCGAAAAAAGTATGTTAGACCCTTCATCCCGAAGCACTTAGGCCTAGATTGCTACTGCTCGGAGCTTGTCCTACCCCACCCTTACAAATTATGGCGGCCAATGCCATTGCTCCTCCACGAACTTGGAATGAGCGGGAAATGGAGGCATATGATCAGCAGGGCGTGCTTCAGCATCCCATGGGTTATCGAGGATTTCTCCGAAATTCCCCACACCTTTTTTCTGCCAATACCATATGAAGTATGACCATACCAGCGGCCGATGTTACAAATTACAAGAGGAGTTGGAGCGCATACGAGTCGCTTACCCACAGCTGCGGCCTCAGACTGAAGGACCAACAAGAAGAGGTCAACGACCTAATGCAGTGCGCCCAAGACCTTACAACCAAAGACCTTAAGCTCTCCTTCAACCGGATCAACAAATTACGATTCGGGAAGGAACTTCACAAGGAGGGTTAGCAGGTGAAGGCCCTTCATCTGCCCCAAATGATATCCTCACGTGGGGAATTATCGATGTTATTGTCGGAGGGCCTACTGATGGAGACTCCAATAGGGCTCGAAAGTCCTATGCCTGCCTTATGGAAAACTTAGCCATTGGAACAAAGCAAACTATCCAGAATATGCCACCAATGTCTTTTGGATCGGAGGACCTACAAAGCGTCCTGTTACCTCACACGGACGCCCTGGTAATTCGAATTTCTCTTGCAAACTATGAGGTAGCCCAAATTCTAGTTGACTCGGGAAGTTCAGTTAATATCCTCTTCTAGGAGGCATACGGACAGAAGCAGCTGGGAAATGCACAATTGGAGGACGTGGCTACTCCTTTGTTCAGATTCGCGGGACATATGGTGCATCCCGTCGGGCAAATTTCTTTGCCTCTCACTCTGGGCACAAAACCCAGTTAAAAAATTAATATCATTCTTTTTCTCATAGTGGATGCTCTATCTACTTATAATGCAATTTTGGGTCATCCTTTTTTATCTATTTTCGAGGTGGTAGCTTCCCCCTATCATCAAAAGGTGAAGTTTCCAATCGGATAGCTGATCGGGGAAGTAAAGGGAGAACAAAAAGTTGCTCGAAGTTGTTATGTGCAAATGTTCAAGGATGACCAGAAGAAAGTCAGAGTTGATGACCCCAAGGGGAAGACCGTCATCATTTCTGATATATGCGTGCTAGAAGAGTCACCTCCCAGAGTTGAAAAGATAGAAGAAAGGGAGTCTGTAGAAATAGCCTCAGGTAAAGTCACTTGGGTGGCTCAGCAGTTAGAGATAAAGGAAGAATTGGTAGCATGCTTGAAGAAGAATGAAGATATCTTTGCTAAGGATGTGCACGATTTGACTGGAATAGATCTTCACATTACTGAACACCACATCAATATCATTCGAGGAGTCCGACCCGTCCAATAGAAGCGACGACACTTCGGGCTCGAGAAAGATAAAATTATTACTGAAGAAGTAGATAAATTATTACAAGCGGGTCATGTTAAAGAAATTTAATTCCCTGAATGGGTGTCCAATATAGTTCTGGTCCCTAAGCCCTCTGGGCAGTAGAGGATATGTATTGACTTTCACGATTTAAATAAAGCGTGTCATAAAGACTGCTACCTCTTGCCTCTTATTGATCAGTTGGTTGACTCTACCATGGGATATGAAGTTGTATCTCTCATGGTCGCTTACCAGGGGTATCATCAGATACCACTAGCGAAAGACGATCAGAAGCATGCCAGTTTTGTGACAGCTGGAGGACTATACGCCTATGTAGTGATGTCGTTTGGCTTGAAGTACACAGGAGCTACTTATCAATGTCTCATGGATAAGATTTTCGCAAAATAGAAAGGCAATGTTGATGATATTCTAGTCAAGTCCAAAATCACTCGGAATCTAGTTACAGACCTAGAGGAGACTTTTGTCACCCTTAGACACTATAACATGAAGCTCAATCCCAAAAAATGTTTGTTCGAGGTGAAGAGTGGAAAATTTTTGGGGTATATTGTAACAGAAAAAGGACTACAGGCCAATCCGGAGAAGGTGCAAGCATTATGTAACATGAAGTCACCCACCAATTTGCGAGAGACTCAAAAGTTAGTAGGAAGAATAATTTTCTTATCTCGTTTTATAGTCAGATCAGCGGACAAAGGGTTATCTTTCTTCCGGATCCTACGCAAGGCTGCTAAATTCCAATGAGATGATCAGTGTGAACAAGCATTCCAAGAATTAAAGAAGTATTTAGCTGAACTATCTCTGCTAACCAAATCAGTTTCAGGAGAACCATTGCGGATGTATTTAGCCGTTTCAGAGGGAGCCATCAGTTCAGTGTTGTTGAGGCAAGAAGGTTTGCAGCAACAATCCATTTATTGTACCAGTCATATCTTGAAAGGAGATAGAATTAAAGTGACATATTACAGAGGAGTCTATATACTGACGTCTGATATTGAAGAAATAATATTGGCTGCTTAGGAGGGTGACAATACGCTTATACCAAGGGATCGATTTAGGGTTTTTCGGGACCATAGGCGTAAAGAGGGGAGAAGCACTTACTAGGAGACTGAGGGAAAAACACTCGCGAAAAAAAAAAAGTTAGGGCAATTGATGACCGTCGACGAGAATCGCCGGGGAGGAAGAAGAAGAGGCTAAGTCGCTAGAATAGATATTGTGCATAAAGGGAGGCTTATTAAGGGTTTTTTTTTTGACTCTTCAACTTCCTTTGAGAAAAGGAGGGAGGGGTCTATGGGCCCAATAAACTGTTCTGAGCATATAAGATAAAGAAAAGGGGAAAAGTTACTTAGACGTGATGAGATCAATAGGGAGAAGGATAGCGAAAAATATTTTCCTTTAGAAAGTCAAACTTAATGTTTCGTTTGACTATTTTTAGGGGAGTGACTAATGATCCCGCTGTTACCTAATCTAAGGATTAAGACTATGCGTGAAATGGTTGAGTCAAAGGGTCTGGATCCCAGAGGGTTAATTGGGTTGGCAAGATGAGGGCGCGGGAAAGAGAAGATAGACTCAAGTGCTAAGGGGAAATCAAATGAGTGATTCAGGATTCGGGTCGAGGAGATTGACTCGGTAAGCGAGTCGGAAATTGGCTCGGTAAGTGGGTCGAGGAGATTGACTCGGTAAGCGAGTCAAAGATTGGTTCAGTATGTGAGTCAGAGATTGACTCGATAAGTGAGTCATAAATTAACTTGATAAGTGAGTTGGAGATTGGCTCGGTAAGTGAGTTGGAGATTGGCTCGGTAAGTGAGTCGTAAATTGACTCGGTAAGTGAGTCAGAGATTGACTCAGTAAGTGAGTTGGAGATTGACTCGGTAAGCGAGTTGGAGAAGAAAGAGAGGGTGAAGGGAATGGTTAGGACATTTTCTGAAGCATTTGTAAGAGTTTATTACATAACAAATTAGGACTCCACATAATAGTCGGAGGGGTCTCTACTCCTTATCTCTTTAACAGAATGATTCTCTAGGTGAAGGGAGCTGCCATGTGGATAGTGATGGAATGATTTGTTACGCTACAACTAGCTTAGAAGGGGGAGGAGGGGGAAAGAGAAGGGGGATTCTGATTACAATCCAAAAAAGAAAAAAAGCTTCGAGAGGAGACTACATTGCCAAGGAAGAAGGAGAGGAGGAGGAGAAAAAGGAGACAACAGTGAAAGGCTAATTCGATTTCTCTATTCTTGTGTATTTACGTGTATTGGAAGAGGTTTTTCCTCCACTTCTAGAAATCATTTCAAGAAAGAGAAGTTTTATAGTGAAAGTGTTTTGGCGTTGCGGCTTGTGACAGAGCTCATTCCATGAAGTAGGAATCTTCATTCCGAACCACGTAAAATTTGATGTTTGTGCTCTCTATTTCAATTTCTCATATCGTTTGTTCGTTTTCTATTACTGGTGCAGCCGGAGAGAACCCTAAACTTTTCGAACATCCTTTTGCATCGAAAGAAAGCGAGAAAATCCGCGTGCATCCGCATCATATTAAATGAATATAAATAAATTCTTTTCAAATTGAATACTAAATTTGTTTATAAATGTTTAGCTCGTTTACAATCCTATTTTTAAGCGTCGTTCGTACACCTCCCTCGTGTTACTAACAGTAATGAAATAAGGATGAAATCAATAATAGTTTCAGCAACACAAGATATTTCTAAATACAAGTGTAGAAATAAAACAAAATTTTCTCGCGAGTTTTCATGCATTCTTAGGTGATGATCATCGTGCTCTCGGATAATCCTCTCAGTATTTTTTACCATTAAAATAAAATATATTTTGAACCACTTTTTCTTTCTTTCTGTTTAATTTTCTGAAATAAAATGTTAACGACAAGAATGTGACTATCAACTTACCGCCACTGACCTGGCCTCCATTCTTTTCCATTCCTCACGAGCTTTCAATGTTCACGAGACCACAACACTTCTCATATCTGATATATATATATATATATATATAGTCCCCTGCAATCCAGGAACAACAGGGGCACATGCATGCATCAATACCCGCGACACAACCATAATAACAATAACAATGGCAACAAATCCAATCTATCATATTCATACCCCCTCAATAAACTATACCTCAAGCTGTGGACATCGACCTTACACATGGGAAGTTGGCAGCCCTGAAGTGCTCCCAGCCATCAAACTGATCTGCGATCGATGCACTTTATTTATATATACACAGAAATGGAGTTGCACCCCACGTTTCAATTCAGTAGCCTTATCTGATATCTCGATCGAGCACAAGGGAGGGCCCTACCTCCCCTCCCTCCATGGCCTAGAAAAGATTAATGCCGCTCCTGGTTGTGGCTTTCAGGTAGGTTCTTGAGTGGATATATATATATATATGCACAGCAGGCCATGTGGTAGCATATGAACACATGTTAAATCTTGGAAAGTTAGAGTCTGTAGAGTTTTTATTTTTGTTGCATCTTTTGGATTTTTCCTGCCTGTAGTCGAAGCGAGTGTAGATCTGGCTAATTTATGTGTTTTCAGAATTTCCTGTTAGCCTTTTGTAAGACATAAATTCGAATAAAGTGACTCCAAAGTGATCGACCAAGAATAAAACCAATCAGTTTGCGAGTTATCTGGACAGGTTGTACTAGCTAGCTAGCAGCTACAGCGATTAAAATAACTCATCGAGTGAATTTTGTAAGAATATTTCTAAGAGCAGACATAGGATATTACTTCAAGTGATCTCTTGTTCAGTAAGAAGTAAGAGAATAAACTTCAAAATGAATAGTATAAAATGGAAACTATAAAGTGGCATGCTCTTCTCGACATAAGCTAATGGATCATCATTAACTAGGAGAGCGAGGCCAAGTAAATTGTTGATATAGTAAATGAGAATGTGAGTCATGTGACCTTCAATTCTTTGCTGAATTTCTTAAAATGAATGTAAGTCTCGAGGTAAAAGGGTCTTGATGATTCTCCACCAGCTTTATGAATTATTGCATTAAATTCTTTTGGGTAATAGGCTACAATATAATTGAATGTCTTGAAAGTCGAATATGAAAGCGAAAGAGGTCCATGTGGCAAGGATTGAACCTCATCAATGTCGAGCACACATCGAATTTGCATATGATTGACTGGCGGATTATAAGACCGACTTGATCTCGACCTAAGAAGAGCTCAGTTCGACACTAGAGCCAACCAACCGAAGCAAAAGAGCATGCGACGATATATACTTCGCTTGAATAGGTGCATGTAGCAGTTATACACACGAAGAGATGCAGTCGATGTATGGGAACAGACACAGTGGGAAGACAATGTCTGTGTGGCTTTGCGTCTGATCGTTCATTCTCAGAATATTTGTATAAAAGGATGTCCACGAGAGCACAGAGAAAGGGAGATGAAATATTGATACTTTTTTTTGTTTGATTTTCCATTTTATTCTTTTTCTTCTCCAATAAAATTTGACTTAGAACACCGAAAGGGCTTTATCAAGAGCTAGCCAATCTCTGGCTTTCTTTTAACTCTCTTCGCTGTTTGTAATCGAAGGAATAATCATTCACCTGGAGCTCAATGAGGTTCGTCTATCTCTTGCTCGTTTGTCAGACCATCGACCCAAATAAAGTCTGACAACCCAAATAGCGAACTCAAATATCTACCGATTCGAAAAGGCAGCACTCAGCAAAGACCTCATGCCTTGTCTATGACGATCTTCTTCATCGGCCCCTCGTCAGAGATGAGCAGATTAAGCAGATCGTCACAAACGATGTAGGTCCTTGCTAAGTATCGCCTTCTCGGATTGACAAGTGTTCGGGTCTATTGCTTTTTGGGTCGACGAACCTTATGGGGTTGGCGGTTTGACGAACGATCAGAGAGAGAGAATTCTAGTCAGGCTTCGAATGAACGAATCCTCCGATTGGAAACGACGAAAAGAGTTAAGAGAAAGTCAAGGGTTGACCCATGATGAAATTTTAGTTTCCATAATCATATTATACAAGTATTACAGTAACGGTAATTATGTACACCTTCAGTTTTTTCCATTACCATCATAAGTTCTCAAATAATTTTTCTTTGTAAACCTCAACCCTAGGATTGTGAGACACAAGAAAAGGGCAATGTTTGAATTTAGCATTACCACGAGCTAGAATAAATCATCTCAAAACAGAATGTTTGAATGGGAATTCAATACATTTGAATGGAATTGAGATGAAGACAGAGAGAAAGAAGGTATATTTTGCTGATCAAACTAGAACATGATGCCGATGGGGATTCATTGCACACGCGTATGGCACATATTTGACCAATAAAAATAAATAAAGACACAGGCATGAAGAATTTAATCAAAGCACAGATCTGGCTGTGAATAACTGCATTGTACCAACTTCATCTGTTAGAAGAAAAATGCATGACGCCAAAAAAAAACAAAAAGGAAAATTATCAAACCTCCCAGTGTCAAGCTTCCTTTGGCCTTAAGCCATAATATATCGTGTTTCCTTTGGCATTAAGCCATAATATCAAAGTTTAATCAACTTTTATTATATAGTAAGCAAGCATTTATAAGGAAAAAGAAATCTCAACCAAAATAGGGACTAAGGTATTAGTAAGCAAAATTGCCCCAAATAAAGGACTGCGATGTGGGATAAAAATCGTCTAAATGAGAGAAATTTCAAGGTAATTGTCAAAGGATCATTTGACAGTCATGATCTTGATCACCGACGCCACTCCAACACGGTGAAGAGCCACAATGGATTCTCCTGGTTTGCATAACCCTATAGATTTAGCATGCTGAAGAGCAAATTCAATAGCTTCATCAGTAGACTCACTGTCGGAAGACTTAGCAGATGCACAGCTCAACACTGGGATCAATCCTCTAAATATAAGGCTGTGCCTTGCAGGAGCTTCATCACTGCAGAACCAGTCGAAGGAGTCTGTCCTCAATTCTGGAACCACTACAGACAGAATTGGCATTGCAGGCCTGTATTTTGCTACTAGTTTTGCTGTGCTTCCCCCTCTGGTCAGGACCAAGATGAGCGATGCCTTAGCAGAGTTGGCAGTTCTAACAGCTGACGATGCAAGACTCTCCAACGGGCTCATAGGCATTGGTGCGGCGGCCATAATTTCTTTAAAAACAGCACCATAGTCCAAATAAGATTCCGCTTCCAAGCAAATCTTAGCCATGGTTTGAACAGCTACCTCTGGATAAGCACCTGCAGCTGTTTCACCACTCAGCATCACACAGTCGGTGCCATCTAGAACAGCATTAGCAACATCAGTTGCTTCTGCTCGAGTTGGTCGTGGTGATTTGGTCATAGACTCCAACATCTGAGTTGCAGTTACAACAGGTTTTCCTTGTATATTGCACTTGAAAATCATCACCTTCTGAGCATAGAATATCTTTTCAATAGGAATTTCCATACCCAGATCGCCACGTGCAACCATGAAAGCATCAGAATTGGCAAGAATGTCATCAAAGTTGGCCACCCCTTCTTGATTCTCAACCTGAGTATAATCAGTGATAATAAGCCTTTGTGATCAGTTAAGAAAAAACAGAAGTTAAGAAACATTAACAGACCTTGGACATTAGCATAATTGACTTGGCATGTTCACCAAGAACTTTTCTGACCTCTACAAGATCAGAACCTTTCCGCACAAAGGACAGAGCAATCATATCAATTTTGTTTGGAACACCCCACTTGAGGATATCTTCCTTATCCTTCTCAGTTAGAGTAGGAAGATCAACCACAACTCCTGGAAGATTAACATTTTTCCTCTCACCAAGGATCGCAGTGTTCTCACAGCGGCAGCGAACAAGTCCTTCATCCTTATCACAAGAAAGGACTGTCAGAGTGATAGTTCCATCAGCACACAAAATGACACTCTTTGGCTTCAAATCCACTGCTAGCTTTTTGTAGCTCATAGATATCATGTTCTCATCACCCTTTATGCTGTAATCTGTAGTAATAGTGATTTCTTTACCCTGTTTTAGATGGATAGGCTTGGCATCTTTCAAAAATCCAGTCCGTATCTCTGGACCCTGTCAATTGTCATGGAAATTGTAAGAAAAACACCACCAATGACATTTGCATATCAAATTAACTTCACAGATAAACAAGTATGCCCACGTATGAACAAAAGTAGAAAACTCCATTCAAAACTTACTGTTTTCAATATTACAGCATCCAAACCTATCTGATCTGGGATTATAGGCAGTCTAAATTTTAGCTTGTAGAAATGATAAGACAGTAAGAACAATACAATACAAACATGCTTTCTTGCATATCAAATTAACTTCACCGTATAATAAACAAGTATGCCCATGTATCTAAGAAAATTCCTTCTCCAAATTTCACATGCCATATTAGTGAAATCAATCTATTAAGTTAAAATGACAGTATACACAATCAGGTGAGATGTGCAGTTAACATTGATTAAAATGCAACTACAAAATCATTACAACCTTTCATAAAAAATCATCTTCCTTCCATCTATGTGAAAAGTGTAAAAGATGAGGAAGGAAGCTCTAATCAACCTAAATAAGCTCAACAAAGGTTCAAGTATCTAGATTCCTAAATCTATCTGTATAGTGAATAAATATCCAACAGATTCAATTAGGTTATCTCACTGATAGGTACACTTTTGGGTTTGACATTTATATATGCCCTTAAGATACATTTTCTAACAAGATACCTTATTGGTATCCAAAGTTAAAACAAATTGTTAGTATTTATTCAAAATCTTACTTCTTTACAACAAAAATGAACAAATGTGCGCCCAAGTATTTTCAAGTCAAATACCCCATACCTTATAACACTATTGAACAATGTTTTCCCTCCAAGGATAACTGAATTTCTATCATCTTGCACGATACTGGACAGGTGTGGAATATAAAGAATTAACATTCACTATACTTTGATATCGCATATCCTGAACACTCCACACAATTTGACTCCTTTTACACATAATACCTTCTGAATTTCATCTAACACCACGAATTTCCTTTTAAGCGCCAGATAGATCAAGATTATACCAACAGGACTCCATCAACACCAAGTCTTATATAATTTTATATAATATGGTTCATAAAAAAAAATTGTATTTGTTTTTTAAGCTTTCAAACGCAAACAGTACAAATGATCACCAAATTGTGAAGTAACAAGCAAGAGTAAAAAAAGTAGACAGTGGGTGGTTAATTGAGAGTTAAACAAGGACGGACAATAGAAAATCAGAGTAAAAAATCAAATAAAAAGACCAAAGGCAATACTTTAAATCAGTAAACAACGACAAATGTTTAAAAACATTAGATCTTTAAATCCATTCATCTCAGTCGTACCCTGATCACAAAACGGCAAAAAAGGAATCTAAAAAGAATCTATAGTAGAAAAAAAGGAGAGACGCGACGATTCGAAGAGAAGAACATAACCGGTGGCCAGAAAAAACCTTTGTGTCGAGCATGACGGCGCAGAGGATTCCCGTGTTCTCCATCGCGGTGCGTACATTGTTCAGGGTTTCTTGGTGGTACTCGTGGGATCCGTGAGAGAAGTTGAACCTGGCTACATTCATCCCCGCCCTCAAGAGCTTCTCCACCATCTCCACGGACCTCGAGGCCGGGCCCAGGGTGCACACAATCTTGGTCTTCGGCCTCCTCTGCGATTCGATCATTTCCGAAGAAGGAAACCTACGACGAAAAAGGAGGAGGAGCAAAGGTATCGGATCGGAAGAGATTAAGGAGAAGGGATCGCCTCGGAAATGGCGAGCGAAGTAGAAGGCGACGATGCGGAAGGAACCACGAAAACGTTGCTCAAGTCGAGTGCGAATGATGATTTATATCGGGAACTCTGCGGTATGCTTCTTCGGCGGAGAAGAATAGGGTCGTAAGTAATGCTTCGCTCTCGTCGGTCAAGCCCGAGTTTATGGGGAAGGAAAATTACCCATTTTAATTGTGCCCGGAAGGCACCTTCTTATTTATTTGCTCCGTAAATAAACCGACCCGTGTGTTAGAGTGGGTAACCAAGTGGGGAATAATTGGTTTAATTGTAAGATAGGTCATGTTTACTAGTTGGAAATTGGCATGCGACAAAGACTTATTCATTAGAGGTAGAAATTCCATTTTACAATTCGTATCCTCGTACAATTCTACAGGAGGACCATTCAAAACAACAATCTAGAAAGTTATGCAAACTCATGGAAAATCATTTCTAAATCTCGACGAGAGGGGAAAAAACATGTAACCGGATCGTGGTGGTCGACAAGTTCCTAATTTTGACTTTTGTATTAAGGCTGGTACTTTTTGACTTTGTAGGAAGAAAACTAACAATTTTCTATGAAATACATGTTATGAGAAATTGGAAAGCCACATGGTAACCACGAGCATATAAGATTCAATCTTTTCGCTTAGTTTCATACGATATGGTAGAAATACAATATGCAACTTATTGATCAAACTAAAACAATAACACTTTACTGATAAATCTGAATAATTAAAGCCGAGTTTTTGGTAAAAATTCCCCCAAATAAAGTTGATTCCAGCATATGCGATTTTTGAACGGCATCAATGAGCAGTTGCGTTTGAGAAAATGGATGCCGATTGAGTGATGCAGAGGCTTGTGTTTCCACTTCCCACTGACCACTACCTTTTTCTTTTGCAAAAGCAGTGCCCTCGACATGTTAATCACAGCATAGCATATAATATGTGTGACCAAAGGATATGCTTCTTCAAAGCAGACCCAACCCTTATCCCCCGCGAACACTTCGTGGATTCTCCCACTCCTAACTACCTTTATTGCAAACTGTCGTGATTTGAATGGAAATAGAACAATATATATATATATATTCTCAATTATGTTAAGAATTAACACAAAGAAATAATGATCTATAGTGAATAGTGATAAAGATTTGCTTGTTTACAGCTTTGCTTCTCCTTTAAGACAGGACGCAAGCATTGGACTTTTGGGTGAGTTGTGCCTTCCAATCTTCTATCTGGACTGTGCAGCATCTACATTCACATCATCGAATTCCTTTCAGTTTTTAATTGTAAAAAGGAAATGCTATAATTATGCAATGAAACCGTATCAACTAACATCATCTTGTTTATGCTACAGTGCCAAATAACAGAGTCGTTTTTGGAATGGAATACTTTTTTTATCTTTCCTTAAATGTAAGTTCGGGGCTAAAGAAGAAAACATGTGTAAACCGAGTAAGTAACTATGAACGAGGCAGTATAATGGATGGTTATAAGTTAGTGTATGCAAAGGAAAATAAATATTTACTCGCGACTCGAGTTGCTCAAAGAATGAAGTAAACTGGAGCTAAGATTGACCATTTTTAATGGGCAGCTAACCTTGAGATCAAACAATGACCCGAGCTGTCAGAGCAGTTCCAACTCCTAAAGTCTGCCCAATTCTGTTCGATCTTGATGCTACTAGTGTTGTGTGGCCTGGTTTTGTGACACCCGGTTATGATTCTCTTGCCAAGAAAATGAACTTGTCTGTAAAAGAACCACAATTTTAATAGTCCATAATTACTCGTATGGCACATCATAACCCAGCTTAATCCCAGATGAACATGAGCTCGTACACATGGGGAATTGACTTGAGGAACAAATCTAATTTACATTGTGTGGCAGATAGGTTTGCTCAAAATGCATATGCCAAGCTAAAGTTGGAAGAAAAAAAAAATTTGACTTCCTACATACAGTTTTTTACCGAAGTGCGCTAGCTCTAGTGGCAAGCGCATGGAGGTATCCAATCGGAGGTCACGGGTTCGATCCCAAAGGGCTGCAGAAATTGCAACTCCCACGAATATGTGCGGAAAGTTCAACGAGCAGTGTCCGGAGGGTAAACCTGCACGCTCGATAGAACGATTGAACCGCTCGCCCAAAAATCCTTTTTCGATGAGGGGGTCTTGCCCACGACAGAACTATAAAAAGTTTACCCATCACGATTTCGCTGTGGCAATGGCGACGGTAAGAGCTTGGGGGTCCCCGAGCAAGCCATGGTTCGATCCTGCCACGCTTGCGGAGGAATTCGCCGCTTTCCACTCGCTTGGTTGCAGGAGGCGGGTTCGCTACAGGTTGGTGTGGGATGCGGACCCTGATTGGCGTTAAACCCCTCACGGCGACTTGGTGGCGCGTCTTCCTGATTTACCCTTGTGGGCCGGTGGAGACTCTTCGGAGGCCGTGGGGTAGGGCCGGTTCGCCAAGTGGACTAGTCGGGCGAAGCTTGGATACCACTTAAAAAAAAAAAAAAAAAAAAAAAAAAAAAGTGTTGGCTTGATGAATTGCTGTACTACAAAACATAAATTAGCTTTATTGATCACTCAAGGCAAGTAGAGATAACACATAAATGGTCAGTGCAACCAGAGATGAGAAAATTAAAATGAGCGTATACAAATATTTGAAAGATTAAAAGATCTCCTAACCATTGCAGTAGTTAATATCTCCTCTTTAATGTGTTAGAATGTCTCCTCTTTAGTTGAAATTCAAAACTATCAGGACCCAACAAGTCCGGAATTTATGTACAACTGACAGCTATAGTCACATAAACAAAGCAATAGATTAACCTGACTGTTTTTCCTCCTACAGTGGAGTCCTTTTTTTTGCTCGATTAATTTTTTTTACATCTCCGTGAAAGCTCCCTACTTATAGTTCTGCAAATGTGTTTTCTGTATCTAGACGAAAGAATTTCATATTTTATTGAATTATAAAATTGTATATAAAGAGTACAATGTTAACTCTAGAAACTAAATTATTCTAAGAAATAAAATTATTCTAGGAAATATACAATCAAAGTATAGCAGAATATAAAATAATCATAATTACATTGGTGCAAAAGGTAATTCGCTTGCCCTCCACCCCCGCCGGCCGGTTCCACAGCCAACACGAAGGAGGTAAATCACGGGGAGTATATTGCTCAACCCAGGGCTAGCACGGTAGGAGGACAGACACCCCGAAAGGCTTGCAACCTCCAGAGATTGACCCTTACTCATTGATGCAACTTTGCTGCCACGCTAACCACAAGACTCTCCCATGGGGACAAATGATTATAAGACTACGTTTGGTACGGGGTAATCAGACTTGTAATATAATCAGGATTACATTACAAGATGATTTACTTTGTTTGTTAACCTTTCAAAGATTTAATGTAATTTAATTGCATTACAAAATAAGAGTCAAGATTTGTAATCTCGATTACGAAGAAAAAACTATGTAATCCGATTACATTACGGACACAATATTTATCATGACAAATATATCTTTCTTTTATTTTTCTTATTGCTTTCTGATTCCCGTCAGCGATCGGCGCCGTGATCGCCGGTGATCGGCCGTGACCAATGGCCGGTCCGGCCGGTGGAGCCGGCCGTGACCGGCCAACAATCGACGGCCGGTCGGCGACCTGCCGACGATCGATCGGCGGCCGCCGACCATCGGCGATCGATCGGCGAATCGCCCGCGATCGGTCGGCCGGCCGAAGCGATCGCCGACGATCGGTCGGCGGCGACCGGCGATCGTGATCGGCCGACGGCCGGCGGTGCGATCAGCGGCCGGTCGGCCGGCCGACGACCAACAACTTCTGCCGGCCCGTGACAGCCGTCAGCGCCGGCCGGCCGGCCGAGCCGGCCAAACGGATCGATGACCGGTCGGTGCCGTCGGCGATCGGCCGACGACGGCAGCCGCCCGGCGATCGGCGGCGGCCAATGATCGGTCGCCTTAACGATCGGCCGAGCCGGCCGGCGGATCGGCGACAACCGGTCAGCGGACCGACGATTGATCGGCGGCAAACAGCCGTCGGCAATAGCTGACGCCAACGACCGGCCGTGGCCGCAGATGGCCGACGACGATCGGTCGGTGACGCCGACGCCGTGACACCGACCGTATAACACGGCCGACGATCGGCGACCGGCCGACGATCGGCCAAAGAACCGGGCGATGGTCATTGTCGGCGGCATCTTGGCGATCGGACAATGGCAAACAGCGACAATAGATGATTGATCGGCGACGGCGGCGGCCGGCCAAACGACGGTCGACGATAATCGATGAGAATCGGCGACTAAGAATTATATTACCTTAAGAAGAAATTATAGGGCTATTTTTGTCATTTTATAATAATATAAATTACATTCCTTATATCAAATATGGATACCAAACAAACGAATGTAATCACTTTTGTAATCAAAGATTACACACTAATCGCTAACCAAACACAGTAATGTAATACACATTACATTACATTAAATTACATTACATTACAAACTTGATTACATTACAAGGTTGATTACATCATCCTGTAACAAACGTAGCCTAATTGATTTACATGATCTTTGTAATTACACCAAAATATTTGAATCATAATCAGATCTTTGAATTTGGTTCTCCAATATATTTGAATCATAATTAGATCTTTGAATCTGATTCTCCAACATGCACCCGCAAGATGGGACTCCGTGATCGGAGACCAATCTTGGTCATCAATTGTTGGAAGCGTACGCAGGGTAATGGTTTAGTAAGCGCATCTGCTAGTTGATCCACAAAAGATACATGTGTAACTCCAACATTACTGTTTTGAACTTGTTCATGAATGAAGTGATAGTTGAGAGTCATATGCTTCATTCGAGAGTGAAACACCGGATTAGAACAGAGATGGGTAGCACCCACATTGCCATAGTAGATGACTGGTTTTTGGGATGAAGAGAAGCCAAGCTCGCCAAGGAGAGGAGACAACCAACATAGTTCTGCAACTATGGCCGCAACAGAACGATATTTTGCTTCAGTAGAGGATTGAGCAACATTGTGTTGTTTCTTCAAGCTCTAGGAAATAGGATTTCGTCTAAGATAAACAATATAAACGCTAGTGGAAATAAAGTCATCTTTGTTTCCAGCTCAGTCCGCATTAGAGAATGCATATAGAGCAAGAGAAGATTGACGATGTCAATGGTGCCATATAAATATCTTAAAACATATTTCACAACCTTCCAATGCTCATCAATAGGATGATGCATAAACTGAGATAGCTTGTTAACCACAAAAGCAATGTCAGGACAAGTGAGAGATAAGTACTAAAGACGACCTACTACAGTACAATACTCAGATGGATCAGAAAGGGGTGTGTCATTGCAAAGTGTAAGGGTAGGCATGGTAGGTAGAGGCGTGGAAATCGACCAAGCATCTGTCATCTTAGTCCGAGCAAGAAGGTCAGCAATGTAACGATGCTAAGAAAGTAACAAACTTTAGGAATGAGGGAGTACTTCGACGCCAAGAAAATAAGTCAAAGGGCTAAGATCCTTAAGAGTGAACCGCTTAGCAAGCAGATCAATGAAATATTAAACAGCTTTTGTGTCGTTTCCAGTGATGATAATATCGTCAATATATACAAGAAGATATAATGTGAAACCTGTACAGACAGTACAGTTGAGGATAAAGAGAGAGGTATCTGCAATGGAATTGCTGAAGCTAGAAGTGATGAGAAACTGGTGCAATTTGTTGTACCAAGCACGAGGAGCTTGTTTGAGACCATAGATAGCCCTTCTCAATTTGCAAACATGCTAAGGACAATCTGGATCAATAAAATTTGACGGTTGCGCCATATAAACATCCTCTATCAAGGTGCCTTGAAGGAATGCATTATTAACATCAAGTTGGCGGATGGACTAACCATGGTTGATAGCAAGTGAGAGAATAAGACGAACTGTAGTGGGTTTGATAACATGGTTGAACGTATCATAATAATCAATACCAGGTTATTGATAAAAACCCTTGGCAACCAATCGAGCTTTATACCTGTTAATAGAACCATCGGCTAAGTGTTTAATATGAAAAATCCATTTGCACCCAACTATATTATGAGTTGATGACTTAGGGACCAGTACCCACATGTCATTGCTAACAAGAGCATCAAACTCAATAGACATGACCTAACGCCATTTGTGATCCTTGAGAGCCTGGGTCATAGAGGTTGGTTCAATCTCGTGGGCTATTTGAGCAGATAGGTGCTTATTGATGGGTTTGTGGATGTTGTTACGAGAGCGGGTGATGATGTGTGATGGTTGGGTTGAAGGCACTGGTGAGGAAGGAGAGACATCGGTAAGTGAATGGAGTGGGGCCGAGATTGAGCTTGACTAAGGCTTCTGAATAGGTCCTGTAGTACTAGCGAAGGCAGTCGAGTTGTTGTGCCTGAATGATCCACAGATAGTGTTGATGAGGACGGAAGTAGAACGACAATTGAAAGTCAAGTGGAACTAGTTGACTCATCAGGACGGGGAAGGTTAGTTTGAAGACCAGACATTGGAAAAATGCACTCAACAAAGCGAATATGGTGAGAGATATAAACTTTCAAAGTGATGGGATCATAACACAGATAGACACTTTGCGTGAGAGAATAACCAAGAAAGACACAAGATGTAGAGCGAGGGTCAAGTTTGTGAGAAGAGTAGGAACGAAGTCAAGGGTAGCAAAGACACTCAATGGCACGAAGTTTAGAGTAATTAGGAGGAGAGCCAAACAATTTTTAGTAAGGTGACACCATGTGAAGAGTTGCAGTAGGCATTCGATTGATGAGACATGTCGCCGTAGAGAAGGCATATGACCAGAAGGTAAGAGGCAAAGAGACATGAGATATAAGACTAAGATCAATTTCTACAATATGATAATGACGACGCTCAGAGAAGCCATTGTGTTCCGGAGTATAAGGTGGTGACGTGAGATGTGAAATGTCATGATGACTTAGGAATGATGATAAGGTTGTGTATTCCCCCAATTGTCAGAATAAAATATGATAATTTTCCGTTTAAAATAATTTTCAACAAGGGCTTTGAAGCGTGGAAAAATGAAAGAGGCATCAGATTTGCGTTGAAGGGGATAGAGCCAAATGTAATGGGTGAAGTGATCGACAAAAATAACGTAATATTTATACTTGTCAACTAAATAAATAGGGGAGGTCCATACATTAGAGAAAATAATTTGCAGAAGAGCAATAGAGACAATAGAAGATTGAGAAAATGATAATTTATGACTTTTATTGCAAAGACAATCCTTACAATAAAACTAATATGATAAGTTGGATGATAAATCTAAGTTGAAGTTAGAAGTTAAGTGTTGAAAAACATGTTTAGATAGATGTCCTAAACGATGATGTCAATCAAAAGGAGAAGCTTTAACATTGGAAAAAGCAATGAGGGAAGATGATGAAGTTGGTGAGGTCGGCTACTCATAAACACCATCTCTAGATCACCTGTGCAGTAGTGGTGCCCTAGTCTGCAAATCCTTCACATAAAAAGAAGTGGGAAAAAATTCAATAGAACTTTTATTGGATGTACAAAATTTAGAAATAGAGAAGATTTCTCTTCATAGTGAGAATATATAAAATATTCTGTAAATTAAAATTATGAGAGACAGTTTTTAGGGTAATAAGACCCGTGTGAGTGATATGTAACCCAGTACCATCACCAATCATCATGTCATTTGGATCATCATATGGAGAATGTAGCGATAGGTTATTGAGGTCGGAGGTAACATGATGAGATGCACCACTATCAAGAAGCCAGGAAGGAGTGGTAGAGGCTGAAGCAGTGGCCACGTTGACCTTTGGTTGTCATTGTCGTTGTGGCGACCAAGGTTGATGGTGAGCAGCAGTCTGCGATGCAGAGAGAACAAGTACAATTTTAAAAAGTGAGCATTGAGAAACTGTGTGTCCCTGAGTACGACACCCTTGGCACTTTCGAAGAAATGGACGCGGCGGTCGCTGTTGAGAGTTGTCAGAAGAGACTGATTTGGACAAGGTAGACTGTTGTTGTGATGACTGCCAATTTTGTCGAGGAGAAAAATTTCGGACACTTGATCTAGGTTGGTCAGTTTCAATATTGGTCGTGGCAGGAAGAGGAGAGATTAAGGACTGTGAATGGCGCAAGAACAACTCCCAATTAATCAACTTTTCATGCAATTCATCAAAGGAAATAGACGTGTCCCGACCTTCGATAATGTCAACAATAGTTTTGTAATCATCATTGAAGCTCGCAAGTAGAGCTGTCAAACAGGTCAACCCATGGCGGAGCGAGCCAACCCATCACAAACCTAACATTTAGCGGGGAGGGGCGGATTGACCCACCATCTTGGCGGGTTGAGAAATCTTCAACCCAACCCAACCCAAGACGGTTTGCAGATCCACAAAAATTAAAAAAATATATCTAAAATTACTGAGACGTTGAGGGCTTGAGACAATGATCGGTAAAGTAGATGGGGTGTCATGATTAAAAAAATAAGCATTTGAAGTAACTAAAATCTTATAATTGAGATTCAATTATCGACCTACAAAGTTGAGTACCAATGTTTTTGATTCTTCCAATGTTCCAAAATATCCAAATCTTGATAATATGCAAATGTAAATTTTTGCTCCTCTAAATAGAGATTCAATTGAGATTTTCTAATCCTTGTAATTATTTGATTTTGATATATCATTATTTCTTACATTAATTAGAATAGTAGTGATAAGATAATATAAAACAATTAGAGCATAAAAAAAATAGAGTACTTCATCAAATATTCTTTTGTTCTTTCCTCTTAATTTCTTTTATACTTTGTTGAGGTGTATGTGTGATAAAAGAAGATTGTGATAGTGAAAAACTTGTCTTGTTAATATTAGAATATTGGTTAAAAAAACTTATACAATTTTATTTTCACATGTTCCATCTTTTGATATTTCTTAACTCGCGGGCCAACCCGAGCCCACTGCGGGCTGACCCATCTAGACTCGCAACCTGTACGGGTCGATTCATTTAGGTCCGCTAAAATGGTGGGTTGATAAAATTTCGACCCAACCCGCTTAAATTATTTGATGGGGCGGGTCAACCCGACGGGTCCAACCCAATTTGAAAGCTCTACCCGCAAGAATTATTTCAATGAGATCCACATGGTCCATTGGCTTTCTAAGTGCAACAAGTTCATTAGAATGACATTTAATAAGCTGCATATATTATGAAATCGATTGAGAACCTTTAACCGCCCGTTTGAGTTGATCCTTAATTTACTTAATGTGGCCACGAGACGGGCAAGCATAAGTATTAGCAAGAATAGTCCAAGCTTCACGAGTGGTGGCCGCTTGTTGAATAAGAGGAATTAGAGGAGATGAGATCAGACCTGGCCACGGTCCGGGTCCAGTCCGGGTCGGAATCGCCGGGTCCGGGTTGGCAAAATTGTAACACCCCCCCCTAGTTTTTCCACTCTCTACTAGGGGAGATGTCACTACTTTACTGTCTCTATCTTTAATTCATGCAATATACTAATGTAATATGCTAACAACTAAAATAATCATAAAGACCTTGACATCACTTAAACAATAACCATTTCAAAATCTACGCCTAACATGCAAGTATTAAGACTAATCCAATATGACTCTAGCATTCTTTGATCTTAATCATAAGTAATCCAGTTGAACTTCAACAATATCAAAAGAAAACAATTAAAACTAAAAATCTGGTTTAGACATCTGCACTTAGGATCTTTTACTTCCACTGTTCTGTCGCCACACACACCAAGCACTTCGTCCGCCATGCCACCTCACTGAAATTTTTCTTTACCTTTATCTGCAGTATAAGGAAATACAAACTATAAGCAATAACGCTTAGTAAGTACTTTCTATGCTCACAAAAACATGCACTGTAGAAAATCATACAACTAGTTCTCTTGCCCTGGATACATTGATACACATGCAAACATAACTGGAAATCATAACTCTGATTACATGTCTCTTATATAAATCATGCTGTTAAGTATTTTAAAACTTGTAAACAGTGTATCTGATCCGGAATGATTAACTTTGAAAACTTTTACTTATACTTATATTGATACTTCAAATTAATAATCATCCTGGGTATGGGCCCGGCATAGTACCAATGCGCGCTTTCCTAATAGGTCGGGGTGGCCAACCACCGAACCTACTAGGGTAACTGAGACTGAGGGCCTTGGCCCGTGGGCGAACTAATGCCCGGTACATGCCCTTTTAAAAGTAAAATACTTCCTTTATACTTATATTCTTATACATACTGACAGAATGCTCTTAATTTCTTAAATCACGAATGAGGAGCACCATAAAGATCATTATGCTCTTGACCTCCAAAATTGAAATGGGGAGCATACTGAAGATCATTGTGCTCTTAATCTCCAATTCGAATGGGGAGCATCTTTAAATTTTCTTTATAAAGGAAATATTTTTACATCTTACTCTACATCATGCATATAATTGTAAGCTACAACTCATCTACAACATGCATGATCATAAATCACATTCTTATCATGGATCTAAACATGATGCTGAATTACCCATAATATAACGGTAAAATCACGTAACTGAAAACACCATGCATAACTGAAAATAATATGCACATAAAAATATATCAATGACATACGATAATTACTTATACTGTAGGTAAGCAATACTTACATCCTACGCTTTTTCACCAATTCATACCGTTAGATTTCGTAAAGAAAAGATCTCCTACGTATTTCTTTGCTTTAGCGTGAGCCTCTACCAAGTCCTTGAGAAGATCCTCTTGAAAAATGTCACGCCCCGAGAGCATACCGAGCCGAAAATCAAATGGACGGCACCTCCCCTGTACGTGGCAACATTTCGGGTTAATACAAGGCTCGTAGGCCCACAATAACAACAATATATATGTATGAAAATAAAAACTACACAAGACACAGCGGAAACATACTACAATAATACAACAATCCCACACATGCATACCGGTATGGCTAACACACCACAACAACACAAACCTCGACAAAATCTGAATATACAACATATACATCACGAAAACTCCAAAATACAATGCACAACGGACAGCAGGCCCAAAACAAAATATGGGAGCCTCGTGAGATGAGATGATCGAGTGGTGCTCCAGTCATCACGAAGTCTTCTACATTGGGCGAGAAAACCTGTGGTCCGCGGGGTGGTGAGTAAAACTCAGCAGGTAATAGAAAACATGTATATATGTAATATCACATGTATTTCGACAATATAATCTAGATGTACAATGTATATCAAAGATAGTATATAAATACAAGCATATATCAAGAAATGAATAACATCAAATGCGACATACTCAAGTTCGCTACGCTTACTCGATCCAACTCAACATATATCAAAACATATATATAACAGGAAGAGTAATACCAACACATAATCTACTCATGCTACAAGCCAAGGTATCTATGGTCTATCCAACCCATACCAATATCCGACACACTGTATAACATATGTAAGAAACATGCATGAATATGATGTACAATCAAATGCAGCAAACATAATACAATCAAATGCAACATCACAATAAGCATATATATATATACTGTATCTATATATGTATACTAATCACAATCATCCATATATATATATATATATATACATGCATATATGTATATATATGGAAATATGCAAAAATGCCATCAGTCGGCAATGCAGCATGCATGGTCATGTCGGCTCACCCTAAAGCTACCACGACCCCAGTGTGGCCTCGGTGGCTCGAGCATGACAACTGTCCCAACTCAACACCAACCACTACTCTCGAGTGGCCGAGTGGGCCGTATGATCGAGTAGCATATAAGCGTAAAGAGCAAGCTACACGATGGGGGTCCCTGCTGTTGGCCACTCCGACAGTCACTACCCATGAGTGGTCGAGTGCCACACACGCAGCGAGGACTACAGACGCAAATCCAACTACCACCGTCTATAGTGGTAGAGTGCGGCACCTCAATGCTCGCCACACCGGTTACTCCTCCTATGAGTAACCGTGGAGGCAGGATGACTGGCGACCCTCTCAACCACAAGGGAGACCTCGTCGCCAGCGTGCATGTAAATGCATGAATGCAATGTCTCACATACAGACATCCACCATAGACTCTCTATCCTGTAGAGAGTCATACCAATCTACTCGACGCACTCTCTATCCTGTAGAGAGTCGTACTAATCGATCATAATACTCTCTATCCTCAGAGAGTCATACTAATTTACTCGACGCACTCTCTACATCACTGCAGAGTCGTACTCATCTGATTATAACAAGCTAGGACCACCGGTCCGTAGCGATACCCTAAGTATCATTCCTCTGACCATTTACACAACACATGTTCGGTGGTAACATACAACCTAAGGGTACTAGAACTAACCCTAGGTTAAAGTCATTATCTACCTACGGATGACCTTTTTGCCCAATGTACAATCAGGTTGTCATCCGGACTTTACCATTTGCACTTAACTTAAACAAATTCTAAGTTACTTGTATCACCTATATGTATAACTCCTAATCATGATAAAATAAACATGATATCAGCAATAGAGTTAATAGCCAACGGTAAAAGATCAAGCATACGATAAAAAGAACAGGGTCAAGGTAATATGAACACCTAACATGCTCATATCAATGACTAAATCTGAATGAAGTACAACTACCCGGACCAGGTAGGAAATTACCCACCTGTTAAATAGCTCTGCAACATAAATATCTCCACGTCCATAGATCTGCCTCATATCCACGTCCTGCAAATATCATCATTTATAATTAAATTCAAGCACACGATAAATATACAAATCCACTACTATATCGTTCCTATATTCGTATCCCTTTATCGAATACGAATTAGAAACCTTCCATCATCAAACGTAACCCTTCTACAACACCTAACTAGGTTTAAATTATTAAACCTCTTAGGTAGACTCCATCCAAATCAATTAAACACGCTAACTCACATCCACATAAATTCTTCCATACATCAAACTTATTCCTTGGAATCAATTACTCATCAATTAAGGAGAACAACAAACGAAAGAAACTCACCTCTCAACCACAAGGCACCAGCAGGATCGATCCACACCAATATAGGAGAAGATCAACAACACCCGCTGCCCACCATACACTCAATCATAGCTGTGCACAGAGTTAAATCAAGCTCAACCATTACCCAATAAAGGAGACACTACCAAATAACTTACCTCATGAACACAGCCATCACCGGCTCCCGACAACAGTCACAAGATACCCAGCTCACCTTCACAACCAAGCAAACCCCATCATAGCACACCATCCGGCTTGCTCCACAGAAATTGAAACTTCACCGGCACTAGTAAATCCCTCGACAGCAACCTTCCCTTCTCCTCTGCTCACCGGCTCCGGATCACTGCCCAAACACCCAAAATTCCCCACAAAGATCACATATAGGAATTGGCAGATGAACAACACAGGTTAGTTCAAGCTTACCTGGGATTGGAACCTCCCCCTCGACGGTTCTCTTCCCCACTGCCCAATTCGTCGGAAAGCTCCACTTTTGGTCGGAACGCCCAAACACAGTGACGCCATGGACGAGCTGTTCGCGTGAGAAAACACGCTAGGATGGAAAGGATCGACTGAAACCAAACAAGAATCGTGCCCTTACTTTGCTCCGGCGACAATCGTGAAAGCCTCCGATCAAAGTGCTGCCGATACCATCTCCCCGCCCTAGCAACTCCACCGACGCAAATCTCCTCCTATCCCCTGTTCCTCGGAGCAAATCCACGCTCCATACCACTTGCTCCGTCAACAATCGGGAAGAACAACCCCCTGATCGAAGCGTCGCCTACCCGTACTTCCCGACCACGCGCCTGCCCATCGCCGACACGTCCGTGGGTACCGTAAGGACGGTCGACCGTCGCTTGCAGAGGGAAGCCAGCTGTGGTCGGCCTTCGCTTGCGGAGGGAAAGGAGGCGGCTGTGGCCGACATTCACTTGCCGAGAAGAGGAGGGAGCGACGGGAGGCAGAGAGATCGCGAGAAAAGGAGTCGCGGCTAGGAAATAAAGGACGCGATGGAGAAACGCTCATCGGAACACTTACATGGGTAGCTGCGATCGACATCCCTCCCTCCGACTGGATCTCCCACCGGAAACGATCGTCGGCTCGCGAAGGAGACAGAGGGGTGAGGATTCCGTCGATCGCAATGAGGAGAGGAAGAAGAAGCGATTGTCGATGGGAAACTCATGTGGTTGTCGGGTTCTTTCTCGGCTTTTAATTGACGTGTGCGTTTTGGGTTCAAGCCAACAGGTTCCATCCAACCGATTCAAGCCAAAAATTAAACTTTAATCCAACCTTGATTAACCTTAGCCTTTGCTTAAACCCAACAACCACTTAAAGGGGTTAATCCCTGTGCTTAATTTTATTTTATTTTATTTTATTTTATTTTTTTTTCGGTATCTTACATTCTCCCCCACTTATAAAAATTTGGTCCCTAAATTTCGTACTAACATGCAAAATTACTTCAAGCAAGTTTCCGAAAGGACCACATACCTTCCTTAAGTGAACAGATGAGACTATCGAGCTCGAATAGTGTCTTCCAGGTCCTAAGTAGCCTCCTCATCAATATGATGCTGTCATCCAACCTTTACGAGTCAGATGGTTTTTGTCCCACTACTGTCGCTCCTTGCGACCCAGGCTCCACCCTGGAATCACCTCGTAAGTCGCATTAGATTGAGGTAGAATTCGGAACCTCTTTCAGAACATAATCAACATGCGACACGTATTTCCTCAGTATAACAATAGGAAATACGTTGTGAGCACCTCCAAGTGTCGGAGGTAAAGCCAACCGATAAACTACACCTCCATAATCCACGACACAAGATCTGAATAGATCCTCCAACATTTGAATGTCATGCTCAGACAGTCCATTAGTCCGCGGATGAAATGTTGCACTAAGCCGAAGCTCTGTCCCCATAGTCGGGTGTAGACTCTATCAAAATCACGAGGTAAATCGCGAATCTCTATCCGATTTGGTACTTAAAAGTACCCCACGCAATCTGATAATCTTTCGGTAATACAACTCTACCGAATGATCCAACAAGTACAACCCACGAATAGAAAGGAAATGAGCTGATTTGGTCAGTCGATCCACACTCACCCAAATCGCATCATGTCCTTTATGGGTCCTTGGCAATCCCTTAACGCGATCAATCGTGACATGCTCCCACTTCCATTCCGGAATTTGGAATTTTCTAGAGCAATCCAGCGAGTTTCTGATGTTCAGCCCTCACCTACTAGCATACTAAACATCGAGCAGCAAAATCTGCTATAACTCTCTTTATACCATTCCACCAGTATAACCGTTTCCAATCTCAGTACCTCCAAGTACCACCAAGGTACATAGCCCATCTCGGATGATGTGCTTCCTGTAGCAACTCCGGAACCCACTATCCTTATCAGAGACAGGGAATTATTTTCTCAAAAGGGAAATCCATCAACCATTCAAAATCCACTCTACCACACACTCTATAAGTGCATGGAAGACTATAGCGATCAATCTCACTTGTTACAACTGTTTGCGTACCAGCAACTCTCTAGTAGTTACCGAGTAGCTAGTTAAATTCAATGAGCACTTCTGCTCCATACAACTACAAATCCAATTAATAACTACCAAAGTTCCATCATGTATATGACAGACTATCTCGTAGTTTCCTAACTGATGTAGGCATAAGATATGCCTCATTCAACTGCATCGGAATCGTTCCGATCCCTAAAACGACGCATCTGCGTACAACATCCTTTTATCCACTCCGGAAGGATTAACTAATACTCATGTAAAAGTTAATCACCGTCTAGGTCTTGTAAACTGGTTTCACCAGCTTTCGACTAAATGATTTACATCATCACCTTTGTCAAACAAGTCCGTGGTATAGTAATGTCAACCATTCTATCCACATCTACGGAATTAACCAAAACATACAAGGAAAACCACCATCTACGGTGGTCGAGTGCGCAACTCCAACTACCACAATCAACAGTGGTCAAGTTACGCAACTCCAACAACTACAAAAGGATCCAATCGTGTTCAAGATACACGATTCTCAAATCCAGGGAAGACTAAATCGTTAATTAGTCAACCATCTTAATCAAAACTCATAAAATTCATACTAAGTATGAAATTGTCATCTCTACACACCTGCATCCCCTTTACTCTGCACTGATGATATATATTAATCATCACAACGACAATGATAATTGTATGATACTATGTCACTACAATGTCAACACTCCAGTCGTAAACCAACCCTAGAGTATACACAGGTGTCTTCGGCTGATCTCAATAGATCATCTATCCACAACGAAGGATATTCATTTAAAACAACTACTGTATTCATCATCGATAATCGATGCATAATTTCAAAGGTTTTTCCCTCTTTTATCAAAGAGTTTCGGATCTTCTTAAGGAGAAATACTGGGATAGATAAATATCCTCTCCAACATCTCCTATAATCACATCTTATATTCTTCCAATTCTCATAGTGTTTAATAACACTTATACCAGTCAAATTATCACTCGGTATGGGATCTTCGATACCGAAACTATTTCTGCAATCATTTCGATCGCCTACTCCACTTGCCTATGCAGCAGCAAGCCTTGGAGTTCATCCGAAATTACATTAGAAGGCTCTCAGATTATACGCACATCCGAGAGACATATCGTACCATACTTTCAACAATTTGACCATCCGTAAGGATATGTCTACAGCAAAAGTATGTCTATCAAAGTCTAAGGGTATCCCTTGACTTCTTAATTATTGATCCACATCTCACCAGACGGTAGAGATACCACCGACCCACAAGTCGATGTAAAGAACCCTTCTTATCCAACTGAGCATGTTCTAGACAATGATACCTGTAAACTACAAGTATCTCTCAATATATTAATCCAGAGGGTAAAACTAGAGTAATACCCTGAACGATTAATTATCTATCGATCCGACCCAAAGGCTCCCCGCAGGTCTCGGCCTTTCTCCGAAGAGAACCCGATCAGATCCAATAGTTCGCGACAAAGCGGTCGCATTTCTGCAATGAATGATCCTAGGATTTTTCCTAGATCATCCGATCCCATCATTTAATCCTACGAGCTGCAACTGTAGAATACCAAATGGATACGACCTTCGTCGTATACTCTCTCTTCTGTACTAAGCAAAACTCATCTGGAGGTAACTTCTCGTTGTTGTCTGCTGAGTCTTCTACAATGTCTTCTGCTGATGATGTTGCTTCTGTGCTGATCTCTGCTGAAGGGTAGTATCAAGGAACTTCAACCACGCCTGAGGTAGTAGATTGCTGCTAATGAGATAACTCAATCTTCTGTGTTGAACTCTGCTGTCGAGATAGTGCATCACCTTCCCGGAATATCTCGGATAGTCTTCAACTGAGTCTTCAAAGTACATTTTCTCCACGGTACTGGTTGCTCCCAATAACAACAGCTAAACTGATCCAACGAATAATCTGGCTTCACGTGTCTTCGTGATCTGCACTGCATGCACACAATCCCTTCGGAGTCTTTGTTCTAATTTTGCTGATATCCACAAGAACCTTCTGATGATCTGCGATTGGTCTTCTATAATCGAAAAATAGCTCAAAGCCTATAACTCCGATCTTGCTCCCTTTTATCCAACATTCGGAGACTTCTAACTCTATTAAGTTGACCTGCAATATTTGCTTATCAGTCTCCAACTCTTAAACACTTGTACGGAGTCATTTCTAAACTCCTGTCTCAATCCAATGTCTTCCGGCAGGATCTGGTAGAAGATCCCGACATCCTTATCCAACTATAAGCCAATAACTCTGGGTGGCTTAAATCCTCCATTCATCTTCTTGAGCTATTAGGCGGCCGTAACCTCCGCAAGTCTCACGACTCTGTACAGTACACTATTACTAACCGATCGCCCTTTCTGGAAGCTCAAGAATTCCTTACAATGTGTCACTAAAAGTGACACGGGAAAATACACTCTTTCAACATCACTAATCCATGATCAAGTGATATTTTATTTCCCGAAGATTATTTTCTGCATTTATCACCAAATACCGGCTTGACCCCGATAATGGTATGCAAATAACTCTACTTTCTCGGTATAACATGAGTTAAGTACTTAAAAGTACTCTCAAAGTTATACAACTCAGTACGAACAACTCAGGGATAAAATCCCTATGAAACTCCATAACCTAGCCTTCCGCTATCTGCATCAACAATAGTCTACAAGTCTGTTCATTACCCATAGGTAATGATCTGACTAGCATAGTTAGTGGAAATCTCTAAGACTGTAGTCTCTGATTTGACTTTGGCCCCGCTTTTCCGACTCGGTATCATCGGCTCGTGAGGTAAATCACCTCTCGACATGTGTTCAAGACTCACAGACTCAACAGGTCATTCCCGTGGTCAACTCATACCACGGTTACGAATAATAACCAACATACTACAGGTTATTCCCTGGCATAAGCATCTAAATGCATAGCCAACAAAACTAGGAGTATAAACACTAAGGTAACTCCAGTTGGTCGCCTCGGTGGACGACCCCTACTACAAGTCTGCACAGGTGTCATAACTCTATTGTATACACCTACTGATCAAGTTTAGATAAATATCTACTAAACCATAAGTTATTAGGAATTCTTACCTCGTGCTACTTGGAGCTCAGGCCGCTGTCCATCTCATCTCAGAAAACCAAAACCGAATAAATCGACTCTCGAGAATCCAAGACTCGACTCAAAAATAACATAGTACGACATCGCAGAACCTGGCTCTGATACCACTAAAGTTGTCACGCCCCGAGAGCATACTGAGCCGAAAATCAAACGGACGGCACCTCCCCTGTACGTGGCAACATTTCGGGTTAATACAAGGCTCGTAGGCCCACAATAACAACAATATATATGTATGAAAATAAAAACTACACAAGACACAGCGGAAACATACTACAATAATACAACAATCCCACACATGCATACCGGTATGGCTAACACACCACAACAACACAAACCTCGACAAAATCTGAATATACAACATATACATCACGAAAACTCCAAAATACAATGCACAACGGACAGCAGGCCCAAAACAAAATATGGGAGCCTCGTGAGATGAGATGACGTCAGCCGGCGGTGCTCAAGTCCACGGTCTTCTACTGCTACAGGCGACAAAACCTGTGGTCCGCGGGGTGGTGAGTAAAACTCAGCAGGTAATAGAAAACATGTATATATGTAATATCACATGTATTTCGACAATATAATCTAGATGTACAACGGTATATCAAAGATAGTATATAAATACAAGCATATACCGTCTAACTGAAATGAATAACATCAAATGCAGACATACCTGAAGTCTGCTACGCTACTCTGATCCAACCTGAACATATATCAAACATATATATAACAGGAAGAGTAATACCAACACATAATCTACTCATGCTACAGGCCAAGGTATCTATGGTCTATCCAACCCATACCAATATCCGACACAACTGTATAACATATGCAAGAAACATGCATGAATATGATGTACAATCAAATGCAGCAAACATAATACAATCAAATGCAACATCACAATAAGCATATATATATATACTGTATCTATATATGTATACTAATCACAATCATCCATATATATATATATATATACATGCATATATGTATATATATGGAAATATGCAAAAATGCCATTAGTCGGCAATGCAGCATGCATGGTCATGTCGGCTCACCCTAAAGCTACCACGACCCCAGTGTGGCCTCGGTGGCTCGAGCATGACAACTGTCCCAACTCAACACCAACCACTACTCTCGAGTGGCCGAGTGGGCAGTATGATCGAGTAGCATATAAGCGTAAAGAGCAAGCTACACGATGGGGGTCCCTGCTGTTGGTCACTCCGACAGTCACTACCCATGAGTGGTCGAGTACCACACACGCAGGACTACGGCACGCAAATCCAACTACCACCGTCTATAGTGGTAGAGTGCGGCACCTCAATGCTCTGCCCTCACACCGGTTACTCCTCCTATGAGTAACCGTGGAGGCAGGATGACTGGCGACCCTCTCAACCACAAGGGAGACCTCGTCGCCAGCGTGCATGTAAATGCATGAATGCAATGTCTCACATACAGACATCCACCATAGACTCTCTATCCTGTAGAGAGTCATACCAATCTACTCGACGCACTCTCTATCCTGTAGAGAGTCGTACTCAACTGATCATAATACTCTCTATCTTGTAGAGAGTCATACTAATTTACTCGACGCACTCTCTATCCTGTAGAGAGTCGTACTCATCTAATTATAACAAGCTAGGACCACCGGTCCGTAGCGATACCCTAAGTATCATTCCTCTGACCATTTACACAACACATGTTCGGTGGTAACATACAACCTAAGGGTACTAGAACTAACCCTAGGTTAAAGTCATTATCTACCTACGGATGACCTTTTTGCCCAATATACAATCAGGTTGTCATCCGGAC
The DNA here is from genome assembly GCA_025175895.1 of Wurfbainia villosa. NCBI lineage: Eukaryota > Viridiplantae > Streptophyta > Magnoliopsida > Zingiberales > Zingiberaceae > Wurfbainia > Wurfbainia villosa. The sequence goes on along the minus strand of CM046004.1, from coordinate 9,603,805 downwards.
TTTACCATTTGCACTTAACTTAAACAAATTCTAAGTTACTTGTATCACCTATATGTATAACTCCTAATCATGATAAAATAAACATGATATCAGCAATAGAGTTAATAGCCAACGGTAAAGGATCAAGCATACGATAAAAAGAAGGTAATATGAACACCTAACATGCTCATATCAATGACTAAATCTGAATGAAGTACAACTACCCGGACCAGGTAGGAAATTACCCACCTGTTAAATAGCTCTGCAACATAAATATCTCCACGTCCATAGATCTGCCTCATATCCACGTCCTGCAAATATCATCATTTATAATTAAATTCAAGCACACGATAAATATACAAATCCACTACTATATCGTTCCTATATTCGTATCCCTTTATCGAATACGAATTAGAAACCTTCCATCATCAAACGTAACCCTTCTACAACACCTAACTAGGTTTAAATTATTAAACCTCTTAGGTAGACTCCATCCAAATCAATTAAACACGCTAACTCACATCCACATAAATTCTTCCATACATCAAACTTATTCCTTGGAATCAATTACTCATCAATTAAGGAGAACAACAAACGAAAGAAACTCACCTCTCAACCACAAGTCACCAGCAGGATCGATCCACACCAATATAGGAGAAGATCAACAACACCCGCTGCCCACCATACACTCAATCATAGCTGTGCACAGAGTTAAATCAAGCTCAACCATTACCCAATAAAGGAGACACTACCAAATAACTTACCTCATGAACACAGCCATCATCGGCTCCCGACAACAGTCACAAGATACCCAGCTCACCTTCACAACCAAGCAAACCCCATCATAGCACACCATCCGGCTTGCTCCACAGAAATTGAAGCTTCACCGGCACTAGTAAATCCCTCGACAGCAACCTTCCCTTCTCCTCTGCTCACCGGCTCCGGATCACTGCCCAAACACCCAAAATTCCCCACAAAGATCACATATAGGAATTGGCAGATGAACAACACAGGTTAGTTCAAGCTTACCTGGGATTGGAACCTCCCCCTCGACGGTTCTCTTCCCCACTGCCCAATTCGTTGGAAAGCTCCACTTTTGGTCGGAACGCCAAACACGGACGCCACGGATGAGCCGTTCGGCGTGAGAAAACACGCTAGGATGGAAAGGATCGACTGAAACCAAACAAGAATCGTGCCCTTACTTTGCTCCGGCGCCAATCGTGAAAGCCTCCGATCAAAGTGCTGCCGATACCATCTCCCCGCCCTAGCAACTCCACCGACGCAAATCTCCTCCTATCCCCTGTTCCTCGGAGCAAATCCACGCTCCATACCACTTGCTCCGTCAACAATCGGGAAGAACAACCCTCTGATAGGCGTGCCGCCTACCGCATTTCACCACGCTACCGCCGCCCATCGCCAGACGTCTGCGTGGTACCGTAAGAGACGCGACCGCGCTGCGAGAGGAAGCCACCGTGGTCGGCCCGCCATGAGGGAAAGGAGGCGGCTGTGGCCGACATTCACTTGCCGAGAAGAGGAGGGAGCGACGGGAGGCAGAGAGATCGCGAGAAAAGGAGTCGCGGCTAGGAAATAAAGGACGCGATGGAGAAACGCTCATCGGAACACTTACATGGGTAGCTGCGATCGACATCCCTCCCTCCGACTGGATCTCCCACCGGAAACGATCGTCGGCTCGCGAAGGAGACAGAGGGGTGAGGATTCCGTCGATCGCAATGAGGAGAGGAAGAAGAAGCGATTGTCGATGGGAAACTCATGTGGTTGTTGGGTTCTTTCTCGGCTTTTAATTGACGTGTGCATTTTGGGTTCAAGCCAACAGGTTCCATCCAACCGATTCAAGCCAAAAATTAAACTTTAATCCAACCTTGATTAACCTTAGCCTTTGCTTAAACCCAACAACCACTTAAAGGGGTTAATCCCTGTGCTTAATTTTATTTTATTTTATTTTTTTTTTCGGTATCTTACAAAAAATCCCCTTTTTGAATTATCCAAAGAGAAGACAAACTTCTTCCTTGCTTCGGCGGCTGGAAAAATGAGAGGGAGAGAGAGAGAGGCGACTGGAAAAAAATGAGAGAGAGAGAGGCCGCCGGAAAAAAATGAGAGAGGGAGAGGGAGAGAGAGAAGAGGTGAGGGTGGGCGTTGGAGAGAGGAGGGAGAGAGATTATATATAAAAAAAAAATACATATATATATATATAAATTAGGATTTCCTTCATTTAATTACCCCTTTAAAAAATTAGTCAAATTAATAAATCTCTTTCTTTTTTTCGTCTATAGATATATTTTGTTATATTCTACTTATTAATAATCTTATGATTTAGTGGTAGGGAGTCTATTCCCCCAAACTAACGGTTCATGGTTCGAGCCCTGGCTAATGAACCATTTATTCAAACTTTTTTTTTTAATTCTTATTCTTAATTATTTCTATATTTTTTTTATTATTATTCTATTCCTATTTTTATTATTTCTATTTTCCTCTAATAAAAATATAGGAACTAAAATTTGGGTTGTTACAATCCCTTATACCTTATAAAAGTTTCGTCCTCGAAACTTAAAACAGCTCAGGGTATTTTTGCTTCATGTCATCCTCACGTTCTCAGGTTGCTTCTTCAAACTTTTGACTTTGTCATAAGACTTTTACTAACGATATTTCTTTATTTATTAGTTTCCTGACTGCTCGATCTATTATCTGAATAGGTTGACTTTCATAACTTAGATCTGTCTGAATCTGTACCGTCTGTGGCTCAATCACTTGGTTGGTGTCTGGGACGTGCTTCTTAAGCATTGAAACATGAAATACATTGTGGATAGCTGACATTTCCTATGGTAGCTCTAGCTCATAAGCTACCTTACCAACTCTCTTGGTGATTAGGTAGGGGCCTACATATCTAGGATTTAACTTGCCTTTCTTCCCAAATCTCATTACCCCTTTCATAGGAGCTACCTTAATGAACACTGAATCTCCGACTTGGAACTCTAGGGGTCTGCGTAACTCTTCTGCCGACTCTGGGTAGTCTATCCTTTGGCGTATGTTCTTTATAACTTTGGTGGCGTCATCTATAAAATCAGTCTTGAGTCCCATTTCTTTCTTTTCGCCACCCTCATACCAACAGATAGGTGATTTGCATCTCCTTCCATACAAGGTTTCATAAGGTGTCATTCCAATTGTGGTTTGATAACTATTATTATAGGCAAACTCTGCCAAACACAAATATTTGCACTAGCTTCCTTTAAAATCTAAGGCACAAGCTCTGAGCATGTCCTCCAAAATCTGATTCACTCTTTCTGTTTGCCCATCTGTCTGAGGATGAAATGCAGTGTTGAATCGTAGTTTAGTGCCGAGGGCTGTCTGAACACACTCCCAGAAGTGTGAAGTGAAGCGACTGTCTCTATCAGAGATAATGGTCTTAGGTACTCCATGTAGTCTAATCACTTCCTTGACATATAACTGAACTAACTGTTCCATGGAGTATGATATTCTGATAGGCATGAAGTGAGCAGACTTTGTCAATCTATCGACAACTACCCAAATAGAATCATAGCTATTGGTTGTTTTGGGCAATCCTACTATGAAATCCATGGCTAGTTCCTCCCACTTCCATTCTGGATCTGGATAGGCTGTAGAACTCCTCCTGGTCTCTGGTATTCTGTTTTCACTCTCTGACATGTCAGACAAGCGCTAACATACTTAGCCACATCCCTCTTCATACCAAGCCACCAGAATTTTCCTTTCATATCTTGATACATCTTGGTGGATCCAGGATGCATCGAATATGGGGTCCCATGAGCTTCTTCTAGGATATTCTTTCTTAAGTCTGGGTCCTTGGGGATACATAGGCGTTCACCTAAATATAATATCCCATTGTCAGAGACACGGAATCCTTCATCCTTTCCTTCTTGGATCTCTTGCTTGATCCTTTGGATGCTAGGATCTTTGTCCTGTCTCGCTAATATATCCTCGAACAGTGTAGGTACTATGGTCAAGGCGGAGAGCTGTCCAGAAATGATCTCAACCTCAAAATTCATTATCTTTTTCTCCAGTGGTTGGGATAATATTGCTAGAGACATCAAAGTGGCGCATGATTTTCTACTCAGCGCGTCTGCTACTTTGTTTGCCTTTCCAGGATGGTAGTGGATTTCACAGTCATAGTCCTTTACTAGCTCAAGTCATCTGTGCTGTCGCATATTCAGATCCTTCTGAGTGAAGAAATACTTCAGACTCTGGTGATTTGTGTAAATCTTGCATTGGACTCCATATAAGTAATGTCTCCAAACTTTCAGAGCAAAGACCACTGCTGTCAACTCAAGGTCATGAGTGGAGTAATTCTTTTCGTAGTCCTTGAGTTGTCTAGATACATAAGCAATGACTTTACCCTTCTGCATAAGTATTGCTCCGAGTCCCATCTTGGACGCATACTATACATGTCAAATCCCTCATTACTTTCTGGAAGGGTAAGCACTGGAGCACTTGTGAGTCTCCTCTTTAATTCAAGGAAGCTCTTTTCACAATCTTCGGTCCATTCGAACGTCTTGTTCTTTTTGGTAAGAACCGTCAATGGTGAAGCTATCCTTGAGAAGTTTTCCACAAACTTCCGGTAGTATCATGCTAATCCAAGGAACTTCTGACTTCACTGGTATTCTTTGGTTGACCCTAATTACTGGCTGCTTCTATCTTTGTCGGGTCTACCATAACTCCATCTTTTGAAATAACATGACCCATAAACGATATTCGATCAAGCCAAAACTCACACTTGGAGAACTTTGCATATAACTATCTTTGCTGAAGGGTCTGTAAGACTGTCTTCAAGTGTTCGACATGTTCCTCCTGGGTTCTCGAGTAGATAAGGATGTCGTCAATAAAAACGACCACAAACTTGTCAAGAAACTCTTTAAATACCTGATTTATCAAGTCTATAAACATAGCGGGTGCATTTGTCACTCCGAAGGGCATGACCACGAACTCATAGTGTTCATACCTCGTTCAGAAGGCTGTTTTCGGTATATCATCCTCTTTAACTCTTACTTGATGATAACCGGACCGCAAGTCAATCTTGGAGAAGACTGTGGCTCCCCTCAATTGATCAAATAAATCCTCTATCTTTGGCAGAGGATATCTGTTCTTGATCGTCACTTGATTCAAGGCTCGGTAGTCTATGCACATCCTCATAGACCCATCTTTCTTTTTCACGAACAACACTGGAGCTCCTCACGGGGAATGACTAGGGCAGATGAATCCCTTGTCTAGCAACTCCCGTAATTGTTCTCGAAGCTCTTTCAATTCAGTTGGGGTCATACGATAGGGTGCTTTTAAGATTGGGTTGGTACCAGGAACAAGCTCAATCTCAAACTCAACTTCCCTTCTAGGTGCTAGTCCTGGTAGCTCGTCAGGAAATACTTCCGGGTAGTCACATACGATTGAGACTTCTTCCAGCTTTTGGCTTCTTTCTTGCTTAGTATCAACTATATGTGCTAAATACCCAGTGCATCCACTAGCTAGCATCTTCTAAGCTTCCATGACAGACAAGAACTTCTTAGTCTTCTTCCTTGGTTCTCCAATAAACTCAAATTTGGCTTCGGTCTTGGGTTGGAATACTACTCTTCGCTTACGACACTCAATGGAAGCACCATACTTGCTCAGAAAGTTCATTCCAAAGATGACATCATAGTCATGCATGTCCCGCAAGATCAGATCACTATAAAGCTCTCTGTCTGAAATTCTGACCGGCACGATACGCAACCAATGTGTAGATGTCATTATTTCACCCGAAGGTAGGGTCGTTAAAAACTGAATATCTAAGGTCTCCGGAGTTATATCTATCTTCTTAGCAAATGCCATAGACATGAAAGAATGGATTGCCCCAGTATTAAACAGTACGGTAACATGCTGACTGAGGATAGGTATCTGACCTGTGACTACCGTAGAAGCATTTGCTACCTCTTCCTTAGTGAGGGAAAAGATTCGGGCATTAGGTGTAACTGATGGGGCCTCCAATCTTCCTTGGCTGATGTAAGGACCCTCCAGTGCTCCCTGCATCTGATGTAGCTGAGCTGGTCTACCTCCATACTGAGTAGACTGTGGCGGAGGTAGATTGGTCTTGGTGGGACACTGTTTGGCGAAGTGTCCCTCGACACCACATATATAACACTCGCTCACGCCCTGGCGACAAACTCCTAGATGCTTCCTCCCACACTTAGAACATGTAGGATACACAGGTTGCTTACTGGCTGAACCTCCCTTTGCACTATTCCACTATCAGACTATTATCACTATTTTTTTTCCCATCTTCACATACATATCTAGGTATGCTCTATTACATACTGTCTATCATCTTCATATATATATATATATATATATATATATATATATATATATATATATATATATATATATATATATATATATATATATATATATGCAAGCATGTTTAACTCAAAGAGAACATTCTAGGTGACCATGTTTAACTTAAAAGAAACATTTCTTACTACTCATAAAGTAAATAAAGTAGATAAATACTTGCTTACTTGGAGGCGGCAGGACTGATGCTCAATGTGTGTGTAACGGAAGGGCGGAAACTCGCTCTGATACCATCTTGTAACACCCCCTAGTCTTTTCACTCTCTACCAGGGGAGATGTCACTACTTTACTGTCTCTATCTTTAATTCATGCAATATGCTAATGCAATATGCTAACAACTAAAATAATCATAAAAACCTTGACATCACTTAAACAATAACCATTTCAAGATCTACGCCTAACATGCAAGTATTAAGACTAACCCAATATAACTCTAGCATTCTTTGGTCTCAATCATAAGTAATCCAGTTGAACTTCAACAATATCAAAAGAAAACAATTAAAACTAAAAATCTTGTTTAGACATATGCACTTAGGATCTTTTACTTCCACTCTGGCCGCCATTAAATCCACACACTTCAAACTTTTCTTTACCTTTATCTGCAGTATAAGGAAATGCAAACTATAAGCAATAACACTTAGTAAGTACTTTCTATGCTCACAAAAATATGCACTGTAGGAAATCATGCAACTAGTTCTCTTGCCCTGGATACATTGATGCACATGTAAACATAACTGGAAATCATAACTCTGATTACATGTCTCTTGTATAAATCATGCTCTTAAGTATTTTAAAACTTGTAAACAGTGTATCTGATCTGGAATGATTAACTTTGAAAACTTTTACTTATACTTATACTGATACTTCAAATTAATAATCATCCTGGGTGTGAACCCGACATAGTACCAATGCACGCTTTCCTAATAAGCCGGGGTGACCAACCACCGAACCTACTAGGGTAACTGAGACTGAGGGCCTTGGCCCGTGGGCGAACTGATACCCGGTACATGCCCTTTCAAAAGTAAAATACTTCCTTTATACTTATATTCTTATACATACTGACAGAATGCTCTTAATTCCCTAAATCACGAATGGAGAGCACCATAAAGATCATTATGCTCTTGACCCCAAAATTGAAATGGGGAGCATACTGAAGATCGTTGTGCTCTTAATCTCCAATTCGAACGGGGAGCATCTTTAAATTTTCTTTATAAAGGAAATATTTTTACATCTTACTCTACATCTTGCATATAATTGTAAGCTATAACTCATCTACAACATGCATGATTATAAATCACATTCTTATCATGGATCTAAACATGATGCTGAATTACTCATAACATAATGGTAAAATCACGTAACTGAAAACATCATGCATAACTGAAAATAACATGCACATAAAAATATATTAATGACATACGATAATTACTTATACCGCAGGTGAGCAATACTTACATCCTACGCTTTTTCACCAATTCATACCGTTAGATTTCGTAAAGAAAAGATCTCCTACGTGTTCTTTTGCTTTAGCATGAGACTCTACCAAGTTCTTGAGGAGATCCCTATTGAAAAATCCCCTTTTGAATTATCCAAAGAGGAGACAAACTTCTTCCTCGGCTGGAAAAACGAGAGAGAGAGGCGGCTGGAAAAAAATGAGAGGGAGAGAGAGGCGGTTGGAAAAAAAGGAGAGAGAGAGAAGAGGTGAGGGTGGGCGTCGACGTTGGAGAGAGATTATATAAAAAAAATAAATCTATATATATATATATATATATATATATATAAATTAGGGTTTCCTTCATTTAATAACCCCTTTAAATAATTAGTCAAATTAATAAATCTCTTTTTTTTTTCGCCTATAGATATTTTTGTTATATCCTACTCATTGGTAATCTTATGACTTAGTGGTAGGGAGCCTATTCTCCCAAACCAACGATTTATGGTTCGAGCCCTAGTTAACGAACTATTTATTCGAACTTTCTTTTTTAAATTCCTATTCTTAATTATTTCTATATATTTTTTATTATTATTCTACTCCTATTTTTATTATTTCTATTCTTATTATTATTTCTATTTTCCTCTAATAAAAATATAGGAACTAAAATTTGGTATTCTGAAAATCAGGCCCTTAATCGGCCACTTCGTGGGCCGATTCTGGTCAGTTGGAACCACCGATTCGATCGGGTTATAAATAAAAATTTAAAGAATAATGTAAATAATTAAAATAAAAAAATACACAATTGAACTTATAAAAACTCTATCAAATATTTCATTATCTTAATAAAAAATATATTACATCTCAAATTTCAACATCTTGGACTTAAATAAAAAATCTATTACAATAAAAAAAATCAATTGCATTTCAATTTTTATTATATTCAATCAATTTCAGTCGTATTCGGTATTTCCTTCCGTCGTCGTAGTTCCGAATGTTCCCTCTGTTTCGTCTTGGTCTTCTTCATCACTTTTAATATGTTGGGTTCGACTTGCAAATTTTGACCAATCATTGAGTAAACATTATGCTTTCAAATTTTTCGGCCTTAAACTAGAACGTCTCTCGTCCAATGTATTTTCTCCGATACTAAAAGCTTGTTCCACTTCAATCGTTGAAACTGGACAAGCTAGAATTTCTTTTGCCATTATAGATAAGATCAGAAATATTTGAGTTTTTTGCGACCACCATTTTAGAATGTTAAAGCTTTCTTCATCTGCATCACTAAAATCAAAAGAAGTGGTAAAATAATTCTTAAGTTCCTGACTGGAACTTGAGGATCCTCGTGGACGTTTAGTCCGTTCCCTTAATAACAGTTGTGCTTTAGTGAGTTTAGAAGTAATAATACTAGTTGTAGTGGATTGATGTGTTTTATGTCCAATAGTTTGTTCACCATATTTAATGTTATATTCATTATAAATATCATATAAATGAGTTTTACTATTAAACAAAATCAAAGAAATATTAGGAGCAGTTTCGGTAATAGGACTTAAAGATTCATAATATAATGTTAACATATCTTGCAAACCATCTAATTTAAGTCTAGGATCTAAAACAAAAGCACATAAAAATGTTTCAGGAATGTTTAAGAAATATTTTTCCCATTTTTCTTTCATTACATAAATATATTGAGATAAATAATTATCATTTGATTGAATATGCTCATTAAAAATACATACAATATTACAACAATATGTTAAAACTAAATATGAAGTTGGATAATAAACACCGAATAATTGGTCACTAGCATCACTAAAATCTTTTAAAATTTCACAAATATTAGTGCATATATTCCATTGATTTGAAAACAAATAAATATCATGTGATTGAACATGTTGATGAAAAAACATACATAATAAATCTTTGTATTCAAAAGTAGATAACAACAATTTGTAAGTAGAATTCCAACGAATTGGGACGTCACATGCAAACCGTTTAGGCTTCATACCATTTGTTTTGCAAAATTTTCTCCATTCTTTCATAACTTAAGGATGTGTCCATAAATAATAAATTACACTCCTAATTGGTTGAATACGTGATCCTAAATTTTTAAGTTCATCTTGAACATACAAATTTAAAATGTGACATGTACACCTAATATGAAAAAATCTTCTACCTATTGATGGTTTAAATATATCAATAAGCTCACTAATACTAGAGGTATTTGCACTAGCATTATTAAAAGAAATTGAAAAAACTTTAGAAGTTAGACCATATTCTTCTAAAATAACAAAGATAAGTTATGAAATATTTTGTGTCGTATGTATTTCGTTAAAATATCTATATGCTAGCAATCTTTTTTGAATGTTCCAATTATTATCAATCCAATGACAAGTAATACCCATATATGAATAACTTTGCTAAAAATCACTCCAAATATCGAAACACAGAGAAATTTTACTGTTTAAACTAGAAAATTCTTTAATCAATTTTTTTTTATTCTAAGACTAATTTTAAAAGTGTGCATTTTAGAGTATTTCTTGGGATACATTTAATAGAAGGATTTGCACTTGTAGAAAACCAATTTTCAAAAGATAATTTATCACTAAAACTAAAAGAAAGTTGTTCAATCGCACAAAATTTAGCAGTTTCTTCTCTAAATCTAGATTCGTCAAATTTAAAAAGTTTAGATTCGTTACCCCAACCCCATTAAGAAGAGAATGTCGGAATTTGAGTTTGAGAATGATCGATATCAATTTTCACCGGATGATTTCTCTCCACATGTCGAGTAAGAGTTCCGTAACCTCCTCCTTGTTGAAATTTGTAACATTTCGAACAATATTTGCATTTTGCTTGTATATCACCGCAAAGGAGTATTACTTTATCGAAATGTTTGGTGAAGATATCGGATGTCGGGCGAGGCACTCGAGTTGGTCTTGTAGCCGTAGAACCCGCTATCGTACTGAATGTATTGCTCCTACTTTCTTGACTTTGATAATAATGACGTATTTGATATTCATCACCGGAAATATCAAGATCATAGTCACCGATATCGAATTGAGGTGAATCGCCGCCTTGCTCGAACTCGAACTCGGGTGGTGGTGACATTATACTCTTTCCCTTTCCTTTGGCACTGGACGCACCCTTACGACTTGTTCCGGCTCTAGACATTTGTAAAAATATGACTTGAGACTTGAGAGCAAATGAGATAATGAAAATTAGAGAAGAGAAATTGTGATTCGTGAAAAAATGAAAGGGAGTGAAGGAGAATTTATAGAAAAAAAAAGCATTAAAAAAAAATTGCAACGGTCGACCACGTCCGAAGTCTGATCATTTGTTGCCGCAGCGATACACGATTTTCATGGTCGTTGATGATCAATGGCCATGAAATTGTGGTCGTACAATTTTTTTTTAAAAAAAATTACAACGGTCGACCTGTCGGATCCGATTCGAGCCAACCCGACGGGTCAACCGTTGCACAACGACCACGAAATCGTGGTCGTTGATCATCAACGACCACGAAATCATGGTCGTTCATTTAAAAAAAAAAAAACCGTGACCGAACCGCCAATTAGGCGGTCCGATCACGGGTCCGGGTCAAACCCGTTGACCCAATTAACCGAACCGTTGACTACGGTCCGGTTCCGATTTGGGTCCGGGTCCGACCCGGACCTTGGCTGGGTCTAGATGAGATGGAGACAACGAGAGCACCAAAAAAAAGTTTGTCTTGTCGAATCTAAGGAAGATGATTAGAATTTGATGTGTCAATATTGTTTACACGTATTGTGGGCGGTGGACACGGGTGAGAGCCATCAAGAAATTTGAAGAGATCACATCCAATTAGAATAGCTTCAATCCGTAGTTTCCAGAAGATATAGTTGGTGGAGATAAGTTTGACAATATTTTGATGAGAAATATTGATGAAAGTGAGAGGGGAGATCGGGTTGGTAGGATTGGAGACAACAACTTGGGTTTGGTCAGTGGCCATGGGTAAGAGGGAGAACGATGCTCTGATACCATGAAAGACAAGACAAATAGATGAAAGAATTCCACACTTTATAGAATTATAAAATTGTATATAAATAGTACAATGTTAAATCTAGAAACTAAATTATTCTAAGAAATAAAATTATTCTAGAAAATATATAATTAAATTATAACAGAATATAAAATGATCATAATTACACGATTTTTACGATCTTTATAATTACACTAAAATATTTGAATCATAATCAGATTTTTTAATCTGATTCTCACGTTAATCTGTTCTTTATACTCTATAGTGCAGGTATAGTAAAAACTTATTACCAGGATCATGCATAGTAGCGTTGCTATATCCATGCTGATACAGAGCATATACAGAAGCGAAAAGAAAAGGATGCAGAAAAAATCGCCAATCATTCACAGAATTTTCTTTCTGAGAAAGCTGATGTTCCAGCAGAACGAAAAAGAAACTAATCAGCACCACAAATCCATCCAATAACAAGTCGGAGCATCGGAGCAGCAAAAGGATAGCAATTTCCCCAATGAACTTTCCCAAGCACACCTCCAAAATTTTATTGAAACCCTAGGGACAAGTCAAAAAAGGACAATGCCCGTTCTCTTCAATCGAAGATTAGAAGGACAATGTAGAATCACAAGCAACCTAATCTGACCAGCATAACCGATTTAAGAAAACGAAAGAATTCAGAGAAAATTTAAATGGGCGACATCAAACGAAGCAGGGAGAGCTAACTGCCTAACTGCAATCGAAGGGAGCACCTTTGGAGGCGATTCGCAAGCGACCCGCGAGGAAGGAGACGAGTACGGAGATTTTCCGGCCCAGTTCGAAGCCCAAGCCCTTAACATCCTCTCCGTTGTCAGTAACTCAAAATAGGAAGCTTTACCCAATTATCCTTTAAAATTATAAATTTACTCATTTGTCATCCCTATGAAAAATTTAACAGTCTACTTGATGAAAATGAAAGTCAATAATTATCTTGATTATGCAAACCTTTATTTCAAGTAAAGATTGTGTGCATTAAAATATCTATTGGTTTTCACTTTCACTTGCTGTCAAATATTTTTTTGAAGTCGCATATAATTTTAAATTGTAAATCGCCGAAAAGTAAAATAATAACAACAAAAATAAAATCTTTTATGACATAGCTCGCCAAAAAATATTTATTATTTTAGTGTCAAATATTAAGTATAAATGATGAAAATGGTCGATCACATGACATAAATATAATAATGAAAATCGTTTTCACGGAACGAGCAATTAATTAGAAGAGCACGAAAATTATTATAATAAGTAGAATCAAATCTCGATATGGATTCTAAATATTGACTATAGAATCGATTGATAAAGATGTCAGAGCGAATGAATCATTTTTTACTATATTAATGAAAATCGACATATAAAATTTTAAATTATCCTAATATTAAATATATTTTGAGAACACCCTCAAGGTTCCATTAATATTAAAAATATTCCCAAAGATTTCTATTTAGTTGTCAACAGGTCTTTTCTCCACTAATTATTGAGTGAAAAATTATTTCAATGAGAGAATTTTAAAACATAGTTTCGACATTAGAAAATATTAAAGGGAATTTTAGTAAAATATTATTAAAACATTACAATCATTTTGAAATATATATATATATATATATATATATATAATTTACTCTGGTTAAGTATATCTCTTCGATTTGATATATTTATAAAAATCTTCTGTTAAGATTTTCTTGTAAATTTTTAAAGTACTCTAATTCTGTTTTATGTTACTGAGTTCATGGCTTTGTCTTCTTATATTATTCAGTAGGTTTTTTACCACTCGTTCTTGTTTATTTTCTACTGATACTCTTATACTGATAATTAAATCAGTAATAGTGATGTGACATAGATCTTTGACTCCTCGATCTTATATCATCGATGAGATATTCTTTTCGATTGCAATAGTAAATTTATCTTGAAAAAATTAATACATGTTAAACTATCGTCGATTTGCTAGGCGGCGACACTTCGATACTTAAATTAGATCGGATATTAATGAAAAAAAATATATTGGATATAGTAAAAGTAATGCATAATAAGAGAGAAAAGATGTATCTCTTGAGCTGCTAAAAGAATATCCCAGAAGAAGAGAAAAATTCCCCTCTTCCTCTGCCAGAGTATGCGTCAAATAGAATAAGAATAGGTCGAGAAGAATACCCTCTTGCTCGTTATCTCAATTGCATCTTCCTTTGGAAGAACACGTTCATTGGAGGTAATCCCCTTGTTATTTAAATTAATACATGCATTTGAAGCATATAACCTCTCTATTTCAAGAAGAATAGCTTTTTATGGTCTGAGATCTACTCCAAATTTACTAAGTGGTCCTTCACCTTCTTGGTGATTTTAGAATTATCAATAAACAATTTGGCACTACTAAGCTCCACCAATAAGTAGGCATAGAATACAGGTGAATGCGGAACATCACTTCTCCTCGTATTCAAAAGCCAAACAATTTCGTTAAGCATAGATATAGTGATAGTTGTTGTATAGCTATCTTCCATTAGCTTTGATATTAAGGATAGACCCGGCCAAGGTCCGAGTTGGATCCAGATCTGACCCGGAATCGGACCGTGGTCAATGATCCGGTTAACGGGGTCAATGGATTTGACCCGGACCCGTGACTGGATCATCTATTAGGCGGTCCGGTCACGATTTTTTAAAAAATCGAACGGTCGATTTTTTTTTTTTAAAAGAATTGAACGAAAAATAGGGCAACATGTCCATGCCAATGGAGGGCATGGGCGTGTCGGGCATGAGATATGGGCGTGTCGGTTAATACACCCGAGGTATGTTGAGGAACGCGGGTGTATCGGCTAACACACCCGGGGTGTGTTGAGGAACATGAGTGTGTCGGCTAACACACCCGGGATGTGTTGAGGAACATGGACGTGTCAGGCATGAGACGTGGGCGTGTCAGCTAACACACCCGAGGTGTGTTGAGGAACATGGGTGTGTCGGGTATGAGACGTGGGTGTGTCGACTAACACACCCAAAGTGTGTTGAGGAACGTGGGGAACGCGGCGTATCGACAATTTTTTTTTATTTTAATTATTTACATTATTTTTTAAATTTTTATTTATTTAATTAAGACGACGATTAACCGAATCGAACCCGGATCGGACTCGGATCGGATCCGAACCCGGATCCGGACCGGAACCGACGGTTCCACAACCCGGACCGTAATCGACCATGAGCGAACCGATTAAGGATCAATATTTTGTCAACTCGAATCCGACGGTTCCGACTCAGACCGTGGCCAAGTCTAATTAAGGACGAAAGCCTTGACAAGGCATCAACCCCAGCATATTCAACACCATGAACTCTACTTGTGTTACTTGGAGGCTTGGGTCTTGATTCTTCCCCATATCTCATCAACAAGGACAATATCATAGTGAAAAACTAACTAATAATCCTTCTTGGCTATTTCCCCATTTAGTTCTTCTGCATGATTGCTACTTCTCATAAGGATCCAATTGTGATTTAGTTGTTACTCAACCTTCTTGCATGTGAAGGGCGAAGGTAAAAAGTAAATGCAGTCAGTGTTTCTCTTCGATGCCTCTTCCTCCACCATCGCAAGCTAGCTTGCTTCATGCTCACCATTGCCTTCCATGTATATTCTAACTCCAATGTCACCAATGGATCTCAATCTCCTCACTACAGATCACAAAATCAGATGGAGAAACATAAAACCCTAGTTCATAGCACAAAAATTGAGAAATAGAGACATCCAGATTCAGCTGGCAGAGGAGAAATCCCTAGCCAGAGAGCTTCATTTCGGCGCTTGAAAGGCCAATCGCCAAAGCTTCCCCTGCCCTTGCTCCATGAAGAAGAAGCCCCCCTCCTCCTTGCTTCTCCGTGATCATGCACTGAGGTCGACGGGTGCACAACGACGTCGATCATTGGTCCATCGGAGAAAATTTCACTTGCCCTCCATAGCCGAAGAAGGTACCCAGCGGAATATGCGGAAGAAGAAGACCCCTTTCTCCAAAACCATCATACATAACCTTAGTTATGTGATTACCAGGGGATAAAACATAACCTTGAAATAAAATATAATCTTAGATAAAAACCTTGTTTGGTTGGAGGTTTTAATATATAACTTAGTTTAACATTTTACTAAATTATCCTTTGTCTTTGCTCAATCAATTCGATGACGACGATAGAAATATTAATGACGACGGCAGATGATCACCGCCGACAAGTGCCCCTACAGACGACGGCGGTGACCGACGGCGATAGGGTGGCCACCGGCGGCACCGAATCATCGACCGACCTGGCGATGACGATGGTGGTCGATCGATCGGCAGCATGCGGCGGAACGATAATTGGTCGACGGCGGTGACAACGATGCGGGCGATCGATCACAGGCGACGACGGACGACGGTCGGGCGACGGCGGCGGAAGCGCGGCACGGCGACGGCGACAAATGAGGGCGATGGGCGACGCGACGGTGGCAAATGGAAAAAATTTCTTAACCGAGAATCACAAAACCTTGGTTCTCCAAGGTTTTCCGATTCCCCCTAAAAAGGTTTTTGTTCATAACCAGGTAATGAACAATTACCAGATAATTATTTATAACCTAAACCAAACAAGGTTTTTGTTGATAACCTAACAAAGTTATCAACAAAAACCCCCAACCAAACGCACCCTAAAGGCTTTTTTTATCCCTCCTTAAATGGGTCGAGTTTTGCCTCCAATCAATGGGCCAATATTCCTCCATATCAGATGTAACCCCCCTAAACAGTTAGACGAGTCACTATGATGAGTCTGACTTTAGTTTTATCACTCCACCACTTTGAATCGGATCACATCTCTGCTCCTTGTTCCTCTATTCGAGAACATCATTTTTACCTATCATGTCATGTTTGCCAAATTGTAAGAAGATTGACTGAATAAATATGTCGGCACGAGAGTTTGCGAACTGCCCTATTGACCTAGTTGAGGACTTATGAGTTGCCTATCAATTGACCCTACATACCACCTCTCCTCCCTCCCTCAACACTGCTCGGGGGAATAGAAGGAAGCTATAGCTAATGCTGAGCGATACTCCACCAGAATGCTTCGACCTAGTCGGGGACTTACAAGTCGCACACCGATTGGCCCTATTGACCACTGCTCCTTTCTATCATCAACACCAATTTGGGGAATACGAATAAGTTATGGCTATAACAATCAAGTTGTACCTCTGCCAAAACACTTTGACCTAATCGGGGACTCGTAAGTTGCCCACCGATTGACCCTACCGACCATTGCTCCTCCCTGCCTCAACACCACTCGGGGAATAGAAGGAAGCTACGACTAATGCCAAGTTGATACTCCGCCAAAATACTTCGATCGAGTCGAGGACTTACAAGTTGCTCATCAACTGACTCTGCATACCACCGCTCCTCCCTGTCATCAACACCAATTTGGAGAATATGAATAAGCTACAACTATGACAACCAAGCTAAAACTCCGTCAGAATACTCCGACCTAGCCGAGGACTCGCAAGTCGCCCATCGACTGACCCTGCCTACCATCGCCCCTCCCTGCCTCAACACTGCTTAGGGGAATAGAAGGAAGCTATGACTAATGCCGAGTTGATACTCCGCCGAAATACTTTAACCGAGTCGGAGATTTACGAGCTGCCTATCAACTGACCCTGCATACCACCGCTCCTCCCTGTCATCAACACCAATTTGGGGAATATGAGTAAGCTACATCTATGACAATCGAGCTAAAACTCCGCTAGAATACCCCGACCTAGCCGAGGACTTGCAAGTTGCCCATCGACTAACCCTGCTTATCACTGCCCTCCCTTCCCAAACACTGCTATGGGAAATAGAAGGAAGCTATGACTAATGTCGAGTTGATACTTTGCTAAAATACTTTGACCTATTTGGGGACTTACAAGCTGCTCATCAACTGACCCTGCATATCACCGCTCTTCCTTGTCATCAACGCCAATTTGGGGAACATGAATAAGCTACAGTTATGCCAGCCGAGCTAAAACTCTACTAGAATACTCCGACCTAGCCGATGACTCACAAGTCTCCTATCGACTGTCCCTACCGACCACCGCTCCTCCCTGCCTCAACACCACTCAGGGGAATAGAAGGAAGACATGACTAATATTGAGCTAAACTTCATCAAAATACTTCGACCTAGTCGGGGGCTGACAAGTCGCGCGTCGACTGACCCTACTGACCACCGCTACTCCCTATCATCAATGTCATTTTGGGGAATAAGAATAATCTATAGCTATAACAGTCGAGCTGTACCTCCGCCAGAACACTTCGACCTAGCCGGGGACTTGCAATTTGTCCACCGACTGACCCTACCGACCATCGCTCCTCCCTGCCTCAACACCACTTAGGGGAATAGAAGGAAGCTACGACTAATGTCAAGCTGAACTTCGCTAAAACACTTTGACCTAGTCGAGGACTTACGAGTTGCACACCAACTGGTCCTTCGTATCATCACTTCTCCCTGCCTCAACGCCATTCAGGGGAATAAGAATAAGCTACTATAATGACAACCGAGTTGGAACTTCGTCTACCTAATTGGAGGCTTACAAATGGTGCATCGACTGCCCCTACATACCACCGCTCCTCCTTGCCTTAACACTGCTCAAGGGAATATAAGGAAGTTATGTCTAGTGCCGAGCTGAAACTCCGTCGGAACATTTTGACCTAGTTGGGGACTTATGAATTACACATCGACTGGCCTTGCATATCATCACTCCTCTCTATTTTTGGTGCAATCGACTCAGGTCACGATTGACCGAACTCAAGTGTGACTCGAGTAGCATTTTGATATTTGACAATGAGTTTGACCATTGTTTGATAATTGGTTGACTATATGGTTGACATGGGTTTGATCATACGAGGAAAGTCCAAGAATGGATTCTTGGCAATGGAAAACCAAACTTGATTCTTGGCAATAGAAAATCCAAACTTGGGTATTGGTAATGGAAAGTCCAAGTCATGGTTATTTAGCATTTGGGAAACTCCAAATCATGGGTACTTGGCATGGAAAGTCCAAGCGTTGGTCTTGACATGGAAAGTCCAAACATGGATATTGACAATTGGAAAGTCCATGTCATGAGTACTTGGTATGGAAAGTCCAAGCATAGTTCTTGGCAATGGAAAGTCCAAGTCATGGTTACTTGACATTTGAGAAAGTCCAAGTCATGAGTACTTGACATGGAAAGTCCAAGCATAGGTCTTGGTAATTGGAAAGTAAGTCATGGGTACTTGGCAAGGAAAGTTCAAGTCATGGATACTTGACAATATAAAGTCCAAGGGTGTAGACTTGGTAGCGTAAAGTCCAAGTATGAAGTCTTGACAGCATAAGCCCAAGTGGTTATGGTAGCATAAAGTCCAAGCATGGAGTCTTGGCGACATATGTCCAGTGTTGGCAGTGTAAAGTCCAAGCATAGAGTATTGGCAGTATAAGTACAAATGAACCTTGGCAAAGGAGACTCGGTTAGCATGAAAATAGCCGATGGAAGCACTTGAAGGCTAGTGTAAAGGATGAACGATGTAACGACCGGGCCCTGTTGGCGAAATTTGGTGACCCCTATTGGTCAATGACCATCGCCCCTGTTGGCCCGTCGTTACTCACCTGGACTTCCCACCCCTGGAAGTGGGTTTTTGCCTTCCCCAGGATTCGAACTCTAGACCTCCAGGCTAAGTACTAAAGTTTATGAATCCTGGTAACCAAGTGATCAAGGATCACTTCCCAACCTAGGGGTGGGAAGTCCGGTGAGTAACGGCCAGAGGCGACGATGCGTTGACGATAAAGTCACCGAATTTTGTTAATAGGCCGGCTGCTACAATAAAAGGTACCTTTTTATTGTAACGACCGGGCCCCTATTGACGGAATTCGGTGACCCCTATTGGTCAACGACCGTCGCCCCTGTTGGCGGAATTCGACGACCCCTATTGGTCGACGATCGTTGCCCCTGTTGGCCCGTCGTTACTCACCTGGACTTCCCACCCCTGGAAGTGGGTTTTTGCCTTCCCCAGGATTCGAACTCTAGACCTCCAGGCTAAGTACTAAAGTTTATGAATCCTGGTAACCAAGTGATCCTGGGACCTCTCCACTGGCACCTCTCCACTGGCACACAAACTCGATCTATCTTCTCCATCTTTAATCCTAATCTCCGAGCTGATTTGAGTGTCGAAGAAAATTCGGCAATTTACCAAACACAGCTGCTGAAGTTCGGAATTGCCCAAAATGCGCACTATAGTTTCAGAATTACCAAATAACGTGTGTAATTCCCAAAATACCCCTCCCGCCAAACAGGTTGCAATTTAATGCAGAGAGAGATTTGCATCCATCCGAGGCACAACTGGAAATCTCGAGCCATCAAAATGTCACTTCCAGCCGCGTGGGAGCGCCAGCCCCATGCTGTTGATGAGCACCACACGCAGCTTTCCTCCGCAAACCAACTGAGCAACACCATTTTTTGATGAAACCCTAGTAGTTATCAACGACATCACTGCTCCCACGAATATATCAGCACTTAATTCAGAAGTTGGCGCAGCTCACTCACCAGCCGCTTCACATAGTATTATCATGTATGTATGTGTTTTTATTCTTGAGACTGCTATGAGGTTAATAAATGCATTCTTGGTGGTTGTATAGTCAAGTTTGTCACACACCCATAAATACGAGGTAGACATATCATACCAAAGTAGATCAATGCACCCATAATTGTGATGCAGGAGATTCATAACCAAGTTTTGTCGCCACCTAAACAAATTCCACCTAACCTAAAAGGTGATGCTTTCAATTAAATCCCACAATTACTGAAGTACCCTGATTGATATTCCCAGCACTAGGAGATTCAATCTGTCCGAGAGAGTCGGTGGTGCTGACCTTTCAAAGGCCACAAGCCTTCCTCTCTGTTCGTTGGTAGCCGAAACTTGGAGGAGAAAAGAAGAAGAGGAGGAGATGACACCTAAAAGTCACTAAAATTCATTCCCTAGGGTTTCATCAAGAACCCTATTTTTAGAAGGTGTGAAAAATCTTATTGGATGTGAGGACGTGACACGGTCGGGTCTTATGATACATAAATCATACAAATTAACTTTAAAAATATAATACAAATTATATTTAAATAAATTTAACTTTAAAATATAATACAAATTATATATTTATAATATATATATATATATATATATAGCATTTAATATAGTTTATAATTTTAATATATAAATATATATTTTATATATCAGTATAATTTTAAAAAAGTAATAGTTAATTTATATAATTATTTTATAAAAATTAATGTTTTTATTATTTTATATTAAAAGAAACATAATTATAAATTATAGTAAAAAAATAAAAAATATCATATGAAATTACTATAAGATTATTAAAGAAATCTAAAATATTTGATTATTATAAATTTATATTAATATTTTGTTTGAATAGTTTAATCGAGGATAAATTAACAGTTCTTAATTAAAATGATAAATTAGATAATTTTTTATTTTAATTTTTTTAATACTATAATTATGAATATTTGTCGTGAATTGTTTTTAGTATTTTTCAATTTTTTTATAATACATAGGTAGGTAAATGACACTAAAAAAATAATCTTATGATTCACTTAGAGATGTGCACGTCGATTAAAAAATTGATTCATTGATAATATTTACATTGTGATATGATTGGATGTGATGGTGGAGTAACACACATAAAACAATAAATTGTGGATGAATATCTGAATGTTTCTATATATTCAAAAGTTCTTGAAGAAATTCATCATACAATGAAAGAGAAATTTGATGGGAAAAAAGAATTGATGTATAAACAACAACGTGAAATTTTTGATAGGCGAGTCTCTGAAGCACTAGTTTATGATGAATTTGAAGGTCATGGTGAAGATTTAAGTGAAGAATAATTTTTAACAACTCTTAATGCTTCTAGAACTCAATATGTATATAATCAACACATGTGATATGGTGACAGTATAGTTGGCGCTAGTGGTAGTGACTCAATTAGTATTAGTGAAAGTCGCTTAACCAGTGCAGTAATAATGGAGAGAATTGCAAGTGCTTGTATTACTTAACACAAACTGGTATTGATTGTTTCTTTCCTTCTTTGGGATGAAGGCATACAGTTGATATTTATCCATTGACATACTCAAACCAAGCTAGTAAATATACTAGGATTGATGATGCTTATACAAAGGAGAAGAAAAAATCAATTAGCTAAAGTATTACTAATTTTTGTCATTTTAATTGAATTCTTTCCAACGTGGAAAATAATACATACTACTGCAACATGATATCTAACATCTAAAAATATAGTCTTGGTATTCAACCTCCGACTGAGTATGAAATTATGAGTTTGTATTTAGATGAACAAGTGGAGGATATCAAGACTTGGATGATTCTATCATGCAAGAAGCAATGAAATTTATATGGGATTACATTGATGTGTGATAAATGGACAGGACTTACACAGATGAGCATTATCAACTTTCTACGATATTATAATAAAAAGGTGATATTTTATAAATCTATTGATGAAACTGTAGAATATCATTATGCATCTTATATATATCATTTGATGGATAATGTAGTGCAAGAAATAGGTGTAGAGTATATAATACAGGTGATTACATATAATAGTGCCAACTTTAAGAGAGTCGGATAGTTATTGGAACATGACGATCAAACATTATTTTAGACACCATGCACAAAATACTGTATCAATTTAATGAAGGTAGATATCGGTAAATTCGATTTAGTGAAAAGGTAGTAAAAAGAGATCAATTGTTAATGAAATTCATATATAATCATCATTGAGTTCATGGATTAATGAGAAAATTTATTGATAGAGATTCTACGAGTAGGAGCAACTAGGTTTGTAACTCACTTTCTTTTATTAAAATTGTTGTTTAAAAAAAGTTAGGATGAAGACCATGTTCACTTCTGAGGATTAGGAAGTCTCTCGATACTCTAGCATGATTGAAGGTAAGAAGATGCAAAAAATTATCATATCTACTAGATTTTGGGTTCATATTACAAAGATTTTTACAGCAATAGAGCTCTTGTATGTTGTTTTATGTAAAGTCGGCATGAACAAAGAAATCACAAATGGACAATATTTACCGCTTGATTCATTAAGCAAAAGAGGAAATTAAAATACATCTACAATCATCGACCAAATATCAACATTAATTATATTGATATAATCACTACAAGGTGGAACAATCAAATGAGAAAGTATATTCATTTGACAAGTGCGTATTTTTTTAATAATAATTTTTTTAAATATTGTTATTAATAATTATATATGTTTAATTATTTCAAAGTTTTTACCTCAATCCATCATATTAATGTCATTATAATCTTGCCATAATAGTCACCCTTAGAAATGTAATATTAAGACTACAAACAAATAGAAATTAGCCACTGAGGCTATTAATGAAAGTCGATTATTTCGAAAGGGATATGATTCTTTTGTTGATCCTTTTGTAATATCATGCAGATATATGATTATTATTTACAAATAAAAATACTATTATAAGTTTGATTTTATTTGTATTACAATTGAGTAGTGGTTACAGTATGGAAGATCAACCCTAAATTTGAAAAAGATTATAGTACAAATTCTCTCATAAACATCTTCAAGTGGTTGCGAAAGAAATTGGTTAACTTTTTCCCTCATTCATACCAAAGTACGAAATCATATTTCTTATCGTTGCTTGGAGAAAATGGTCTATGTTTATTATAATATACGTCTTCAACTAAGAGCAATAACCAAAGAGAAGGAAGAACAAAAATTTAGTGATGTAGATCCATTTGATATTAGACTTGTCCAAATTGATAATAATCCAATGATGGATTGGTAGAGTGTTATTGATGCTGAAAATCCGTTACTTGATGAAGCAAGAGATCTATTACAATCATCTCAGTTTCTTACTTAACAGATTGAAAAAATACAAGCTAAAAGAGGTATCATTGAGGGAAATGATGATGATGAAGTTTTTGACGAAGAATTTCAATTTTCTAGATCTCGACCCAGACGTTCTCAATCATCTTAATCCCAAATTCAACAAACATCAAACATTTTAATCCGAAATCCAAAAATGTACGTAGATAAAAGCAAAGGCAAAGCTTCTACAATTTTTACTAAAGAGAAAGGAAAAGATAAAATTCCTACTTTTAAATGAAGGAGTCAATTGAGAACCAGTGAAAATCCACTCGATGTAATTAATAAACAAGAACATGGCGATAATAATGAAACATCATCATCTTCTAACACTACAATCCGACGAGAAGTTCGAAATAATGATAGTGATGTCAATAGCAGTGTAAGTACTCATAGAAGTAATGGTAATGATGGTGCACCCGAGACGGTGAAACTTATGTTCCATCAAATCCAACATCAGAGCCAAAATTTCACATATGCAACTCGAGATGAAGATCATAGAGCTAGAACTATTAAAGTTAATTTCTTCACCAATATAAGGGTGATAGACAAAAAGAAGCTCATGATTATCAAGATATCTGAGAGAATTTAGTTGAGATTGATTTTAATCGAAGTTCATCATACTCTGGACCTTATTATAGCTCTGATGTATTATATGGTGATCAATCATATTTGACCTCAGAGACGTATGTTTATCCTTATCCTGTACCAGTTCTGATTCCAGTGCCACTAGTTCCAGTCCAATTTCTGGTGGTGAATTGAAACACATTGATGGATTTGTGAAAAATCAATATCAATATTGCACATCATGATAATTATTTGATTTAGACGTTAGAGAATTATGAATTTGATCTGAACAAAATGTTGTAAGAACTAATATTTTAATCTAATTCATGATACTCTTTTTGGTATTAGCAAGACAATATGGTATGATGTATCAATTTTAATTTAAGTTAATGATATATCAATTTTTAAAGAAAAGTATATTTATTTATTTTTATTTCTTGTATATCAATTATTTCACGAAAAGAAATCGAAATATACTTAACAATATTAAATACTTGAAATCAAATGAACAATAAACCTTGAAAATAATTAAATATTAATATTTAAAAAAAAAGTATCGAAACAGTATTGACACGTACGATACGGTACCAAAATCGTATCGTTCCGATTACAGACTGAAATCTTGGTACGGATCGAGATTTTAAACATTGCTTTCAACGTAATCTCTACGTTGCCACCTCTCCACTGGCACACGACCTCATTACTTTGCACCAGGTATATATGTTAACTCCCTTACATGTCCTCCACTGGCACCTCTCCACTGGCACACAAACTCGATCTATCTTCTCCATCTTTAATCCTAATCTCCGAGCTGATTTGAGCGTCGAAGAAAATTCGGCAATTTACCAAACACAACTGCTGAAGTTCGGAATTGCCCAAAACGCGCACTATAGTTTCAGAATTACCAAATTACGTGCGTAATTCCCAAACTATCCCTCCCGTCAAACAGGTTGCAATTTAATGCAGAGAGAGATTTGCATCCATCCGAGGCACAACTGGAAATCCCGAGCCATCAAAATGTCACTTCCAGCCGCGTGGGAGCGCCAGCCCCATGCTGTTGATGAGCACCACACGCAGCTTTCCTCCGCAAACCAACTGAGCAACACCATTTTTGATGAAACCCTAGTAGTTATCAACGACATCACTGCTCCCACGAATATATCAGCACTTAATCCAGAAGTTGGCGCAGCTCACTCACCAGCCGCTTCACATAGTATTATCATGTATGTATGTGTTTTTATTCTTGAGACTGCTATGAGGTTAATAAATGCATTCTTGGTGGTTGTATAGTCAAGTTTGCCACACACCCATAAATACGAGATAGACATATCATACCAAAGTAGATCAATGCACCCATAATTGTGATGCAGGAGATTCATAACCAAGTTTTGTCGCCACCTAAACAAATTCCACCTAACCTAAAAGGTGATGCTTTCAATTAAATCCCACAATTACTGAAGTATCCTGATTGATATTCCCAGCACTAGGAGATTCAATCTGTCCGAGAGAGTCGGTGGTGCTGGCAATGAAATTTCCAGCACCACCGTCTACCTAAAATTTAAAATCCCAGCACCATCGGAGATTGAAGCTGGCTGGTCTGGATAAAAAGTGATGCTGGGAATTTAAATCCCAGTAACATCGTGGTCTTGGGCTTCAAATTCTCAGCACCATTAAGGTTCAATAAATTCGGGATAAAATCTGGTGCTAGGAATTGAAATCTCGTCACCACCGTGGTGCTGGGATTAAAACTCCCAACACCATGGAGGTTCAACAGTTCGGGATAAAAGGTGGCGCTGGCAATTGAAATATCATCACCATTGTGGTCCTGCGATTAAAACTCCCAGCACTATGGGGAATGAACTTGTCGAGATAAATGGTGGTGCTGGTAATTTATATCCCAGCACCACCGTGGTAATGAGATTCAAACTCCCAGCAATACCATGGTGCTGGGAATCTAATTCACTAGACCAGGGAGATATAAGTTGTCGACATTAAGGCTGGTGCTGGGATTTGAAACCTCAGCAACACTGTGGTCCTGCGATTAAGACTCCCAACACCATTGGAATTGGACTGGTCGAGATAAATGGTGGTGCTGGGAATTTATATCCCAGCACCACCATGGTAATGAGATTAAAACTCCCAGCAACACCATGGTGTTGGGAATGTAATTTCCAGCACCATGTACATATAAGTTGCCGGAATTTTTGGTGGTCTTTGAAGGCAAACCCCAAAGAACACAGTGGTTCTGCATTTAAAAATCTCAGCACCAGGGAGATGGAACTGGTCGAGATAAATGGTGGTGCTGGGAATTTATATCCCAGCACCACCGTGGGCCTGGGATATAAATTTCCAGCACCATGGAGAGGGAACCTGGCCGAGAAAAATAGTGGTGCTGTCAATTTATATTGGAGATAAATAAAGTCCTCTAGGCGGGTCGAGTGCAAGCGTGGCCTATACTATCATTCTCCACCTTTCCTTAGGCTCCCAAACAGTAGTTATGAAAATTAATGCTCTGTGCCAACATTCAGACGAGTGTGCCAATTGGCATGCTGCGTGCCAATTGGCACGCACCCATAACTGCCGGTAGGAGTGTGGGAACTAAGTATCCCTCTGTGCATAAACCCTGTAAATGTCTTCCTCTTCCATTCCATATAAACTGTTCATAATTTCAACATTGAAAGGTCCATCAATGGGTTTCGGTAAAAACCCATTGATGGCCCTATCCACATCAAATGTTCTAATTAGTTAAGTGCATAATTGGGAAACCTAACCATAAACTCTCATCCTCCACTTGTCTTCAGGCTTCTAAAGCCTAGTTAAAAAAATTCAGCCTACTTGCCTAGCACACTACATATAATAGTGTTGATTTTAAAAACATTTGCAGGGACGACCCCCTTCCTGATGAAGTGTTAATATTTTTGGAAACAATTGAATCAAATTGGAAGGATAGAGAGGTAGATGATCAAGATTCCATAAATCTGTCCCCAAGTAATATTCCATCTTCATCTCGTTCTTGATGTGGGGAATAGAATTACCAGTGATCAACACCTTGATATAAATAGAGAAGCTTCTTCCATACTCGAAGAAGAGTTTGTCACTGCTACCACAGTAGATCATGAATATTTTGAACAAACTTGGAGTGAAGAGGAGGTAAGTGATATACATGCGATAGAAGAGTTAGAATATACAAATCCTTCGGAAGAATTCTTAGCTGATGATATCCAACATGAAGAAGGTGAGTTAAACCCAGATCAGTACAGTGACTTAGAGGAAGTGTTCCCAATTGCTGATGATCCCTATGTTTTAAATCCATAAATAAGACTATTGGCAGATGTCAGTTCATCAGATCCAAATGAATTTTTCACTGGACAAGTTTTTTCCTCTCGACAAGAGTTTAAAGATGCACTAGTAAGGCATGCGATGCTAAAAAACTTCAGATACAAGCCAGTTGACACCAGACTTAATAGAATTAAAGTTATTTGCTTTAGTCAGCCTTGTTCATGGAGTCTAGTTGCAAGTGGAGACGTGGAGTTCACTGTCACAAAATATGTAAAGCAGCATGAATGTGACAGTGTTAGGGAAACAACAGATCACCATGCTTGCACATCCACATTTGTAGCAAACCAGATTGTAGGACGGTTAGCTACTTCTGATGATTACAAACCAAGTTCAATTCGAAGAGAAATTCAAGCTAGGTTTGGTGTTAACATTTCATACAAGAAAGCATACACAGCCAAACAAAAAATATTAAAAAGAGTGGTAGGTAATTTTGATCAGGCGTATATTGATCTTCCAATGTACTTGCGTGAGTTAAGAGTTAGAGATCCTGATACATATGTTGCAGTACTAAGAAATGGTGAAAATCAATTCCAATTTGGTACTTGTGGAAGAGTATTCAGGTCTTATTTGCGAAAACTAATTGGAATTGATGCTACACATATCACTGGCAAGTACCCTGGTATTTTGCTAATGGCTATTGTCGTTGACGGTAATGCAAAAATTATGCCAGTTGTATTTGGAATTGCCGAAGTTGAATGTGGATCTGCCTGGGAGTGGTTTTTGGATAACGTAAAGACATTCCTTGTTGTCCTGCCAGAGTCGTTGAGCATTGTATCAGATAGACATCGAGGGATTATATCAGCAGTTAACAAAGTGTATCCATCTGTCCATCATGCTTTTTGTTGCTATCGCTTGTCTTGTAACATGGTAAGCGATGCAGGATAGATCCTCATTAGGTTTATTTTGGCGTGAGCAAGAAGAGCCAATACAAGAGTTGAGTTTGATCGATTATTGCAGAACATGCATGACAAACAAATGGATGCATATGCGTGTCTTCTAATGATCGATCAAAAAAGATGGGCCAATGCACACTTTACTGGGATGAGGTAAACAATGTTAACCACTATTTGTTAGAGTTTAAATGCATTATTCAAGGAAACACGTGAACTCCCCATCACCAGTTTAATAGACAACACTAGAAGAAAGGTTGCTCAATGGTTCTTTAACCGTAGGGAAGAATCTTCAAAAAGGTCAGATTTTCTAACACCTTATGCCATTAAAGAGATTGATGAAAGGAGAGAAAGAACTCGATTATATTCAATATTCTCATACTCACAATCGAAAATGGAAGTACAGACAATAACTTCTTCGTATATTGTTGATTTGGATAGGCGAAGTTGCATCTGCGGTGAGTTTCAAATTTCAGGAATTCCTTGCTCGCATGCTATTGCAGTCATTATATATCGGAACATGGATCCATACTATTATTGCGAGCATTATTTTCTGAGGGAAACCTGGGAGGCCACTTGCATGGATCGTATTTACCCATGTCGAAATAAGAAATTTTGGCCTAATGGTGACAAAATTTTTGGAGTTCTACCTCCTCATAGCCTTGTGCAGCCCGGGCGAAGAAAAAAGGCACGCATTGAGTCTAAACATACTGAGAGGGTGAAAAATAAATGCAGCAGATGCAAACAGCTTGGGCATAATAGGAGGTCTTGTAGAATGCCACCGCCTACTAATTCCTAAGTGTAAATAGTGGTTCTGTAAATATTTGTAAAGGAAACAATGTTAATGTTAAGCTATTTTGCAGAATTGTAATGTAAATATTTGTTACGCTATTTTGTAAAATTGTAATCTAAATCCGTCCGACCGCACCCGATCCATTAATATAAAACTCTCCGGTGTCAGTTCAAACATCTCAACATCATATTTCATTCGACAATTTACCAAACATCTCAACACTATATTTCATTTCTCTCTCGCTCCTTGCGTTCTGTCTCTCGTGGAATTGCGCTTCCATTCCCCGGTGCCAGTTCAAACTCCCCGGTGCCAGTTCAAACCCCCCATTGCCAGTTCAAACTCCCCGGTGCGAGTTCAAACATCTCAACACCATCTCAACGCTATTTTCGACCTAAGTAAGTTTTGTAGATTTCTTAAATTCTGTGTCGCTATTGCTCCTTCCGATCTATCTAGGTTTTTGCCATTTTCCATGCACGATGTTATTTAAACTCGGGCCTGATAGGGTTTAGGGTTTTAGGGTTTACCATTTGAGCAGAGGTAACGTTTGTTTGTATCATCACACATGTTTCAATCCATTTCATCTATTAGTTTAAAATCACCGTATTACAATGCATTTGGTTCGTAACCTAAGGAATTTTTTTCAGTTAACGATGACTTCAATTGGTGAATCATCAAGCGATACTTCTGCAAGAACCCGTGCATTGATGCGAGGAAGAACCAAGAGAATGAACTGGAAAAGCAACGTTTCACAGTTTAAAAAATTTATTGCAAGTGTGCCGCCGAGTGTTGAAGAAGAAACACTTATTTGGAGCTCCCCCTTTGCGTGGGTTTTGTACATTCCAGATATTACCTATTTGGGTACTCTAAAAGATTCAGACAACAAGATATGAGGAGCTTTAGATTCGTGGTGGGGAATAGAATAATCCGCAGCTCACAATTTTGTTTGCAATTATGACTGTGCTGTATTGTGGGATATGTTGTAAGAATATACAGAGTTTTATATTTGTAACTACACCAAGGTGCCTGCCTGTAAAAGTCATTAGTCAGCTGCAAAGTATAAATCCAATTTGTGTAGTATCTGTACAATTATGAAATATATATACTTTGTTAAATGTGTGAACCACTTCGACTTTATGATTTTGTGATGGGATTTATGCATTAGTCTTTGGGAATTAAATTTCGGGACCACTTTGTATTCTGGGATTAAAATTGCGGCACCACCTTATTTCGTCGATTCGAAGCTATGCGTGGTGTTGAGAAATTCTTTCGGGACCCTTTGTGTTTACGGGATTAGAAATCCGGCACCACCTTATTTCTCGGTCGATTCGAAAAAGTAAGTGGTGTTGAGAATTCACTTTCGGGACCCTTTGTGTTCTGGGATTAAATTTTCGGCACCACCTATTTCTCGGTCGATTCGGGCTATGCGTAGTCTTTGGGAATTCAATTTCCGATACGATGTGTTCTGGGATTAAAAATCTCAGCACCACCCTATTTCTCGGTCAGTCCGAAAAAGTAAGTGGTGCTGGGAATTCACTTTCGGGACCCGCTTTGTGTTCTTGGGATTAAAATTCGGCACCACCTTATTTCTCGGTCGATTCGGGCTATGCGTGGTCTTTAGAATTGATTCTGATACCACTTTGTGTTCTGGGATTAAAATCTCGGCCACCACCTTATTTCTCGGTCGATTCGAAAATATGCGTAGTCTTTGGGCATTGATTTCAGACCCTTTGTGTTCAGGGGTAAGATTAGCACCACCTTATTTCTCGGCTATTCAGAAATTATGCGTGATCTTTGGGAATTGATTTCGGGACCCTTTGTGTTCTGAGATTAAAAATCGGCACCACATTTATTTCTCGGCATTCTAAAATGCGTGGTCTTTGAGAATTAAATTACGGGACGCTGTGTTCTGGGATTAAAATCCAGCCGATTTCTCGGCGATTCAAAGCATGCGTGGTCTTTGAGGAATTCACTTTCTAGGACCATTGTGTTCTGGGATTAAGATTCCCGGCACCACATTTTAAATCGGGCCCGTGCCACGTGGCACGCGGCCGAAACTGGGAGGTAGGAGGATCAGAAGAAAGTTTCCTCGATGCAACAACATTTGAAGCGTTAGGTCTTTGATCCATCTCGATTTGAATTTGGACTCCTCTGGGTCCATCAAGGTTTGGTCAAAACCCATTGATGGCCTATTCACCTCATCTTCGATCAATCCACTCCGGTGGCTTTGGGGACTTGCCCTCGTGTATCGTGTCCAAAATTTACGATTTTCAAAGGCAGATTAGGTTTACCACGAATTTTGATCGGGCCCGTGCCAAGTGGCGCCAGGCAGGAGAGTAGGAGGATCGGAAGGAAGTTTCCTCGCGACAACATGTGAAGCCGTTAGGTCTTTGATCGATGTAAAGATTTGAATTTGGACTCCTGTGGGTCCATGATGGGTTTGATCAAAACCCATTGATGGCCTATTCACCTCGTCTCGATCGATCGACTCCGGTGGGCTTTGGGACATGCCCCTCGTGTATCGTGTCGAAATATCGATTTCCAAGCGGGATTAGGTTTTACCTGTCAATTTTTAGAAATCGACCCGTGCCACGTGGCAGCTCAGCAGGAGGTAGGTGGATCGAACAAAGTTTTCTCGACCAGCAACAACATTTGGTATTAGGTCTTTGATCCATGTGAAGATTTGAATTTGGACTCCTCTGGGTCCATCGATGGGTTTCGGTCAAAACCCATTGATGGCCTACTCACCTCATCTTGATCAATCGAGTCCTCGGTGGTTTGGGAAGTGCCCCTCTGTATCGTGTCAAAATTTTGATATTCAAGGTTTGATTAGGTTTCTGCCGTATTTGAAATTAGCCCAGTGCCCGCGTGATGCAGCTGCAGCGCCCAGGAGGTAGGTGGATCGGAACAAAGTTTATCGACACAACAACATTTGAAGCGGTTAGGTCTTTGATCCATGTAAAGATTTGAATTTGGACTCCTCGAGGTCCATCGATGGGTTTGGTCAAAACCCATTGATGGCCTACCAGACCTTGTGTTCTGGGATTATAATTGCCCGCCCGGACCACATTATTTACAGGCGGTTTGAAAGTATGTAGTGCTGGGGTGAAATCCGAGACACTTGTGTTCCTCGGCGATTATAAATTGTATGTGGTCACGAGTGAAATCTCGAGACCACCTTATTCCTCGGGATTAAAATGATGTGGTCACGAAATAAATTCCCAGGACCACTTTGTTTCTGGGATTATAATTATAAGCACCACCATATTCCTCGACCAGTTCGAAATTGTACGTCGTCCTGAGAATTAAAATCCCAGGACCATAGTGTTATTGGGATTTTAATTCCCAGCACCACCTTATTTCTCGCCGATTCAAATTATGCGTGGTCTTTGGGACTTTAATTCCGGCACAGGTGTTCTGGGATTTAAATTCTCACCACCTCATATTTCTCGATCGATTCAAAATTGTAGGTGATGCGAGAATTAAAATACAGACCGTTCTGTTCTGGGACTTTATTTCCCAGACCACCTTATTTCTCGGCCATTCGAAATTACATAGTCTTTGGAACTTTAATTCCCGACCAGTGTGAGATTTTAATTCCCACCTATATTTCTCGGTCGATTCAAAATTGTAGGTAGTCTTTGAAATTAAAATACTGAGACACTATATTCTTTGGGACTTTATTTCCCATGACCACCTTATTTCTCGGCCAGTTCGAAATTATACATGGTGCTGGAACTTTAATTCCCAGCACTAATGTGTTCCTGGGATTTTAATTCCCAGCACACGTATTTCGGCGGTTTGAAATTATACGTAGTCTTTGGAACTCAATCGAGAACATGTGTTCTGGGAATATAATTCGAACCACTTTTAGATCTGAACCGGTTTGAATTTTGACATGTTCTTTGGAAAATTAAATACGGGACCACTTTGTGTTCTGGATTTCATTGCCAGCACCATCAAAGTATTCAACAATATATTATATAACATTTATTAAAGCTCAAACACAAGCAATAAACAAATTTACAGTCACTGTTGATCTATGGAAAGCAGTACCATTTACAAATTAGCAAAATTCATGAATTACAACAATGCATTGTCATACTGCCACCTGAACTTTTCTAAAATTACATCAGGAAGAACTCATCCCTTAAAATTGAGACTGAGACATCTATTCTGAATTTGGTCATGTCTGCTTGTTTGAAGTCCATCTTCTCACCATAAAGTAGACATCTCATGTATTGCATCACAAAGAAGGCACAATCATTGCTGTAAAAATGCAAAGAAAAATTTTATATTTCAATTCAAAAGTATAATTTTCACGTTCAGTATTTTTCTTTTAGTACCTTGCTACTTGTTGGGGACAATCAGTTGTAACAGAAACCCAGCTGTCGATGGGGTAATAAGCTTGTAAACATGGATGAATTGTTGCAAGCTCCTTAGGTGAATATCCTTTAAATTGGGATACCTATTATTACACGATGACTAAGTTAAGATAACTATTCATTTACAGATAACTAAGTTAAATTGATGGAATATCCATATTTAAAAAATTTAACTACTCACCGCTTAAAATCGACTTTTTGATCTTCCTCCGTATGAAATGGAGTTGTAATGATTGAAAGTCATTGCTTTTGTGTTGATACACAACAGGTGAAAATGAGTTTGGTAAGTATTTAGAGGTATAAAAATATATCTAACCTCTCCATTATTCATGTCCGTGTTTATGATTTGTGTTGTGGCAGTCTTCCACGACAATCTTAATGCTGACTGTAATTGTGTGTAGAGGAAAATATTTAAACAGTTAGTATAACATCTCATGTCGTGAAAATAGCAGATAATTTAACTTCCTTACAATGAACACGGATGAGCAATACACAGACTTGTTATATGACCTACATGAAGAGGAGACCCCCCTAAAAAGAATTGAGCAAAATGTATCGATAACCTCCCATCAGGAAAAGCAGATCCATTAACTCCAGTATAAAGAATTTAGAGTTAATGAAAAAAGGAGCTTCCTCCCAAACATAACATAATCATTACAAAAATTTAATGGTAAATAAATATTTGCACTTTATAATATTGTAATAAAATTTTTGAATGTAATGGTGGATGTAACTACCATACTTTATTTTTTCTAAACTTTTTAGCAAGTAGGTCACATCAGCATCTTGTTTTTGGTTCTTTGTCGTCTTACATTTTTTCTTGACATACTATAATACAAAAATTATATTAGTTATTTAAATAAAATAACACAAACTAATTTTGGGAAGTATTCTGACTAACCGCAATGGCTTCCATTCTCATTTGGTTGAGTTTATCAATTATTGCTTCATCCCTCTCAAGATCTTTTTCATCTTCTTCCACAATACAGATAGTATCCCTCGCTTGCAATTCATCCATACCAATTTTTTGTTTGCCTTTCTTCGCAAATACTTTTGCTTCATTTACAGCTTTATCAGGTTGCCCTTCTAATAACTCAACATCAGAAATTTCTGTCTTTTTTCTTTTGCTTTGAGGTACCAATTTTGCCCACAGTGGACTATCAACGGGAGTATCCCTGTAATCATAGCGGGTTCTATCTCACCGTCTTGTTCTGCTGGCAATTGGTTCCGGTTGAGGTTGAGGGTCAACTTCGGGCTTGTTTGATTCAGCCTCCATGCCTTCTCTTCCTATAATTTCCATTAGTTCTTTTACCCTTTCGGTTAGTGCCATGTTTTCCATTCTTAACTCTTTGAGTTGTCTCTGATAAACTAAACACTCATGACATTCACTAATAGGGTATTTTTCTTGTATAGTTTGTGATGATGATGTCTCTATTGGATGAGTATTTTCAATATAATAGTCAACCTTATCAAGCAATATATTTTCACTATGGGTACAGACTAGATCAACAATGACCTATCAAAAAATCAACAATTATTTAGATAATGAAAATGAAAAAAAGCTAAGTTGTGGTCTTCTATTTACCTGTTCAGGTGAGACTTGCTCCAATAAATTCCTCACCTTGCTAATATGTGGAGTCAGCCTCCACTTATTTATTCGTGGCCCTTGGGTATTGTATGATCTCTGGATTGGGACATGTTCCAGAAACCAAGTCTGCTCATATCCAAAGTGTTACATACTTATGTAAATATAAAAGAAAAATTAATTTAGTAAGAAAGAACTTACAACCAAAAGCCTGGCAAATCCCTTTAGGTAAGGAATTCTCTTACGATGAATATAGATCTCCAATAGTAGGCAATTGTGGAGTCATAAATTGATGGATGACTTCGACCCAATTGAAACTACCTATGTTGTCAAAATCATCTACAATATCTATAAGACCTATGGGGACCTTATATGTAGTAGTATAGAACAACACACAAGCAAATATATACAAAACATACAACTTACAAAATACCAAAACATCTTCATCTACTTCTACTCTAGTAGAAAAGGTTTTAAGCAAAAACTCTAACCTCGATCTAGTTGGTTCTTTTTTGGAGAATTGAGAATTGAAAAGAGCACCTGACGCAATAGTTGAATTCATAGGAACATAAGCCCCTCTATCTGCAATACCGAGCAAAAGGGACACATCTCTTCTGGTGAAAGCAACTGGCACAGTTGAAAACTTAAAGCTTTGACTTGTTGAATCCCAACTTTGAAATATATTGACCAATATGTCACGGATTTGTGAAATGTCTTGTATATTAAAAAAAACAGCAAATGAGGTTTGTTTAATTATCTCTCTGTGCCTTTCATGTAAACAAACAGACGGACGTTGCTTTGCTTTGACACATGGACCTCCAAAAAATTCAATAAAGTGACCTAAAATGCTGGTCCATTGGAGTTTTTTCGCACACTCATTATTTTCCTAACAATTTGAAAATACAAAATTTTAAAAACCTGATTTATTCCTTCATTCATTTTGTAACTGTAAAAAACAAATTAGAGAATCCGCAATGCTTTGCAATAATCCTGTTAAAAAAACTTTAGGGCTCTATTTATCTAATTCAGATACAGATTAAAAAGATCGTCCATTTATATTTGAATATTTGAAACCATTCCAAAAACGTAACCGAAAAATCATTTTAAACATATGACATACTTCATATTCGACTAAAGCAAGGAATGCGACACATACCTTGATCGGTGAAGGAGAGGTTGAACCAGATGCTTGACTCATTCTGCAATAATGAATGATAGACAAAAATCTTATGAGATGTACGTCTTTCAACGGAAACCCTACAACCGAGTAAGAAATGGGTAAAACTCTAGTTAAATGAGAGGACGACACCATATTATCTCGAAGCGTCTAGTCGAAATCCAAAAACTCGGAAGCTAACGGAATGACGCAGGAGGAAAATTGGAGTCTAAGAATTTCCAAATTTTTATTCGCTCGAAGATTTCCCGGAAGCTGAAGACACGAAAACGCTAATGTGGTGACTCGTTTGAACGGGATGTTTGGATGACTCGGGATTTGGAAATGTGGCTCGGATGCATGCAGAATCTCTGCATTAAAAACGTTGTTTGGTGGGAGGGGTGTTTTGGGAATTACGTACGTGATTTGGTAATTCTGAAACTATAGTGCGCGTTTTAGGTAATTCCAAACTTCAACAGCTGTGTTTGATAAATTACTGAAGGAAATTAACCAAGGCATGCCTTGGTCTTCTTCTCACTCCTATTACATTGATAGATTACGATAAAGATTCCTTTCTCCCTCTCAGCGTGACGTATAGATCTATCGACTTCAAAAATAATTCTATATCTAATTCTTAAAATTCGCTTTAAATTATACAGATGAGCGAAGTGACAGTGATGAGACCCATTTACAATGATCACTCAACTCGTTTCCGATTTTTTTTTTTTAATTTCTTCACGTTTTAATTGCACAGACAAAATTGTGAGTCAAGCAAAGAAACAAAAAATGGTGGAGTGGGCGATATATGTACAACGCACATACTCAGTCGCGGTCCTGTCCAACAACCAAGCTACTTGGTTAGCAACGTGAAAGCTGTCCACCGACGACGACCGAGAGAGAAGAAAATTAAAGTTGCAAATTTTGCAAAGTCGCATCTTGAATTAAGGACCATGTAAAATGTCTCTGTGTGCTTCTTTCTTTCTCCTAGTGAATTTGTTTTTTGTTTTTGACCTTTTTTTTTTCCCTTCCACAGCGCATTGTTAATTAGATTTTTGGCCAGGTTATTTGGATCGCACATGAGCCATTTACGTGACAAAGCAATGATAGGTGGGCAATATCGGGAGTTTAGTTTCCAATTCTTAAGTTGGGCTATTATGTATATGTTTAATATATTAATGAAATTAGAGGGTAAAATTAAAATATACGAAGAAGAAATTAAAGAGAAAAGTTTGATAATGACAATCAGACGAAGCAGACACTTCTCGGTTTGATAGAATTGAAGAGCTCCATCGGATCGTCCGATGATGAATTGAATGGGACGTAAGCTTTTATGTTTGGTATAGCAAAAGACAATTAAGTTCCTCTTCAATGTTCTTCACTGTCAGTCTTTTAGTGATGATAAAAATAAATAAATTATAGCTATGTCCTCGATCCGTTAGTAGACAATGAAGATTTACAGTAAACGAAAATTTTAAATTTACAAGATTCGATCATTATTCACTTATAATATATCTACTGAATCAACATATCATCCTTAGAAAATTAGTATTATCTATGTTAGATTATTTAATAATAATCTATTATGATCTATGTAATTTATAGGATTGACTTTAATATAATAGGACCTAATGTGATGGTTGTTTGACTTAATAGAAATTAAAGTCAAGGATTTTATTTATTAATTAAAAAAATCCCTCTTCTCTCTCTTTTATAAAAGATAAATAAAATAATTGAAGTGGTGGCCAAATGGGAAATTGCTAGAAGTGGTCACTTAAAATTTTCTATATATATACATTATAATGATCATGAAAAAGTGTGTGAGAGAAGAGAATAGTGAAGGTGAAGAAAAGTTAGTATCTTTAATCATCAAAGGATACAATTAAGGAAAAGCTAGAGAGGAGAGAAAAATTCTTATATATTAAGAATGTATTTCGTTGCGTTATGAATCCGAATATGTTTTCTTTATCTCTCATTACATATTTTATTATACATATGAAAATCATAATTTTCAAGATTTTCTTCATAATTATTGAATTGATGAATCGTTTAAAAATTTACATATGATATCAGAGTCAGATTATGAATATTGTGATTTTCCATTGATTATATGGATTGATTCTGTAAATTTAATAGTCATCACATCGTAAAAATTGGATTTAATAGATATCAAGATTCGTAGCTCTTTTATATCTTCAAATACTTCCTTCTGAGTAGTTCTGATGGTAAGTATAATTATTTTGTATTTAGGACTATCAATCAAATTTACTGATCACGATAAGTACTTAATGTTTTTTTAATTTGTTATCTTTCATAATTATATTAGAGCATTCAATTTTCATTGATATGTACAACATGGTTTGATTCCAATTTTCCTTCAATTTAATTGGACTCAATTAATTGACATTAAATTGGATGCATAATGAGAATTATTCAATTATGACATAATATTAAATTATATGAGAATTATTCAATTATCACAATTTATGACAATCATAATTGTTTGTTATTGATTTATGGTAATTATTATATTTATTATTTATGTGATGCATTATAACAATTAATATACAGTTATTTATGTTTATTTGGAATTATATGTTATGGATTTAGAGTTTGTTAATCACTAAAGCGATCAACTCTAAGAAATTTATGATTCCAAATGATATATATATAATTGTGAACAATAAATAAAAAGTGTTGTTAATACATATAATTTTAATTTAAAATTATGTATTATTAAATGATTTGTTAATCACCAAAGTGATCAAATCAATAAAATTTATAATTACAAATATTGATCATAATGTTATATGAATGATGTATTTTGGATTATTTGAAATTCATTGTTATAAGACATATAAAAAAATGTGGAACCGCCATATTAGCGGCCCCCCACCGCTGCCCCTACATGTGGAGGGAGGTAAATCAGATCTCAGGTGGCTAGCACAGAAATGAGGAGTCATCGGTAGTCTGGTCGTCACCTCCAGGAATCGACCCCTTGTCCTTTCAAGCCTTAACATAGCTGTGCTAGCCATCTGGATTTGCCCTGGGGGCTTGTTATAAGACATATAAAAAAATATGGAACCGCCACATTAGCGGCCCCCCACCGCTGCCCCTACGTGTGGAGGAGGGTAAATCAGGTGTCAGGTGGCTAGCGCAGAAATGCGAAATAATCGGTAGTCTGGCCGTCACCTCCAGGAATTGATCCCTTGTCCTTTCAAGTCTTAACACGGCTGCGCTAGCCATCTGGGTTTGCCCTAGGGGCTTTGTTATAAGACATATAAGTATCACCTAAAGGTGGATCATGACTTATAATTAATGATATTAAAGATTTATTTATGTACTTGGTAAATGCTTGAATATCCAAAGATATTATGCATGTTAACTTATGTATAGTTGGTTGCCCATTAAAGTAATACTGATTTAGCATTATTATCATTACCCAATTAAGTATCA
This sequence comes from Wurfbainia villosa, assembly GCA_025175895.1. Lineage (NCBI taxonomy): Eukaryota > Viridiplantae > Streptophyta > Magnoliopsida > Zingiberales > Zingiberaceae > Wurfbainia > Wurfbainia villosa. The sequence continues at coordinate 9,563,896 of CM046004.1, read as the reverse complement.
TCTAAAAGTGAACTTAGGTATATTATTAAGGTTGATTCTGGTTTGAATCTATTAAATTTACTCAAAACATTAATATATGAGTTTGTGTAAATGTTTGCAGCTTCCAATAATGTGTTTACTTTGGGCAATGAAATGATTAAGTTTAATGGACTGAATTATGTTAATTGGTTTGAACAAATTCAATTTCAACTAGGTGTTGTGAATCTTGATATGACATTGGTAATGAAACAAAAACCTACAGTCATTACTGAAACTAGTACGAAAATTGACAAGACTCTTTATGAGGCTTGAGAGCAGTCTAATAGGCTAAGTTTGAACTTAATGAAGATGACTGAAAATTTTAAACCACCTATGCCCAAAACTGACTGTGAAAGGGAATTTATAAAAATGATTAAGGAATACTCACAATCAGATATTGCAGATAAGTCCATTGTTGAAATTTTAATGAGTGAGTTGACGACTAAGAAATTTGATTGGTCTTGGCTCATTCATGATCATGTGACAAATATGGCAAAACTAACGACAAAGTTGAAATTGATGGGAATGGATGTGAATGAGTCATTTCTAGTACAGTTCATTATTAACTCACTTTCTTCTGAGTTCGGATAGTTCTAGGTGAATTATAACACTATTAAAGAGAAATGAAGCTTTCAAGAAATTAATGCTATGTTAGTTCAGGAGGAAGGGAGGTTAAAGAAAATGAAGGATCACTCCATCCATTTATCGATTCATGATAGAGCCCGTGACAATAAGGCTAAACCAAATAATAAAGGTAAAGCTCTCTTAAAAGTTAAAGAGGGTGGTGGAGTCCATAAAGAGAGGAAGTGATATTTTTGTAATAAAAGTAGCAACTTCAAGAAGGACTATCTGAAAAGAAAGAGTTGATTCGAAAAGAAAGGTAAATCATATGTTTCAATAAATTTCGAATCAAATCTTATTGAAGTGCCTAATAATACTTGGTAGTTAGATTCTGGTGCAACTACTCATGTGCTACATATTATGCAGAAATTTCTTTCGATCTGAACCATAAACGAAACTAAAATTTTTATATATATAGGGAACATAATGAAGGCACGAATAGAAGAAATTGTGATGTACAGATTGATCTTGGACACTGGTTGTTCTTTAAATCTAGAAAATTGCCTATATGTTCCTGTATGTGCTAGAAATTTAACTTTTGTTGGAAAGTTGGACACTATGGGTTTTAACTTTAAGATTGGAGATAGTATAGTTTATTTATATAAACATAAGTACTATTACAGTTCTGGTACTTTAATAGATGGTTTATACCATTTAAATCTTGATGTTAATTTTTCTAAATCTCTATTTAATGTCGAACAAGTTCTTGGTAATAAACATAGTGCACATAATGAGAGTTCTGCTTATTTGTGACATTAAAGATTAGTTCACATATCCAAAGAAAAGATAATGAGATTAATGAAAAGTGACATATTACCTCAATTGGATTTTGATGACTGTGATATATATTTGGGTTGCATTAAAGGAAAGTAAACTAAACATGTATCAAGAAAGTCAGCCACAAAAAGCAGTCAACTACTTGAATTGATACACACCGATATCTGTGGTCCTTTTGATGTTCCATCTTGGAATGGTGAAAAGTATTTTATCACCTTTATTATTTTTCACGTTATTCTTATTTATACTTACTGCATGAAAAATCTCAAGCAGTGGACATCTTTGAAGTGTTTGTAAATGAGGTTGAAAGACAGTTGGATAGAAAAGTGAAAGTCATAAGGTCTAATAGAGGTGGTGAATATTACGAAAAATTTAATGAGAGTGGACAATGTCCAGATCCATTTGCAAAATTCTTCAAAGTCGGGGCTTATGCGCACAGTATACTATGCCCAGTACACCGCAATAGAATGGTGTAGCTGAATGGAGAAATCGTACTCTTATGAGCATGATTAGAAGTATTAGGGCAATCAACCCAAGTATGATCTTTGTTTTAATGTGTGTGTCAAAGAGTTTAAGTTAGGAAGTTATGCTTTCGATGTGTGTGTGTTTAAGTTGTGCAGGATTTAGTGAATCACACATGAGTAGCTTGATGAAGCATTGACAAGTTCATCATCTCATGGCTCGGATCCTTGAGTTGGTGAAGGATGGCACGGGGAGAAGTCGTGAGCTTGGTGCATCCGAGGGACTTCCAGACGAGGAGCAATGGAGTAGAGCCAAAGAAAGTAGACTTCAGGACAAGACGCGAAGGATGACACGGGGAGAAGCCGTGAGCTTAGTGCATCCGAGGGACGCAGACTAAAGAAAGAGAGCTTCAATAAAAGACTCTATGGGAGATGAGAGTTGAGCAATTGTAACCCGGGACGGGGTAGTTCAACTTAGGTGAACTTGGCCAAATGGCTAAGACCAAGTGTCGGATGCTCAAATATGTTATTTGAGGTTTTACCCAACGGTCAGATGCTCAAACATTTTATTGTTTGAGATTTTATCCCACAACAGTCGACTGATATAAGTATCAGTCAACTAGTCCAAGTTGACTGCTAGTTAACTGGTGTCAGCTAGGATTTTGTGGCCCAACAATCGACTGCTAGGTTTTAACAGTCGACTAGTCCACCATCAGTCAACTGCCAAGGTATGACAGTCGACTGTTATAAGTGGACACAGACACAGAAACTTCCATAGTCGACTGATTGCTTAGAACAATCGACTGATGGCTTGATCAGTCGACTGATGGTATGATCAGTCAACTAGACAGTATGTCGTTGGGTTGTGATAACCATAAATCAGGTGTGGCCAGAAGCCGTTGGAACGACAACAGTCGACTGATGGCATGTAGCAATCAACTGCTGCATGTCCAACGTGAAGAAAGCCCTCTCTCTATAAAAGAAGGGCTTGGGAGCCTTGGAGAGGCTAATTCTTTAACTCCTAATCATACCCTCGTGCTCTCCAAGTTTTCCCAGTGTCCTTACTCTCTTCTTCATTGTTTTTACTTCTATCATCTTTTAAGAAGAGAGTTTCTGTAAGAAGGTTTTCTCCACCTTGTGTTGAGTAAAGAAGAAGTTTAGTGGAAGGTTGAGAGAGTGATCCACCTAATGGATTGTCGTGGACTAGCAACAAGGGTTGTGAACTACGTTAAAAGATTGTATTTGTGATTGCTCCTTCTTTACTTTTGTTTTAGCTTTAATTGTCTTTATTATTATTATTCCGCTGCGCTAACGAGTATTGTAGACAATCAAGCACGAGTGAATTCCGTCTACAATGATTAGGCTATTCATTCCCCCTTCTAGCCAGACCATCGATCCCAATAAGTGGTATCAGAGCGAGAAGCTCATCATCGGACTCATCGGATAAGCAAGACAAATGGCCGACATGAACATCCACCCACCGAAGTTCGAAGCAGATTTTTCGTGGTGGAAGAAAAGAATGGAGGTATTTTTCGAAATTGATTTCGATATCATGATTATAATGGAAATTGATTTCGAGATACCTAGGGATGAAGAAGCAAGCCAATAGAAAAATCAAGATGGACCAAGAAGCAAAAGGAGGAGCACCTAACAAATTTAAAGGCCAAGCATCATCTCTTCAACGTGCTTCCTCAACAAGAGATAAACCGAATAGGAGAATGCTCAAGTGTCAAGGAGATGTGGGAGAAGCTAATTGAGCTTCATGAAGGCACCTCCGAAGCTAAATTAGCAAGAAGAGACCTTCTCTGATCACAACTCAACAACATAAAATTGGACAAAGGAGAAAATGTACTATCACTACATTCTAAGTTTAAGAAAATTATTAATGGCTTGTCAAGTGTAGGGGAGAAGCTATCAAATTGGGACATGATAATAAAAGCTATTGATGCATTCCCCCGATCATCAAAATGGAGCTCTAGGGTGGATTTTTTCTACATCTTAAGGAATCTAGAGGTTAGTACCTTAGAAGAATTCTTTTCTATTATAGAACTTCACGAAACTCGCCTTGAAGGAATAGTTGAAGAACCAAGCAACCAATCAAGGGGAGTAGCACTTGTGACAAGCAAAGGGAAGAAGAAGGAGACCACACCCTCCTCATCGGATGACGACTCTCCCTCTTCAATGGACACCGATGAAGAGGCGTATATGGTAAGAAGAGTAAGACGTGCTTTAAAAAGTTTTAAATTTAACAAGCCTAATGATAGGAGAAGAAGAAGGAAGATCATTTGCTACAATTACCGAGGAGAAGGACACATGAGGGATGAGTGTCCCCTATTAAACAAGAGGAAGGAAGAAAAGAAGAAGAATGACAAAAAGAAAGAAAGCAAGAAGAAAGAAGAGAAGAAGTCAAAGGAGAATGAGAAGAAGTCAAAGTCCCAAAATTTAAAAGTAACATGGGATGACTCATGTTCATCGAAGGAAGAAGAAGTCGTCTCACACTTTGCACTCGTGGGAATAAACGATGTAGCCTCCACCTCATCCGAACAAGAAAAAAGAAGCACAAGTGAGGAGGAGATCTCAAGTGTAGGGGGAGCACAAACTTCGGACTCGGAAAGAGATTGGGTAAGTGTGGTAAAAAATCTCCCTACCCAAGATGTAATTCATATGATTTCAAGTTTAACTAGGGACTTATTTAGAACTAAAAAAAAAAATAAATGCATGCAAAATGAAATTAGAAATCTAGAAGAAAAGCTTAAAAATGCATGTTCACACGATGATATTGTTTCTTCTAGTTCAAATGATGCATGCTTAAAAGAAAATAGGATGTTAAGAGAAAAGATAGAATACCTTAGTAAAGCCCTTGAAAAATTCACCATAGGCTCAAATACTTTGAAAATGATCATAGGGAGCCAAAGGGCAAGTTTAAACAAAAAGGGTTTAGGATATAAGGGATCAAAGAATGAAAAAATATACCATTGTCTAATTGCTAGGGGGCAATCAAAAATAACAATGGTAGGTAGGAAATGGATCCCTAAGGAATACTTGGTAAATCCTATTGGAAAGAACCTATATTGGGTACCTAAGTCAATCCTTAAAGGTTAGAAAAACCTAGGATAGTCAACCATATTTGAATTTATTTCATATCTTGTTAATTGGTTGACTTATGATCTTGATGGGTGATAATGGATGACACTTAACCTTGGATAGCATTGCATGAAATTTTTGGTTAAGTAGAAATACCTTAGTTACATCTCACAACCCACTATAAGGATAACTTGATTGAAAAACATAGCAATGGGTGAGATTTTAGGTTGATACAAATGATTCATTAATGCTTATGACATTTTGATGAGTCATTAGGTATATCATGATATAGTAATCATTGATCAACTATGGGGAAAGAAAATATTTAACTCATGAAAATCTTGCCCAAAGATCATAGTAGGATATTTTTAATAATTTGAAAACATTTCATGTTTTGAAAACTGTGAATTGATGTTATGAAACATTTAAAGGCAAAACTGGATTTCAAAGTTGATACAACTTTAGAGAATTTTAAGACTTTTGAGTTTTTGCCTTACTTTTGAAAATCTTATGATTTTTAATGAAAATAATTTTTCATTGATTGAGGAACTCATAAGAAATGTGTTCCACAATTTTCATAATTTTTTGAATTTTTATGAATTTTACGTACATTTCTGAAGTTTGCTTCAGAAATCAGAAAGACTAATTATTAGACACCAGTCGACTGGTAGCTTGTACTAGTCGACTGATGATATTGTGCACGGATACAACAACTTTTTTTTGGGGTTTTCAAAGTCTGTTTTTGATATTTTATTCCCTTAGATATTTATACCACATTGTATAAGATAGTATGATCTTTTTGTTGGCGTCAAAGGGGGAGAATTGTTAAAGTTTAAGTTAATCATGTTTAAAGCATGTATTAAGGGGGAGTTTGATTTCCATGTTTATATTCATGTTTTACTTTTCTTAAGGGTTTTTACCTAACTTAAACATATTGACACATATTAAAAAGGAGGAGATTGTTAGGGCAATCAGCTCAAGTATGATCTTGATTTTGACGTGTGTGTCAAAGAGTTTAAGTTAAGATGTTATGCTTTTGATGTGTATATTTAAGTTGTGCAGAACTTAGTGAATCATACATGAGTAGCTTGATGAAGCATTGACAAGTTCATCATCTCATGGCTCGGGTCCTTGAGTCGGTAAAGGATGGCACGGGGAGAAGTCGTGAGTTTGGTGCATTCGAGGGACCGTTGGACGAGGAGCAATGGAGTAGAGCCAAAGGAAGCAGACTTCAGGGCAAGACGCGAAGGATGACATGGGGAGAAGCCATGAGCTTAGTGCATCCGAGGGACACAAGCCGAAGTAAGAGAGCTTCAATGGAAGACTCCATGGGAGATGAGAGTTGAGCGATTGTAACCCGGGACGAGGTAGTTCAACTTAGGTGAACTTGGTCAAATGACTATGATCAAGTGTCGGATGCTCAAACATATTGTTTAAGGTTTTATTCGACGGTTGGATGCTTAAACATCTTGTTGTTTGAGGTTTTACCCGACAACAGTCGACTGATATAGGTATTAGTCGACTAGTCCAAGTCGACTGCTAGTTGACTGTTGTCAGCTAGGGTTTTATGACCCAACAATCGATTGCTAGGTTTTGATAATCGACTGGTCCACCATCAGTCGACTGTCATTGTATGGCAGTCGACTGTTATAAGTGGACACGGACACAAAAACTTCCATAGTCGATTGATTGCTTGGAGCAATCTGTTGAGAATTGATCGTCGCTAGAGGGGGGTGAATAGCGTATTTGTTGTGTCGATGGAAATCGATCGTGTTTGCATCTACAATCGTTATTAGCACAGCGGAATATAGAAATACAAATGTAGAAATAAATACAAACACAAATACGCAATCAAAACACAACGATATACATCGTTCGGAACCTTACACTACAAAAAAACTATTTTTTGGCAACGAAATTTAGCAACGAATTATTTTCGTTGCAAATCTGCAACTAATATAGCGATGAATTTTAAGTTTCGTCGCCAATTTGCGACGAAATAAATTTCGTCGCAAATTTTAGCGACGAATTCAGAATTCGATGCAAAATTGCAATGAATCCACGTATTCGTTGCAATTGTTTGCAACGAATCCGTGGATTCGTTGCTAAATTTAGCAACGAATATAGGATTCGTTGCAAAAATTGCAACGAATCCAGGATTCGGTGCAAAAATTGCAACGAATCCAGGATTCGTTGCTAAATTGCAACGAATCAGTGGATTCGTTGCAAAGTTAATATTAATATAAAAAAAAAATTTACGTTTTAAAAACTTCAAATTTTCTTTTTTAAAATTTAGGAACGAATCCTAGATTCGTTGCTAAATTGCAACGAATCAGTGGATTCGTTGCTAAATTTAGCAACGAATCAGTGGATTCGTTGCCAAATTTAGCAACGAATCCTAGGATTCGTTGCTAATTCAACGAATCGTGGATTCGCTGTTAAATTTAACAGCGAATACAGATTCGTTGCTAAATCAACGAATCGATGGATTAGTTGCAGTTAATATTAATAATAAATAAAATTTTAACGTTTTAAAAACTTTAAATTTTATTTTTTAAAATTTAGCAACGAATCCAGGATTCGTTGCTAAATTTAGCAACGAATCCTAGGATTAGTTGCAATTAGCAACGAATCCTGGATTCGCAGTTAATATTAATAAAAAAATTAACGCTTTAAAAACTTAAATTTTTTTAATTTTGCAATCAGGGATTCGCTTGCAAAATTAGCAACGAATTCCATGATTCGTTGCAAAATTTGCAACGAATCTGCAATTCGAGTGTTGCAAAGTTCCGTGATTCGAAACTTTAATAAACTTACCCCCACGCCCTAATTATTTCCCATCTTCTCGCGCCGATCGACCCCTAACCTTTCCCTCCGCGTCGGTCTTCCCCTCGCCTCGGCGCCACGCGTTACGACCGTCCTCCGGCCGCGCCCGAGCCCGCGACTCGAGCCCGCCAGCCCACCGAGGCCGACGCTAGGTCGACCGACGACGCACTGCCACAGACTGCTCGACGCCGCCGCTCGTCGGCCGCGTGGCCGGCCAGCGACGCGGCCGCCGCCCCACGCCGCCTCCCTCGTCGGCCACGTGGCCATGCCGAGCAACCCGGCCCCGGCCCACCGGTGCCCCTCTCGTCGGTTCCGTGGCCGGCCAGCGACCCGGCCGCTTCCCGCAGCGGCCGAGGCCAGCCGCCGCGGGAAGGCGATGGCTAGCTTGCCGCGCCCCATTGTCCGGTTCGCGTGCCCCGGCCAGTAGGCCGCTGCCTCGCCTACCGCCACGGCCGCGCCTCTGGCGCCGGCCTCGCACCTGCGGCCAGCCTCTGCGCCAGGTGCACCTGGCGCGGATAGGGGATATCTCCGTGGAAGGGCGGCGAGTCTGATTGGGAAGGTGTAGGATGCAACAACATCACAGGTCATGTTATCAAACTTGACCTCTCTATCAGTCGTTATACTTGGCGATATGGTTTTGTTTTCAACAGAAGCATTTGAAGCATTTGAAGTATTTAGATATAAGTCGGAACGATTTATCCGACAATCAAATTCCTGGCTCGATCGGATCTTTAACACAATTGCAGCACTTGGACCTCTCCTACTGTGGTTTCCAAGGACAAATTCCCTACCAACTTGGCAATCTCTCCCGTCTACGTCTCTTATATCTATCTGATAATCAGATTTCTGGAAAAATACCAACTTTTTTTGTCCATCTCAGGAATCTGCAGTTCCTGGACCTGAGCTTTAATTCTATTGAAGGTGTAATACCGAAAAGCATAGGAAACTCGAGTAAAATGTTACATCTGGACCTTTCTTTTAATTCTAAAATTGTTGGAGGCTTACCAGAGACTTTCGGCAATCTAACTGTATTGCAGTATTTGGGCTTATCGAATAATCATTAATGGAAAGATGCGATTCAATTGGAAATCTCCTCCAGTTAGAAATTCTCTATATCTCTATGAACAACATAAGTGGGTCGATTCCTGATACCTTAGGAAGTCTATGCAACTTGAGTACAGTCGATCTCTCTGAAAACAGTTTAACAGGGAGAGTTGTTGAATTCTTTGAACAACTATCAAGATGCAGAACTAACAAACCTCTTTATCTTGACTTAGACAACAATCGCTTTAGTGGTCCTCTTCCGAGTCATTTTGAGAGGCTTCAAAGATTAGTTTCTCTTTCCCTTAGTTCCAATCGATTGGTGGCTAGTTCCGCATCCTTGGGAAGTTATGCATTAGAGGACTTAAGTCTATCATCAAACTACTTGGTTGGAGACATCACAAGCTCACCTTGCCAATCTCACAAATTTATATTTCATAGATATATCTCGATAACAATTTGTGGCCAAAGTGAGCTAAGATTGGCTTCCTCCATTTCAACAAATTACATCTCAATGAGGTCTTGCAACTTGGGACCTGATTTCCTCCATGGTCATGAACCAAACCAGATTAGATTGGCTAGACATATCAAATAATGGAATATCGATGATTTTCTGATTGGTTTTCGAGCTCGTGCTTATCCATGTTTCTAAATGTTTCTCACAATTATATGAGAGGGATGTTGCGAGCTCTTTAGAATGCTTCAAGGATTTAAGGTCTTTTGATTTGAGTTACAACAACTTTGAAGGTTCCATACTGAGAATGCAACTTTATGAAGCATATTTGGACTTTTCTCACAATCAACTTAAGTTGTTTAACATTTTTAAACATCCCAAAATGTTTAAACCTAAATTAACAAAGTAGCTCTCTATACAATCTGTTGTCTTTTTCTATGTTTAAAGATTTTTACATTTTTCTTAATACTTTTTATTTTGCTTTAAACAGAATGATCGATGAAGTCAATCCTTATGGCGGTTGAAAATGCACATCATTGTAAGTCTTTGCATATTTATTTTCATGTCAGTATATATTTTTTTTTAATGTATGATACTTTTTGCTGTTTGTTTCTTTTCTAATGCAGGTAGAAGAATGTCGATTGCTTACTGCATTCTCTTTTTTCCCATGTGTTGAGATCTTTGTGGACATTGTTATTTTGATATCATAACTATGTTGATGTTTGAAATGTTGTAGGATATAACTTTTTATTTGGAATGTTTTATTGTTCTAAACTTATTGTGTTGCTTTGTATTTATTTGGATATGAAATATTTTTTGATATTATTGAATATTATTTTGTTGTATTGAATGTGTGTGTGTTTTGTTTGTATTTAATGTATTTATTTGGATATTAGAATTTATTGTGTTTTGTTGTGTGTGTGTGTGAAAATTTGTATATACGATAGAATATCGAAAACAAAGATAAATCACAAATTTTTTTATTTTATGACAAATTTAGCGACAAATATACAAATTCGTTGCTAAATCCTGAGAAATCTGCGACGAAATTTAAATTTGATTTAAATTCATAATTTTGACGAATTTAGAACGAATCCAATCATGCGACAAATTTTTAACGAATTTTCCTAAATTTGCGACGAAAAATAATTCGTCGCAAATTTGCGACGAATTTAGCAACGAATCCAATCTGCGACAAATTTTGCAACGAATTTTCCGACGAAATTTGCGACGAAAAATATTTCGTCGTAAATTTTTGCAACGAAAAAATGAATTCGTCGCAAATTTCAGCGACGAAATTTGCGATGAATTTGGAAACATCGCAAATTTACCAACGAATTTCTTTTTTCATCGCGAAAATTACCAACGAAAAAATTAATTCGTGGAAATTTTTTTTCGGATTTTGATTTAATTCAAATGACGAAATTTCAGAACGAATGTTTATCTGTCGCAAATTTACCAACGAATTCCTATTTCGTTGCAAAAATTTTCGACGAAAAAATGAATTCGTCGCAAAATTTTGCAACGAATTTTTAATTCGTCGCAAAATTTTGCGATGAATTCTGCGACGAATTTGGAAAATTTGGGTAACTTTTCCAACAAATTTAGCGACGAAATTTAAAATTCGTCCCTAATTTTCGTCGCAAAAATTCGTCGCTATTTTTGTTGCTAATATTTGCGACGCTTAATTCCCAACAAAAAAATTTTTGTCGCTAAATTCGTCGCAAAATTATTTTGCAACGAATTTTTTTTAAAAATTCGTCGCTAAATTCGTCCCAAATTCCTGTTTTTTTTGTAGTGTTAGGGTTCCTACTCCACGGGGCAAGCTCAACGAGCTCTAGTGATGTACTCACTACTAATAAAACTCATTCTCGACAACACGTCGGAGGCAGAGAAATCTCGTACAAGTTTTTACAACAATAAACAAAATACAACAAGCAAATACAAATACAATACAACAAAAACACGTAAAGAAAACTTTACAAATGTGCTTTTGGATGCTTACTTATTAATTGCTTGAATTGAGCTCGAAGACCCTAATTTGCACCAACAAATCACCTCAAAATTGCCCAAGAAATCATTACTAAAATCCCTCCCGTCGAGCTCCCTTTAAGCCTCCTCGCAACTTGGATTTTCGTCTATTAGTCGACTGCCAAGAGTACTTGTTAAATACGGAAAATTTAAAATAACAAAATAAAATGGCCAAAATTTAGGAAAGGTAATCCTGAGAATTTTTCGGGATTTTTGGAGAATTTTAGGAATTTTTCCAAATTTTTTTCCGGATTTAAACGGAGTCCATACGAGATTATTACGGGGATAAAATAAATAGGCTTTGGTGGAGTCTATTTAAGGGGATTAATAGGCGATATTAACCTAAGGTTTCAAATACCTAAATCTAGGTTAGTTTTCACCATCGCGATAACTTTCTTTTCCTCGCTGCGCTTGACACCTCTTCCTCTCGTGATCCCGCCATTACCTTGCGGTTTCACTTTCGCGACAACTCTTCCGATCTTCTTTTTCTTTCTTTCCCTGCGCTGCAGCAAGGCACCGCCCACCGCAGTGCCCTTTTCTTCTTCCTCCGCAAGCGCCGACTTCTCTTCCTTGCGTCTGTGCACCGCACTCCTTTCTCTCGCGCCGACTTCATTTTTCCCCTGCGTCGGATTCTTCCAAGCGCCACCCTCCTCACCGCGTCGCCGCCCCTGTGCACGCGGCCATCGACCGCTACCTTGGCCACTCGCCGTCGTCGCAAGTCTTTTGCTGTCGCCGTCTCTTCTCTTCTGCCAGCCCCATCGAATGCCGACAGCAGCTAGGTCGATCGTAGCTTCTCCTTTCGTCCGTTTACCTCCCTGCAAGCGACAGCGGTCCGATCAGGAGATGTTCTTTCCGATTGTCGTCGGAGCAAGGTAAGGCACTGTCCTCTCCTTGTTATTTTTCCCTCGATCTCAGAAGGTAACCACCGCAGTGAACGCGGTCCTTTTTGTGATGGGCAGTGGGTTGAGCGTGGTTTTCCGGCGAACAGGGCAACTTTAGGGGAAGGGCTGCCGGTGGAATTCCTAGGGCTGGTGAGCTTGATTGGTTGATTTAGGGCAGTCGGGATTTTTGCTCCGGTGAACAGAGTTGGGGAAATTCTTCCGGTGGAGTCCTAAGTGTTGGTAAGTTGATCTAGCCCTCTCTATTTTAGCTGTGAATTGATAGATTTTGGGTTGTATGACTGTGAGGGAGAGGAGCGGACTCGTTTGGGTTGCGCCGGTGAATAGAATAGGCGGTGAGGTTCTGTTTGGATGTTGTACACATGATAATAGCGGTTGTAAAAGCATATTCGAGTAATTGAACGAAAAGATGGTTATATTAGGTGGGAGGTGATCAGGTAATTAAGCATTTGAGTTAATTGGGTTATGAACGAAATCGATTAAGTATTCGATTTGTCGGTGAATTGCATTTGTGCTTAACAATAGTCATGTTGTATGCGAGTTTGATCCACGGCGTGTTCACTATCGTGACGATTTGATTCTTTTGTGGACATTTTATCAGGCGGGTATTTTGACTTATCTCCTAGATATAGTAATGTTGATATGCTAGTTAGGATAGCTTGCAATAATTTTCATGTTTATATGTCTAGTATGTTTTCTGTGCCTACTAGATACATGCATTTGATCAGTATGATTATATCTTCCCTGTTTTATTTGGATCATAGTTACTTGGATCATAGATATGCACTTATTGATTGTGCATATTATTCGGATAGGTATTTTTAGTTGGATTTACATGCTTTAGTATCATGCACCATCTTGCATGATTGCATCGCCGGGCGGTTCCTTTTATAGTTGAGCCCGTGAGCTGCTACATGGCTCGTATACACCGCCACTCATGGGTTAGTGGTACATCAGTGAGGGTGTGTGCAATTGCTCGTCAGTTCGCCGGTCCGCCGGGTAGCGATGAGGCAGTGTGGTAGCGGGCAGGGATCCCTCCTCTGGTCTATGACACTGGAAGATGAGAGCTTAGCTCCCCCACTCTGTTTGGGGCAGGAGGATAGGTGTACTCTGACAACATTCTGTCCACTCGGTCACTCAGGAGCAGTGATGACAGAGTGCACAGTTGTCATAGCCCTACCAACTCGGCTTCACCATCGTGTGTGAGGCAGCTGACTAGCGTCAGGGGTGACCATGTCATTTACACGACATGCACTTTGCATGGATAGCATTTGTATTGTGTTTGTTGCATTTTTATTGCTGCCTTGAATGTTGCATATGATTGTCATGCATACAAGATACATATTTGTTTATGGTGATGACTTGATTACTTCTAGTATGACACATGCTCCTATATCAGGGTAGGAGAATCAGGTAAGTACAGTCCTTTTGTATTTCTTTCTTGCATACCCTGTATATGTGAGACTGTACTGGCATGATTAGTATTGTTAGCTATATCTTACATTGCATATCGACCATATCCGCTAAGTTCTTTGAACTTACCCCGTTGATTTACATCTGTTTCAGGTTGAAACTGTCAGGAGAGTCCAGCTGCCAATCCCCCTTGTCAAAATGGATAGGTTTTATAGGTCTTATGGTTTTGGTTTTTTTTTTAACTAGATGAAGTGTGTAGGACTTGTGTTTGTTTTGGTTATGTATTTGTGGAGGTTTGGAGATTTTTGTTATGGTCTTTATGGACCTTGGTTCGGAGATTTATTTTCGATTGATTTGGGTTGTATATTCCTGCTCAGATGGCAGAAGGGGTAAGTCTAGATATAGTAGACTATTACTATTTACTTTGATTGATGGCCTGAGGCCTAAGTATTATCTGCGTGTGTTGTTTGGATTCCGATCGTGTTGACCGAGGTATTGTGGTCGTGTAGGCCTTGTATGAAAATTTGGTATTGTCACCCGTACAGGGGAGATGTTGCTGGATTTTTATCTGGCGGGGACTCCCTCGGGGCGTGACAGTACTGTTGTGAGATAACAGCTCGATCCATACTGGAAAAGTTCTAACGGATACACTGGCAGTCGATTGCCAATACCCATCAATCGACTGCCAAGCCCGTAGCCGACTGACCAGTTGGCTACCGAGCATTATGCTCTCGCGACCAACCCATTAGTACTCTTCATTGGTAATCGACTGACCAAGCAGTCGAGGCGCCTTGCATCTATGGTCGCTGCAATCGAAGCCAGTCGAGGCGCCGCCTCAACTGAGACAATAGTCGAGGCGCCAATCGAGGCACCTTGCATCTGTGACAGTAGCTCGACCACAATCGATCGCCAGTCGACTAACGATAGTCGACTGGTTATAATCTCAGTCGATTGTTACAAGTCGACTCGGCCACCAAGTGTCAAAATACTTGACTAGTCGACTAGTCAATGACCCCAATCGACTGCTATACCTCAACCATGAGGTTTACCCCAAGTATGCTGCCCTCATACTTGCTAGACCACTCTTAGCCTAGACCTAAGCCTTCTAGTCACCTCCATCAGCCTCACGCTTATCAGATCCCTCCAAGTCATCCATGACTTGTTCATCCATACGCTAGCCTTCAGGTGCCTCCATCAGCTATTGTCATGCTAAGCTGGTTTACGCCGCCAAGGCACATTGGACTTATGCTACCAAGATATATGCTTGGACTTTACGCCACCAACCATTGGACTTATACTGCCAAGACTTCACCCTTGATCTTTACGCCGCCAATATCAACCCTTGGACTTCTCTTGCCAGCCCATGTTAGACTTTCCATTTGCCAAAACTCAAGCTTGGACTTTCCTCTGCCAAGACCCATGCTTGGACTTTCCATGCCAAGTACTCATGACTTAGACTTTCCCATTGCCAAGTGTCTCACTTGGACTTTCCATGCCAAGTACTCAAGACTTGGACTTTCCATGCCAAGTACTCAAGACTTGGACTTTCCCATGACAATCACATTGTCATACATTTTGTCAAATATCAATGTCAAACATCAAAATGCTACTCGAGTCAAACTCGAGTCCGGTCAATCATGACCTGAGCCGATTGCACTAACACAATCGATTGATGACTTGATCAGTCGACTAGACAGTATACTATTGGGTTGTGATGATTGTAAATCAGGAGTGGTCAGAAGTCGTTGGAACGACAGCAGTCGATTGATGGCATGTAGCAGTCAACTGCTACATGCCCAACGGAAAGAAAGCCCTTCTCTCTATAAAAGGAGGGTTTGGGAGCCTTGGAGAGGATAATATTTTAACTCCTAATCATACCCTCGTGCTCTCCAAGTTTTGTTAGTGTTCTTACTCTCTTCTTCATTATTTTTACTTCTATCATATTATAATAAGAGAGTTTGTGTAAGAAGGTTTTCTCCACCTTGTGTTGAGCAAAAGGAAAAGTTTAGCAAAAGGTTGAGGGAGTGATCCGCCTAATGGATTGTTGTGGACTAGTGGCAAGGGTCGTAAACCGCATTAAAAGATTGTGTTTGTGATTGCTCATTTACTTTTGTTTTAGCTTTAATTGTATTTATTATTATTATTCTGTTGTGCTAACGAGTATTGTAGACAATCAAGTATGAGCAAATCACGTCTACAACGATTAGGCTATTCATCCCTCCTTCTAGTCGGGCCATCAATCCCAACAAGAAGTATATTAACTTATAGTAATGTACCTTTATCATTGTGGATGCATGCATTAAAGACTGTTGAATATCTGCTTAATAGAATTCCTAGTAAGGCAGTTCCTAAGACTCCTTATGAACTGTGGACAGGAAGGAAACCTAGTTTGAGACACCTTCATATTTAAGGTTGTCCAGCAGAAATAAAAATATATAATCCACATGAAAGAAGACTTGATGCAAGAACCATTAGTGGTTATTTCATCGGTTATCCTAAAAAATAAAAACGGTATAGATTTTATTATTCTAACCACAATACGTGAATAATAGAGTCTAACAATGCTCGGTTCATTGAGAATGACCAGTTTAGTGGGAGTGAGAAATCACGAAAAGTGGATATTAGAGATACTTGTGGTGAATCTTCTTCACTTAATGTTTCTCCTCAAGTTGTTGTTCCATTTGTTGTATCACAGTTACACAACACATCAAGACAATAAAATAATAATATTCAAAACCGACAAAATGAACATATAGATGATGAACCAACTGATAATGTACAAATCACAAATGAAAAATGATAGAAGAGATACAAGAATTAGCGTTAAGGAGGTTTGAAAGGCAAAGAAGACCAGCTATTTCAAATGATTATATCATTTATTTACTTGAACATAAATGTGACTTAAGCATTGATAAAGATCCAGTCTCATTCATACAAGCTATGAAAAGTGACAATTCTAAAAATTGGCTCAATGAAAAAAAAGTTAAATTCTATGGATGACAATAAAGTATGGGATCTAGTAGAGTTGCTTGAATGTTCAAAATGAGTTGGTTGTAAATGGGTTTTTAAGACTAAACGTGACTCGAAAGGCAACATTAAAAAATATAAAGCTAGACTTGTCGCCAAAGGATATACTCAAAAGGAAGACATTGATTACACAGAGACCTTCTCTCCAGTTTCTAAGAAGAACTCCTTGAGGATTGTTTTGGCTTTAGCGAACTCATTATGATTTAGAGCTTCATCAAATGGACATAAAGACCGTCTTTCTTGTTAGTGCATATAAGATCCACATATCTCCACAATGGTATGATATTGTCCACTTTGGGCCAAGCCCTCATGGTTTTGTTTTTGGGCTTTACCCAAAAGGCCTCATGCCAATGGAGATATCTTTTTTCTTATAAGCACATGATCTTTTCCATGTCTTACCAATGTGGGACTTTGATTGTATTCCCCATACTCCCAACAATCCCCCCCTCAAACGAAGGACCACATTGGGCCCCCCCTCAAGCCTATCCCTTCTCGAAGGATTTTCTCTGCTTGATGTCCGATCTTCAACCCACCAGGACTTCCTGCCAGTTGTTCGGTCCCCCCGACCCAACTAGACTTCCTTCCTAATGTCTGGTTCTCTTGATCCGGACGTGGGAGCTCAACTTCCTTCGTTCGAGGTTCATGGCTTGACATGGACCATGGCTCTGATACCAATTGTTAGTGCATATAAGATCCACATATCTCCACAATGGTATGATATTGTCCACTTTGGGCCAAGCCCTCATGGTTTTGTTTTTGGGCTTTACCCAAAAGGCCTCATGCCAATGGAGATATCTTTTTTCTTATAAGCACATGATCTTTTCCATGTCTTACCAATGTGGGACTTTGATTGTATTCCCCATACTCCCAACATTTCTAAATGGTGATTTAGAAGAAGAAGTTTATATGGACCAACCTAAAGGATTTCTAATCACAGGAAAAAAAATCTAGTGTGTAAATTAAAGAAGTCAATATATTGACTAAAATAGACTTCTAGGCAATGGTATCATTAATTCAATGATATCATTATTATGTTGTATGGTTTTGTAGAAAACACTGTTGATCGGTGTATCTATATGAAGGTCAGTAGGAGCAAGTTCATTATTTTAGTTTTATATGTCGATGACATTCTACTTGTTGGCAATGATATTGCTATATTACATGATGTAAAAAAGTTTCTCTCTAAGAACTTTGAAATAAAGGATATGGATGAGGCATCCAATGTGATAGGAATAGAAATATTCCGTAACAGATCACAAGGATTATTGAAATTGTCTCAGAAAAACTATATCAATAAAGTGTTAGAGAGATTTAGAATGGAAAAATGCTCCACATGTACAATTCCAATTAAAAAAGGGGACAAATTTAGTGAAATACAATGTTCTAAAAATGATTTGGAACGAAAGGAAATGGAGTCTATTCCCTATGTCTTAGTGGTTGGAAGTTTAATGTATGCTCAGACATGTACTCAGCCATATATCAGTTTTGCTGTTGAAATATTAGGTTCGTATCAAAGCAATCCTGGGATGAGTCACTAGAAACCTACAAAGAAAGTTCTTAGGTACTTACAAGGCATCAAAGATTACATGCTCATGCATAGAAGGTCAGATCACCTTGAAGTGGTTGGATACTCGGATTTAGACTATGTCGGATGTATAGACTCAAGGAAATCCATATTTGGATATATTTTCCTTCTAGCTGGAGGAGCAATGCCATGAAAAAGTGGAAAACAATTCGTAATTATTACTTCCACCATGGAGCCTAAATTTGTGGCGTACTTTGAGGCCACAGTTCACACATTGTGGTTGCGGAACCTTACCTTAGGGCTTAGCATTGTCGACAATATAGTCAGGCCACTAAAGATTTATTTGTTGGAGTATTGGGAATACAATCAAAGTCCCACATTGGTAAGACATGAAAAAGATCATGTGCTTATAAGATCAAAAGATATCTCCATTGGTATGAGACCTTTTGGGTAAAACCCAAAAACAAAACCATGAGGGCTTAGGCCCAAAGTAGACAATATCATGTCATTGTGGAGATATGTGAATCTTATAGACACTAACAATTAGTATCAGAGTCATGGTCCATATCAAGCTATGAACCTCGAACGAAGGAAGTTGAGCTTCCATGTTCGAATCAAAAGAACCAGACACCAGACAGGAAGTCCAATTGGGTCGGGAGGACCGAACAACTGGCAGAAAGTTCAGTTGGGCCAGAAGGGCTGGACAACTGGCAGAAAGTCTAGCTGAGTTAGGAGGACTAGACAGTTGGCATGAAGTCCTGGTGGGTTGAGGATCGAACATCAAGCAGAGGATGTCCTTCGAGGAAGGATAGGCTTGAGAGGGGATCAATATGGTCCTTCGTTTGAGGGGGAGATTGTTGGAGTATTGGGAATACAATCAAAGTTCCACATTGGTAAGACATGGAAAAGATCATGTGCTTATAAGATGAAAAGATATCTCCATTGGTATGAGACCTTTTGGATAAAGTCCAAAAATAAAACCATGAGTGCTTAGGCCCAAAGTGGATAATATCATGTCATTGTGGAGATATATGAATCTTATAGGCACTAACATTATTGTGATAATATCACAACTGTATTCTTATCTAAAAATGACAAGTTCTCAAAAGGTGCAAAACACATGGATCTGAAATATTTGTCTATCAAAGAAGAAGTGAAGAAACATAAGGTGTCTATTAAGCATATAGGAACAAAATTGATCATACTAGATCTATTAACTAAAAGATTGTCACCCAAAATATTTATTGGTCATGTTGAAAGAATGAGTATTATGGATAAGTCCTTGTTAATATTATAGTATGATATGCATGTATACATGTATTGTTGTACTGCTCATATTGGATGACACTTACGAATTCAATTAAAGTTATAGTTTTGTTTGTTATCTTGTTATCCATTATAAAGTATACATGGATTGTTTTGATGTGATGATAAAATATGTCTTTGAAAAAAAATACTAAAGATAAATTATAGTGTTAATTAAAGTTATTGAGTTGAGATGATTTTATAATACATGGAAGGAGTCATGTCGTTAAAAGACTTATGACCGCTATGATTTAATCATGTCAATTCAATTAAAGATGATGACTCGATAACTTCAATGTATAGTGCGCAATTATAATCATTATTGAATTTTCAAGTCGCCACATGGGTTAAGTGGGAGATTTTTAGATTATTTAATAATAATTTATTGTGACCCATGTAATTTATAGGATTGACTTTAATATAATATGGTCTAATGTGATGGTTGTTTGAATTAATAGAAATTAAAGTCAAGGATTTTATTAGACGAAGCCAACACTTAATTAAATTTGTATGCTATTGTACAAGACTTTGATACGAGGCAGGTTAGCGGATGGGAATACAATCAGCATGAGCTATCTAATAGGTGGGTAATTTCCTACCTGGTCCGGGTAGTTGTATTTCATTCAGATTTAGTCATTGATATGAGCATGTTAGGTGTTCATATTACCTTGACCCTGTTCTTTTTATCGTATGCTTGATCCTTTACCGTTGGCTATTAACTCTATTGCTGATATCATGTTTATTTTATTATGATTAGGAGTTATACATATAGGTGATGCAAGTAACTTAGAATTTGTTTAAGTTAAGTGCAAATGGTAAAGTCCGGATGACAACCTGATTGTACATTAGGCAAAAAGGTCATCTGTAGGTAGATAATGTCTTTAACCTAGGGTAAGTTCTAGTACCCTTAGGTTGTATGTTACCACCGAACATGTGTTGTGTAAATGGTCAGAGGAATGATACTTAGGGTATCGCTACGGACCGGTGGTCATAGCTTGTTATAATCAGATGAGTACGACTCTCTACAGGATAGAGAGTGCGTCGATTAGATTGGTATGACTCTCTACAGGATAGAGAGTATTATGATCAGTTGAGTACGACTCTCTGCAGGATAGAGAGTGTGTTGATCTGGTTAGTATGATTCTCTGTAGAATAGAGAGTCTATGGTGGATGTATGTATGTGAGACATTGTATTCATGCATTTACATGCACGCTGGCGACGAGGTCTCCCTTGTGGTTGAGAGGGTCACCAGTCATCCTGCCTCCACGGTTACTCATAGGAGGAGTCACCCGTGTGAGGGCAGAACATTGTGGTGTCGCACTCTACCACTATAGACGGTGGTAGTTGGATTTGTGTGTCGTAGTCCTGTGTGTGTGACACTCAACCACTCATGGGTAGTGATTGTCGGAGTGGCCAACAGCAGGGACCCCCATCGTGTAGCTTGCTCTTTACGCTTATATGCTACTCGATCATACTGCCCACTCGGCCACTCGAGAGTAGTGGTTAGTGTTGAGTTGGGACAGTTGTCATGCTCGAGCCACCGAGGCTACACTGGGGTCGTGGTAGCTTTAGGATGAGCCGACATGACCATGCATCTTTGCATTATAGTATCGATGGCGCTTTGCATATTGCCATATATATACATATATACATGTATATATATATATATATGGATGATTGTGATTAGTATACATATATAGATACAGTATATATATATATGCTTATTGTGATGTTGCATTTGATTGTATTATGCTTGTTGCATTTGATTGTACATCATATTCATGCATGTTTCTTGCATATGTTATACAGTTGTGTCAGATATTGGTATGTGTTGGATAGACCATAGATACCTTGGCCTGTAGCATGAGTAGATTATGTGTTGGTATTACTCTTCCTGTTATATATATGTTGGATATATGTTCAGGTTGGATCAGAGTAGCGTATCAGACTTCAGGTATGTCTGCATTTTATGTTATTCATTTCAGTTAGACGGTATATGCTTGTATTTATATACTATGCTGATATACTTGTTGTACATCTAGATGATGTTGTCGAAATACATGTGATATTACATATATACATGTTTTCTATTACCTGCTGAGTTTTACTCACCACCCCCACGGACCACAGGTTTTCATCGCCCAGTGCAAGTGTAGACCGTGATGGACTTGGAGCACCGCCGGGCATCATCTCATCTCAACTCAGAGTCCGGATTTTTGGTGTTCTCATTTGTATTACGTTATGGATTTATTTTATCTGATGATTGTAGTAGTGACTATTGTTGTTGTACCCATATTCTTACTTTCTGGTTTTGTTATTGTGTCCTGAGTGTTAGTTAGTGTATCTTGTGTGTTATCGTTTGTGAGATTGTAGTATGTTTCCGCTGTGTCTTGTGTAGTTTTTGTTTATATATATATATATATATATATATATATATATATATATATATATATATATATATATATATATATATATATATATATATATATATATATATATATATATATATATATATATATATATATATATATATTATTGTTATTGTGGGCCGACGGGCCTTGTATTAACCGAAATGTTGCCACGTCTGAGAGATGCCGTCCGTTTGATTTTCTCGGCATGCTCTCGAGTGTGACAACTTTAGTGGTATCGAGCCCGAGTTACTGCGATGCCATCTGATATTGTTTTTAGTCGAGTCTTGGATTCTCGAGTCGATTTATTGGTTTTGATTTTTGAGATGAGATGGACATCGGCACAGCTCAAGCGTACGAGGTAAGAATTCCTGATAACTTATGGTTTAGTAGATATTTATCTAAACTTGATCAGTAGGTGTATACAATAGAGTTATGACACCTGTGCAGACTTGTAGTAGGTGTCGTCCACCAAGGCTACCGACCGGAGTGACCATTAGGGTTTATACTCCTGGTTATGTTGGCTATGCATTTAGATGCTTATACCAGAGAATAACCTGTAGTGTGTTGGTTATTATTCATAATCGTGGTATGAGTTGACCACGGGAATGACCTGTTGAGTCTGTGAGTCTTGAAACTGTGTCGAGGAGGTGATTTACCTCTGAGAGCCGACTGATACCGAGTCAAAAAATAGGGGCCAAGTCATCACATTTATTATGGAAATCAAAGACTATAGTCTTAGAGATTTCCACTAACTGTACTAGTCAGATCATTACCCGTTAGGTAATGGACAAGACAAATTGTCTATTGTTGATGCAGATAGCGGAAGGCTAGGTTATAGTGTTTCATAGGGATTTTTATCCCTGAGTTGTTCGTACTGACTAGTATAACTTTGAGAGTACTTTTGAGTACTTAACTCATGTTATACCGAGAAAGAAGAGTTGTTTGCATACCATTATCGGGATCAAGCCGATATTTGGTGATAAATGCAGAAAATAATCTTCGGGAAATAATATATCACTTGATCATGGATTAGTGATGTTGAAAGAGTGTATTTCCCCGTGTCACTTTTAGTGACACATTGTAAGGAATTCTTGAGCTTCAAGAAAGGGTGATCGATTAGTAATAGTGTACTGTGCAGAGTCGTGAGTCTTGCAGAGGTTACGACCACCTAATAGCTCAAGAAGTTGAATGAATGATTTAAGCCACCCAGAGTTATTGGCTTATAGTTGGATTAGGATGCCGGGATCTTCTACCAGATCCTGCCGGAAGACGTTGGATTGAGACAGAAGTTTAAAAATGACTCCGTACAAGAGTTTAAGAGTTGGAGACCGGTAAGAAAATATTGCAGGTCAACTTAATAGAGTCAGAAGTCTCCGATTGTTAGATAAAGGAGCAAGATCGAAGTCATAGACTTTGAACTATTTTCTGATTATAGAAGACCAACTGCAGATCATCAAGATGTTCTTGTGGATATCAGCAAAATCAGAACAAAGACTCCGAAGGGATTGTGTGCGTGTAGTGCGGATCACGAAGACACGCGAAGTCAGATTATCCGTTGGATCAGTTAATCTGTTGCTATTGTGAGCAACCAGTATATTTGGGGAGCTATCCTTTGAAGACTCATTTGAAGACTACCAATGGTGTTCCGGAAAGATGATGCTCCATCTCGACAGCAGAGATCAGCACAGAAGATGTGGGTTACCTTATCAACATCAACCTACTACCTCAGGCGTGGTTGGAGTTCCTTGATACTCCCCTTCAGCAGAGATCAGCACAGAAGCAGCGTCAGCAGAAGACATCTTAGAAGATTCAATAGGCAACAACAGTTACCTACAGATGTGAGTTGATTTGTATAGAGGAGAGAGTATACGATGATAGTCGTATCTATTCGGTATCCTACAGTTGCAGCTCGTAGGATTTAGTGATGGGATCAGATGATCTAGGAAAAAAAAATCCCCGGATTATTCGTCGCAGAAATGTGACCGCTTTGTCACGAACTGTTGGATCTGATCTGGTTCTCTTCAGAGAAAGGTCAAGACCTGCGTAGAGCCTTTGGATCGGATCGACAGATAATGGATTGTTCAGGGTATTACCCTAGTTTACCCTCAATGTTAATATATTGAGAGATACTTGTAGTTTACAGGTATCTTTGTCTAGAACATTCTTAGTTGGATTAGAAGGGTCCTTTACATCGACTTGTGGGTTGGTGGTATCTCTACCGTCAGATGAGATGAGGATCAACAATTAAGAAGTCAAGGGATGCCCTTAGACTCTGATAGACATATCTTTACTGTAGATATATCCTTACGGATGGTCAAGTTGTTGAGATTATAGTATGATTATGTCTCTCAGATGTGCGTATAATCCGAGAGCATTCGGATGTAGTTTCGGATGAACTCCAAGGCTTGCCATTACTTAGGCAAGTGGAGTAGGCGATCAAAATGATTGCGAAAATAGTCCAGTATCGAAGATCACAGACCGAGTGATAATTTTGTTGGTATCAGTGTTGCTAAACACTATAGAAATTGAAAGAATTTAAGTTGCGATTATAGGAGATGTTGAAAGGGATATTTATCTATCCCAGTATTCCTCCTTGAGAAGATCCGAAACTCTTTGCTGAAAGAGAGATGAACCTTTAAAATTATGCATCGATTATCGGTGATGGAATGCGATAATCGATAGTTGTTGAAAGTGAATATCCTCCGTTGGGGATAGATGATCTGTATAGATCATCAAAGAACACCTGTGCATACTCTAAGGTTGATTTGTGACTAGAGCGTTGATATTGGGGTGACATGGCATCATACAATTATCATTGTCGTTGTGATGATTGATATATTATCAGCTTAGAGTAAATAGGATGCAGGTGTATGGAGGAACGACAATTTCATACTTGGTATGAATTGTATGAATTTTGATTAAGTTGCTAGACTAATTAATGATTTAGTCGTCATTGGATTTGAGAATCGTGTATCCTTAACACGATTGGATCCTTTTGTAGTTGTTGGAGTTGCGTAACTTGACCACTGTTGGTTGTGGTAGTTGGAGTTGCACACTCGACCACCGTAGATGGTGGTTTACCTTGTATGGGTTGGTTAATTTTGTAGATGTGGATAGAATGTTTGACATTACTATACCACGGACTTGTTTGACAAAGGTGACGATATAAATCATTTAGTCGAAAACTGGTGAAACCAGTTACAAGATCTAGATGGCGGTTAACTTTTACACGAGTATTAGTTAATCCTTCCGGAGTAGATAAAAGGAGGTTGTACGCGGATGCATCGTTTCAGGGATCGGAGTGATTCCGATGCAGTTGAATGAGGCATACCTTATGCTTACGTCAGTTAAGAGACTACGAGATAGTCTGTCATATACATGACGTGACTTTAGTAGTTATTATCTGGATTTGTAATTGTATGGAGCAGAAGTGCTCATTGAATTTAACAAGCTACTGGGTAGCTACAATGGAGTTGTTGGAGCGCGAACAGTTGCACCAAGTGCAACAAGGGAGATTGACCACTATAGTCTCCCATGCACTTACCGAGTGCGTGGTGGAGTGGAATTTTTGGACGACAGATGAACTTCTCTTTTGAGAAGACAATTCCCCATCTCTGGTAGGGATAGCGTGTTCTGGACACGCATCCAGTTAAGGAAGAGTTGCTACTGGAAGCACATCATTAGGGATTTGCTATTTATCCTGATGGTACTCGGATGTATCGAGAGTTGAAATGTTTATACTGGTGGGGTATAAAGAGATATAGCAGATTTTGCTGCTCGATGTTTAGTATGCCAGTAGGTGAAAGCTGAAGATCAGAAACTCGCTGGATTGTTCTAGGAAATTCCGATTCTGAAATGGAAGTGGGAGCATATCACTATGGATTTTGTTATGGGATTGCGTAGAACCCGTAAAAGACATGATGCGATTTGGGTGATCGTGGATCGACTAACCAAATCAGCTCACCTTCCTATTCGTGGGTCGTACTCATTGGATCATCCGGCAGCGTTGTATTACCGAAAGATTATCAGATTGCGTGGGGTACTTTTAAGTACCATATCGGATAGAGAATCACGATTTACCCTGCGATTTTGGCAGAGTGAACAGTCTGAGTGTATCATTTAAACGTTGGAGGATCTGTTCAGATCTTGTGTTGTGGATTATGGAGGTGTAGCTTATCGGCTGGCTTTACCTCCGACACTTGCGGGTGCTCACAACGTATTTCCTATTTCTATACTGAGGAATTACGTGTCGCATGTTGAGCATGTTCTGATAGAGGTTCTGATTCTACCTCAGTCTAATGTGACTTACGAGGAGATTCCAGGGTGGAGCCTGGGACGCAAGGAGCGACAGTAGTGGGACGAAAACCATCCGACTTAGAAAGGTTGGATGACAGCTTCATACCGATGATGAGGCTATGTGAGAGCTGGAAGATACTATCCGAGCTCGATAGTCTCATCTGGTAACTTGAGGAAGGTATGTGGTTCTTTCGGAAACTTGCTCGAAGAAATTTTTGCATGTTAGTACGAAATTTGGGGACCAAATTTTTATAAGTGGGGGAGAATGTAAAATACCAGAAAAAAAACCTTGTTAATTAATAAATTGCCTTATAGAATTTTTCAAAATTTTTCTGGAATTTAATTGAGTTCATATGATCAAATCGGAGGAAGATTGAGGCTTAAATAGGTGATTGGGTTAGACTTGGGCTAACTAGACCAACTAAAGTAGCCTGATCGTTGCTTTTATTCACGGGCGTTTCTTCGGTTTCTTTTCCCTTCGTCCGATCGACTTCTCCCCATTTCTTCCCAAATGCCTCTTCCTCCTCTCCGAAGCGACCAGAGACGATCGCGTCTCCTTTCCTCCCTCTCGTTGTTCTTCTGCTCGTGCTCGCCGCCCAAGCTGCGCGCCGTCCTCCTCTTCCAATTTGCAACCCCTTCCACATCTCCACCTCCACGCTGCATCGCTCGCCGCCGCATGCTGCGCCGCTCGCCGCCGCATGCCGCGCCGCTCGCCGCTGCTCGCCGTCACCGCGTGTGCGTGCGAGAGAGAGAGCTACTGCCGCCGATGCCGATCTTCGCCCGATCTAGTCGATCTCCACTCCATCTTCGTCGGATTGTTGCTCGAGCTCGCTTCTGCCCGCCGTCACGCGGCCGGACTTTGCCGTCTGGCCACTTGTCACTGCCAGACCTGATCACTGCTCCATCACCGACGGTCGTCTTCTTGTTCCCTTGGATCGCCGAAGTAGATCAACCACTGTCACATATCGTTCTTCTCTCCAAAGCCCGACTGGTTAATTTCTTCTTCCTCGATCTTTCTTGGTATCCACTCACACGGAGGCTTCCTATGCCGTCAAAGCCTGTGGTTGGTGATGTGCCGGCAGATGCCCTAGTTAGGGATTCCATCATGAGATAGAAAGATGGGAAGGAGGGGTGCGGTCTGATCGGTTGCACAGTGCATTTGATCACTGCGGGATCCATCTTGTTCCTTGGCTGTTTCTGTGAACATCGCAACCATCTGCACCTCATGGAACAACAACAACCATCGTGTGTTTTGGTAGCAATGCAACGTCAGTGTTGTTCAATAGATTTTCTCAGTCGATCGTGAGAGTTGTACCCGATGATCTACTCTCACATCTATGGGTAACTTCTTAGCCGCTTTGTTGTTTCTTAGATTACAGATTTTGGTGTGTTTTGGACAGGGATTTGGGTTGTTTCGTGTGTAGCAAGGATAAGGCAGACCATTGTGGGGTTTGTCTCCAATTCAATTGATTGGACTTCGGTCTGATTAAAGCAGGGAGCTAGGTAAGCTCGGATTTGAATAATTGATAGATGTGAGCTATGTTCTCTGATTAATTGTTAGTTCAAGTAATTGTTAATGAATTGTATAGGTGTAATTTGGTTATGTGGTTGGGTTCACTGGTATGGGACGAATGAGGTAAATTGATTGATTGAGTGTTATTAGGTGGAGGAGTTGCGATTGAAGCATAACTGTGAGTTTGATCTTAATTCTTGATGTAGATAATGGGATGAGATTAAATCACTAAAGGATTAGGTGTTAAATTCGGTATTAGATGAAGCCAACACTTAATTAAATCTGTATGCTATTGTACAGGACTTTGATACGAGGCAGGTTCGCGGATGGGAATACAATCAGCATGA
Source organism: Wurfbainia villosa (assembly GCA_025175895.1). Taxonomy (NCBI): domain Eukaryota; kingdom Viridiplantae; phylum Streptophyta; class Magnoliopsida; order Zingiberales; family Zingiberaceae; genus Wurfbainia; species Wurfbainia villosa. The sequence continues at coordinate 9,535,846 of CM046004.1, read as the reverse complement.
GCTATCTAATAGGTGGGTAATTTCCTACCTGGTCCGGGTAGTTGTATTTCATTCAGATTTAGTCATTGATATGAGCATGTTAGGTGTTCATATTACCTTGACCCTGTTCTTTTTATCGTATGCTTAATCCTTTACCGTTGGCTATTAACTCTATTGCTGATATCATGTTTATTTTATCATGATTAGAAGTTATACATATAGGTGATGCAAGTAACTTAGAATTTGTTTAAGTTAAGTGCAAATGGTAAAGTCCGGATGACAACCTGATTGTACATTGGGCAAAAAGGTCATCCGTAGGTAGATAATGTCTTTAACCTAGGGTTAGTTCTAGTACCCTTAGGTTGTATGTTACCACCGAACATGTGTTGTGTAAATGGTTAGAGGAATGATACTTAGGGTATCGCTACGGACCGGATACTTATAATCAGATGAGTACGACTCTCTACAGGATAGAGAGTGCGTCGATTAGATTGGTATGACTCTCTACAGGATAGAGAGTATTATGATCAGTTGAGTACGACTCTCTGCAGGATAGAGAGTGCTTTGATCTGGTTAGTATGATTCTCTGTAGAATAGAGAGTTTATGGTGGATGTCTGTATGTGAGACATTGCATTCATGCATTTATATGCATGCTGGCGACGAGGTCTCCCTTGTGGTTGAGAGGGTCGCCAGTCATCCTGCCTCCACGGTTACTCATAAGAGGAGTCACCCGTGTGAGGACAGAACATTGTGGTGCCGCACTCTACCACTATATACGGTGATAGTTGGATTTGCGTGTCGTAGTCTTGCGTGTGTGGCACTCGACCACTCATGGGTAGTGACTGTCGGAGTGGCCAACAGCAGGGACCCCCATCGTGTAGCTTGTTCTTTACGCTTATATGCTACGCGATCATACTGCCCACTCGGTCACTCGAGAGTAGTTGTTGGTGTTGAGTTGGGACAGTTGTCATGCTCGAGCCACCGAGGCCACACTGGGGTCGTGGTAGCTTTAGGGTGAGCCGACATGACCATGCATGCTGCATTGCCGACTGATGGCATTTTTGCATATTGCCATATATATACATATATGCATGTATATATATATATATATGGATGATTGTGATTAGTATACATATATAGATACAGTCTATATATATATGCTTATTGTGATGTTGCATTTGATTGTATTATGCTTGTTGCATTTGATTCTACATCATATTCATGCATGTTTCTTGCATATGTTATACAGTTGTGTCGGATATTGGTATGTGTTGGATAGACCATAGATACCTTGGCCTGTAGCATGAGTAGATTATGTGTTGGTATTACTCTTCCTGTTATATATATGTTGGATATATGTTGAGTTGGATCGAGTAGCGTGTCGGACTTGGTATATACGCATTTTATGTTATTCATTTGATTAGGCGGTATATGCTTGTATTTATATACTATCTTTGATATACATTGTACATCTAGATGATGTTGTCGAAATACATGTGATATTACATATATACATGTTTTTTATTACACTCTTGAGTTTTACTCACCACCCCATGGACCACAGGTTTTACATGTCGCCAGTAGCAGTGCTTCGTGTTGGAATTGGAGCACCGTTGGCTGGCATCATATCATCTCAACTTCGAGAGTCCTGATTTTTGGTGTTATCATTTGTATTAGTTTATGGATTTGTTTTATGTGATGATTGTAGTTGTGACTATTGATGTTGTACCCCTTTTCTTCCTTTCTGGTTTTATTATGGTGTCCTGAGTCGGTGTTAGTCATACCGGTATGCTGTGTGTTATCGTTTGTGAGATTGTAGTATGTTTTCGCTGTGTCTTGTGTAGTTTTTTTTTCATATATATATATATTGTTGTTATTGTGGGCCTACGGGCCTTGTATTAACCCGAAATGTTGCCACGTACAGGGGAGATGTCGTCCGTTTGATTTTCGGCTCGGCATGCTCTCGGAGCGTGACAACTTTAGGGATCACTTGGTTACCAGGATTCATAAACTTTAGTACTTAGCCTGGAGGTCTAGAGTTCGAATCCTGGGGAAGGCAAAAACCCACTTCCAGGGGTGGGAAGTCCAGGTGAGTAACGACGGGCCAACAGGGGCGACGGTCATCGACCAATAAGGGTCTCCGAATTCCGCCAATAGGGGCCAGGTTGTTACATTCGAACTCGATTAAAATGATCTAACTATTGTGATATTGATTACCGGATTTGTATTACTGGATACAGGTTATTGGATTATGAATCCATATGTGTAGAACTCTTTAAACTCATACCGTTAGTTTTAATGGATTGTTAACGGGTTAGGATTAGCTTTATATAGGGTGTGATCCCTGCAAGAGAGGGTATCGATGAACTATCTTTTTTTTCCCATCGAACAGAGCATACGAAGCCGCCACTCTCGACCTGTTGAAGATCAAGCTCTATGATTCTCTCAACATCAGATCTTCGAACTCATTCGACGATAATTTCTCCGGATTTAGGTGCATGTTTATGCTTACATTATGTTTCTGCTGTGTTTTATTTTTCACATGTTTGTGTAGATCAATTGACAAGATCCTATGTTCAGATCATTTTATTTTTATTTTTCTAAACATATATATGCAGATGCGCGATCCATTAACGGATTCAAAAGTTCTATTAATTGGTATTAGAGCACAAAGTTAAGTGACACTGATCATACAATATTAGGATGTGATTTTTTGACGATTTTGGGTCTGAATGTGAGTGTTTTGCATTAGATATTGATTTAATGCATTTAAACACATATAATTATTGAATCTAAGGGTTAGGAGTCTTAGGTTTAGCATCGGATCGAAGTTTTTTGCATTTTTCGATGAAGAACATGAAGAACGACAGCATAACCATCGTCGTTTTCCTTCGAACGATCGCTTTAATCCACAGAAATTAGGTCACTAGTCGACTGATGTAGATATCAGTCGACTGGCACAGACATCAATGGACTGCTGGTTGAAATCTGATGCATAGAAACTATTTGAGTCGATTGGGGAACTTGGCTGATCTTCATCAGTAGACTGCCATAAGGACTAGTTGATTGGTGCACGAAAAATTTCGAACAGAATGTTTGTGAATTGATTGTGGAACTTGACTAGGGTATGCCAGTCAACTAGTATTTTCGTCAGTCGACTGGTAGGCTTAAATTTGGCCACAGAATGGTTTCGAATCGACTAAGACAATCGAGTGATGACATCAGTCAACTGCCATAAAGTACTAGTCGACTGATGAGCCCTTATTCAAGCACAGAAGAGTTGTTAGATACTGAAAAATTTAAAATAGTAAATTAAATGGCCAAATAATTAAGAAAATAAGCCTGGAAATTTTTCAAGATTTTTAGGGAATTTTAGGAATTTTTCCGCAATTTTTTTGGATTTAAACGGACTTCGTATGAGACTTTTACGGGGATAAAATAAATAGGCTTTAGAGGGGTCTATTTAAAGAGGATAACTACACGATAGAAAACCTAAAATTCTATTTTTTCTTTTTCTTTCCCCGTCGCGACTTCCTCCTTCGGCAGTTCCTTCACGCGCCCGACGCGCCCTCCTTTGCTTCTTCGCCGGCGACCCCCTTCTTCCTCGAGCCCGACGCCGCGCCGTGCTCTCCTACACGCGCCCTCTTCTCTCTTCCTCGCGGCAACCCGACGCTGCCGCGCCCGACGCCATTCGCTTATCCCGACAACCGCCGCCGCCGCCCGGCGTGTGCTCCCCTTCGCCGTCCGACGCCGCAAACTCCCTCCGCGGCCGCATCTCCGACCGCAGCAGCCGACGAGAGGCCGCCGATTTCTTTCCCCTTTCGCGCGCGCCGACCGTCGTGGCCACAGGACCGCCGAGCCTTCTCTTCGCCTGCGGCCGCCTTCTTCACTCGCCTCCGTCGCCGTAGCCTTCCCCTTCGCGCGGATTGATCAGCGACGGTGAGTTTCTGTTGGAGTAAACTATTTTAGGGCAGCAAGAGGTATTCGGAGAACGGAGCAAATTGGGAGGGTTGATGGATTTAGGAGTGGTTCTTGGTGCTGTGAGCAAGTTGTTGAGTTGGCTGGGATGTTCCTGTTTGGAGAATTGCTTGGGTTGGTGTTTCACGGTTGCGGTCGGCTAAGAGGGGCTGTGAGGGTTTATTAGGGGTGTTGTGCAGTTAGGGTTGGAGGTGGTCGTGCAAGGATTGACTGTGAACAATCTTTGAGCCGCTGTAAATTGAGTTGGGGATCTAATTTGGGAAAGGATTGGTTGTCGGTGGAATTCCTAGGGCGGGTGAGCTTGATTGGTCGATTTGGGTTGATTCCGGTGTTATTCAGTTGATCGGTATGGTGTTCGGAGGATATGGGATTTGGGTGATATTGTTTGATCTGGAGGATTTTTGAAGGTGATGAATTAGGTTAATTGATTAGGAATTAATTGGGTAAATTGATTGATACAATTATTGGATAAATTAAAAGTCATTAAGTTTTATTTATTTGGCTTAGGTTGTTAAGATACAGGTTATTCCAGGTTTAATTGATTAATTAGTTTATCATTAATTAATCAAAATTTTTATCAATTGATTTAGTGGGTTAAATTAATTGTATGGATATTTGTGGTAGGAAAAGGATTAATAAGACGGTTGGAAAATTTAGGAGAATTGGAAATTGATTTGGGGCAATTGGGTTATGAAGGAAATCGATTAAGTATTCGATTTGTCGGTGAATTGCATTTTTGTGCTTAACTATAGTTATGCTATATGCAGGTTTCGGTCACGAGGCAGGTCCCCAGTCGTGACGATTTGGTTCTTTTTGCGGATATATATTCAGGCGGGTATTTTGACTTATCTTTTAGATAGTCATTTGTTGATATGCTAGTTAGGATAACTTACAATAATTTTTCATGTTTATATGCCTGGTATGCTTTTGGTGCCTACTTGATACATGCATGTGATAGAATATGATTATATTTCCCTGTTTGATTTGGATCATAGTACTTGGATTAGGGATATGTACATACTGATTGTACATATTATTCGGATAGGTATTTTGAGTAGGATTTATATGCTTTAGTATCATGCACCATTTTTGCATGATTGCATGCTGGCTGGACGGGGTTCCATTATTGTTGAGCCCGCAGCTAGTTACATGGCCTGCACACACTGCCACTCATGGGTTAGTGGTACATCAGGAGGGTGTGTGCAGTTGCTCTGTCAGGCTCCGCTGGTCCGCTCATGGGTAGCGATGAGGCAGCGTGGTAGCGGGCAGGGATCCCTCCTCTGGTCTATGACACCGGGAGATGAGAGCTTAGCTCCCCCACTCTGTTTGGGGCAGGAGGATAGGTGTACTCCGACAACATCTTGTCCACTCGGTCACTCAGGAGCAGTGATGGCAGAGTGCACAGTTGTCATAGCCCTACCCACTCGGCTTCACCATCGCGTGTGAGGCGGCTGACTGGCGTCAGGGGTGACCATGTCATTTGCACGACATGCATTTTGCACGGATCGCATTTGTACTGTGTTTGCTGCATTATTTTATTGATGCCTTGGATGTGCATATGATTGCCATGCATACAGGATACATGTTTATATATGGTGAGGACTTTATTACTTCTAGTCAGGCATATGCTCCTATATTAGGGTAGGAGATTCAGGTAAGTACAGTCCTTTTATATTTATTGCTTGCATACCCTATTTATGTGAGACTGTACTGACATGATTTTTATTTTTAGCTATATCTTACTTGCATATCGACTATATCCGCTGAGTTCTTTGAACTTACCCCGTTGATTTATATCTATTTCAGGATGAAGCTGTCAGGAGAGTGCAGTTGTCGAACCCCACTCGTCGTAAATTTTTGATTCGGATAATTGTTTCTATGGTTTGGACATTTTGTTTAGAGGACATGTTTAGGTTTTGGAGGTTGATATTTATATTCGTGGATTTATGGTGTCCTTATGGACCTTATTCGGATTTTGGTTTGGATTGGATTTTTGTTGAGTATTCCTGCTCAGATGGCAGAAGGGGTAAGTCTATTTATTTTAGACTGTTTATCATTTATTTTGGTTGATGGCCTGAGGCCAAATTATATAATTGCGTGTGTGTTTGGATTCCGGTCGTGTTGACCGATGTATTGTGGCCGTGTAGGTCTTGTATGTAAATTGGGATTGTCACCCGTACAAGGAAGATACTGCCGGATTTTCGTCTGGCGGGGTCTCCTTCGGGGCGTGACAAGAGTTGTTAGTCAACTGGAGCAATCGACTGATTATATCAGTCGACTTATGATGTAGGAAACTTTTGGAGGCCATAACTTTTCATTCCGGATGAGTTTTAAGGCATTTTCAGTTGCGTTTCGAAGCTCATTCAGAGCTCTATGTTTGCTATGGTTTGGGGGGGGGGGGCGTAAACCCTCAGTAACACCCTGTTTTGAGCCTTAAAAATATCATTTAGGGTCTTTTCGAAGGCTTTGAAGTTTTTTTAGTCTCGAGTTAAGGCCAATTTTTTGCCAAAGTGAGAATTATTAGCTAAACTTAGTACATCATTATGTGAGTGGATGTATATCTATGCTAAGGATGGTTGGCCCAAAGGAAAATCATCTTTAGGTTAGATATATATTTAAGGTGATTCACTATAAACATCATATATGTAATATGTTGAGAGTATTGAGGATACAATCAAAGTCCCACATTGGTAAGACATGGAAAAGATCATGTGCTTATAAGATGGAAGATATCTCCATTGATATGAGGTCTTTTGGATAAAGTCCAAAAACAAAACCATGAGGGCTTATGCCTAAAGTGGACAATATCATGTCATTGTGGAGATATGTGAATCTTATAAGCACTAACAATTGGTCTTAGAGTCATGATCCATGTCAAGCTATGAACCTCGAATGAAAGAAGTAGAGCTCCCATATCTAGATCAAGAGAACCAGACACCAGGCAGAAAGTCCAGTTGGGTCGAGAGGACCGAACAATTGACAGGAAGTCCAGTTGAGTCAGAATGATTGGACAACTGGTAGAAAGTCCTAGTGGATTAAGGATCGGACATCAAGCAGAGCAAGTCTTTCAAGGATGGATAGACTTGAGGGGGGGTCAATGTGGTCCTTCGTTTGAGGGGGAGATTGTTGGGAGTATTGAGGATACAATCAAAGTCCCACATTGGTAAGACATGGAAAAGATCATGTGCTTATAAGATGAAAGATATCTCTATTGGTATGAGGTCTTTTAGGTAAAATCCAAAAATAAAACCATGAGGACTTAGACCCAAAGTGGACAATATCATGCTATTGTGGAGATATATGAATCTTATAGGCACTAACATAATATATCGGCCCAAAGAAAGACATGTTATATGACTGATTAAAGAAATAGTGAATTGTGGTTATAATTGATATAAATAAACCTAGCTCATATTGGGTCATCAATCATGCACATAGTGTGTCGACCCAAAGGAAGATACATTGTGTGGTTGATTACAATGTTTTGAGTTAGGATTAGAGAGTACCACTAACAAATTACAATTTAATCTAAAGATTAATTGTAATGTTGTATTTGACCCCTCATAAAGGGACCCATTGTATATGCATATATTTTTTAATGTTTACTTTATGTCACTATTTATATTTATGCATGTTTATGATTACTAATGTGAGCATTTATTCTGTTCTTTCTTTTGTCTTATAACACAAATGATATCTATCAATAAAAATAACATTCTAATAACTTTAGTTCTAGAATCCACTGGACATAAAAAGACCATTATGAGTAAGGTTACTAAAATTTTAGTGTCTAGTAATGAATTTCTTAGCTTATTTAGTTCAGAAGTTAATTTTGTCACTATACCTACTGACACTTGGTGGATAGACACTAGGGATACCACTCATATTAATGTCACTGAACATGATTATCTTATTAGTTGACTACCTATTGATGGTGAAAGATACATCTATACTGATAATTGAAAGAAGGCTAGAGTGACTGCTATAGGTGTTTTTAGGCTTTGTCTAGGGACCGATATATTTTTGGATTTAGAGAATACATTTGTAGTTACATTATTTAGGAGGAATTTAATTTCCATTTCTTCTTTGGACAAATCTAGATATACTTGTTCATTTGGAAATGAAATATTTAGTATTTTTAAGATTCAAAACTCATTAGTACTGGTTCACTAGTTAATAATCTACATAAGTTAAACACCATAGCTCTCACGGACAACATAATAATGCACAGTATAGGTACGAAGTGCAATTTGACTAACGAGAATTCATCCATATTGTGGCATAGACATTTAGGACATATATTCAAATAACGCCTAGAAAGGTTAATGTCACATGGAATTTTTCATTCTTTTGACATGTCAGACTTTGATGTCTGCATATAGTGCGTCAAAGGAAAAATAATTAACAAGAGGAATAAAGGTGTAAGTCGATATAATAATACTTTAGAACTGATACATACAAATATATGTGAATAATTTCCTAAGGCATCTTGGAATGGATAAACATATTTTATCAGTTTTATTGATGATCACTCTTGATATGCTTACTTGTTGTATCTTTTACATGGAAAGTCACAGTCCTTGGACATATTCAAGATCTTCAAAGTCGAAGTTGAAAATCAACTAGGTAAGAAGATTAAAGCTATCAAATCTGACTGTGGAGGTGAATATTACTGTTGTTATGATGGATCCGATGAATAGCATACAGGACCTTTTGCTAATTACCTATCTGAGTGTGATATTATGATTCAATACACCATTCCTGGTACTCCTCATCAAAATGATGCAGTTGAGCAAAGGAACTGAACCCTAAAGGAAATGGTGAGAAGTATGATGTCTTTCACTTCTTTACCGGAGTCCTTATGGAGTAATACACTCAAGACTGCAACTTACTTACTTAACAGAGTAACCAGTAAGACAATAAGTAAAACCCCATATGAGTTCTGGACAAGTAAGCAACCTAGCATTAGACATTTATACGTCTGGGGTTATCCAGCTGAGGCTAGGCCTTATAGGCCTAAAGAAAGAAAACTGGACTTAAGGATGATAAGCTATCATTTTGTTGGATATTTTGAAAGGTCAAAGGTCTTTAAGTTTATGACCCTTCAAATAGGTTCTTTTTCGAAATGGAAAATGTCAAGTTCATTGAGGACAGTGAGAGAACTGATCTAAGGGGCACACTTTTTGAGGAAGATAGCACTTGTCATCCTCCCTCAGTTACTATAGGTGCAACTAGCAGTGATATGGTTACCATACCCTATGTTATTGATGTTGCACATCTAGTGGGAGTAGTACTTCATGATGTCCCTATGCCCTCCCCTATGCAAGTAGAGGAATCATCTGCTCAGGTTGAGGTACACCCTCCTATGATTGAGCAGATTCTTCAAGCACCTCAAATGCCTCAAGTACAAGTGTCTCTGAGACAATTCACTACGGAAAGGAGATCCACGGTTTCATGTGATTATGCTTATCTCCAAGAAAATGAGTTTGCCATTGGGCTAGAAGATGATTCTTCATCTTTCCAAGAAGTCAAACAGTGTTCTAATCCTTAAAAGTGAATTAAAGCTATGAAAGATGAGATGAAGTCTATGACAGATAATGACGTATAGGAACTAGTCGAATTGCCTAAAGGGGTGAAACTTATTGATTGTAAATGGATATTTAAAACCAAATGGGATTCACTAGGCAATATCGAAAAGTATAAGGCATGACTTGTAGCCAAGGGATTCACTAGGAAATATCGAAAAATATATGACATGTCTTGTAGCCAAGGGATTCACTTAGAAGGAGGATATTGATTACAAGAAGATTTTCTCACATGTATCCACGAAATACTCTCTAAGGGTAATCATGACACTTATAGCTCATTATAATTTGAAGCTACATCAAATGGACATCAAGGTTAGATTCCTTAATGGAGACATTGAGAAATCGATATACATGGTGCCATTAGAGAACTTTGAATCTGATGATTCAAAGCACCTAGTATGTAAGTTGAAGAAGTTAATTTATGGCTTAAAGCAGGCATCCCGTCAGCGGTATAAGAAATTTGATCAAGTGGTTACTTCATTTGGTTTTAAGGAGAATCCAATTGATCAATGTATATATGTCAAATTTCAGTAGGAACAAATTTGTAATACTTATACTATATGTGGATGATATATTATTGACAAGTAATTGTAAACAATTACTGCATGAGACCAAGTCATTTCTTTCAGGTAAATTTGAAATGAAAGACCTTAGTGAAGTATCTTTTGTATTAGACATACAGATATGTCGTGATAGATCCAAGGGTATACTTGAATTATCACAAAAGACCTACATTGAAAAGGTGCTCATACGATATGACATGTAGAATTGTACATCTAGAGACACACCTGTGTCTAGAGGTGATAAGTTTAGCTTGCAACAATGTCCACAACGTGAACTTGAAATAAATGAGATGAAAAAATTTCCTTATGCATCGATAATAGGGAGTCTTATGCATGCTCAGGTTGTACACGTCCGGATTTAGCATACATATTTGGAATATTAGGTAGGTATCTAGGTAATCCTGGACCATGACATTGGAAAGCTATAAAAAAGGTAATGTGGTATCTACAAAGAACCAAAGAACTCATACTCACATATTGGAGATCCAGTTAGATGGAGGTGATTGGATATTCAGATTTCGATTTTGCTGGATACTTGGATAGTAGGAGGTCTACCACGGGTTTTGTCTACATGCTTGATGGAGGAGCTATATCATGGAGAAACTTCAAACATATGCTTATAGCGACTTCAACAGCGGAGGAAGAATTAATAGTATTCTATGAAGCATCAAATCACGGGGTATAGCTATGGAATTTTATCACATCATTACAGGCTATCGATGGTGTTGACAAACTATTGAAAATTTTCTATAATGACAAAGTTGCACCCTATTCCAAGAACAACTGCAACTCCTCGAAGTCAAAGTACATCAACTTGCTCTCCTCAAGCAATCTACCTATTTATGAAAAGGCTATGCAGATGATGACCATATTAGAACTCTGCAAAGATCGCTTATGCAAAGAGCAAAGAAGGCCAGGGAGGCTTTGGAGAGCTGTACTGATGAAATGTAACACTCCTTTTCTTTGAGCATGAAAAAGGACATATGAGATTGGAATGAAAGCCTTATCACCAAAAGGTCTTAACAGCAATACGTAACTGAACGAAGTACACTTACAAATAAAGTTTTATTTTTACATGTGTATTTGTTTACACTCTAAATAAAGAAACATCATATTTTACTAATGTGGTTTACATATGGTGATTGTAAATGTGATGTAGGACTCATTATTGAGTCATAAAGTGATCATGATTTGCTAATATGGTTTAGCATATGGTGCTTACAAACATGATTGAGATCCGGTATTAGATCATAGGAGGACCAATTGAGAATAGACATGTGAAGATCACATTTCATGCATTTCTCATGCTATACATCTACATTAGATCTGTGTCATTGACGACATAGGTATTATGATTGCTGATGGGTCTTGCTACTGATTACATATATGAAGTAGCAACGATCACTTTAGTCCTATACCAATAAAGTTGATGGACCAAATTATTTCAGTTCAATACGACATGAAAATCACAACTAAGGAATTTTGGTTATGTGTTACATACAGAATCACATGTAACTCATGTGGGAGATTATTGGTGGTGGACTTACATATGATTACTGTAACACATCCGATTATGTCATATTAGTTCGAACCCGATTAAAGTGATCTAATTATATTGTGATTTTGGTTACCGGATTTGTGTTATTGGATTATAAATGCATATGTGTAGAACTCTTTAAACCCATACCGTTAGCATTGATGAGTTGTTAACGGATTAGGGTTAGCTTTATATAGGGTGTGATCTTCACATGAGAGAGTATCGATTGACCATCTCTTTTTTTTTCTATCGGACAGAGCATACGGGGTCATCACTCTCGACTTGTGGAAGATCAAGCCCTATGACTCTCTCGGCGTCAGATCTTTAAACTCATCCGGCAACGATGTTTCCAGATTCAGGTGTATGTTTATGCATCTATTACATTTCCATTGTGTTTTATTTTTTGTAATTGTTCTTGCGCTTCGCCATGCAAATGTTGCGATGCGGCATGTAGCCTGTATTTGCCACAGTATATGATTGGCGCACCGTGCGGCGAAGATACACCCCCTTTATAAGGGGGGTGTGCGTCCAAAGAGAAAGGTGCAGAGGAAGAGGGGTGAAGCCGAAAGGCTGCGAGATTCAAGAGGTTTTGTCAGAGAGAACAAGAGATATGTTCACCAAGGCGCATTGGATTTTGTCTCGTGAAAGAGTAGGACCTTTCCGAAGTGATCAGTCCTCAAACGACAAGCAGATTCGTCATCCTAAAGTTTCGGAAGCAAGAACTCACTGTAAGTATTTTTTTCAGCTTTGCATTTCATTTTCTTTCGTTTAATTTTGTTTAGATAAACTCGATTAGATGCGGAAAAAAACCAACATTGGTATCAGAGCTCTTGTTGGTAAGCATCTGTTCGAGTTTTTAAAAGATTTTCTTTCTGAAAATCCACTGTTCATCACGAAGTCGCGAAGAAGAAGATGAATAGTGCTCTGGGCGAAGAAAACAAAACCGCCTTGGTGAAACCACCTTGCCTGCTTCTCTCATGATTTCCCAAACTCTGGCCGAGAGCAAAACTACTCGCAAAACCGCTTTAGAGCGGGTTTCGCGCTTCTAGGAAATCGCCGAAACTATTCTGGCGATTCGCACAAGATTTCCGATTCGGACGATCTGGATTTGAGCGATGCGAGACCGATCCCGGCGTCAATCGATGCAGGAATGGTTTGATGTCGACCGGTCTAGGAGTTGAACGTTTGGAAACCGATCTAACAGATTAGTTCGAATCGCGCCTGACAAATCGAGATCGGCGGATTTTAGATTGGTCCGAGACGATCGTCGACGCCAAGGGGATGTCGATGTCGACCGCTTCGATTGGAACCGGTCCGAAAATCGCCTAATGAGTAGTTCACTAAATCGCCTGAAATCGGAGCCAGTGCGGATTTGGACGGTCTAAGACCACCACGCCAACCAATCTGGGACTAGTATGATGTCAGACCGATCTGGGATTAGAACTGGTTTGAAAACTAGTCTAATAGAGCAGCGATCGAACTACCCCGAATCGGATCGGCGGATATCGGATCGGGCGAGACCCCGATCGCCTCAACCGATGCAGGACTAGTCTAATGTCAGACCGGTCTAGGAATCGAACCGGTCTGAAAACCAGTCTGACAGAGCAGTTCATGAAACTGCCCTGAAATCAAACTGATCCGAGACCAGTCTGGCATCAACCAATCTGGGACTGGTCTAGATGTCAGATCGGTCTGTGATGTGAATCGGTCCAGTAGGGTAGTTCGTAAACTGCCCTGGAAAGTGGCCTGCTTCACTAGTTTGGAAAATAGATCGGTCTGAAAATCGGTCTGAATAACAGACCAGTAGGGAAGTTCCCGGAACAACCCTGGAAATTTCAGAAACCGATATGAAATTTCAGAAAGTAGTATGGATTTTCGAAAAACAGGTCAGAATTTCAATTTTAGTGCTCTGTTAGTAGACTAAATGTTCGGCTAGAGCAAAAGAGTGCTCGACCAACATTTAAAAGTAGTCAGCTAGCATTACAAGTACTCGGGATTTCCATATAGGGCTTGGGTTCTCCTTGGGCTCAAGATGGAAATATGGAAGTCTAGAGAAAGAAGCACTAAAACTGGTTAGGGTCCATAGTAAGAGCTCGGCCAGAGGGCTAGTTCTACTGTTAGTCAACATTGATTGACAAAGTTGATTTTGGTCAACTTGACTCATAACACGAGTAGTTGTTTGGAATAACTAGAACTCGGACAAAAACAACTCATAGATAGGTCAAAAAGAACTAGAGTTGATGGCTAGGGACAATGTGAAAAATAAACAACTATTTATTTCACTTGAGTGCTTGGGGTATTCGGAGAGAAATAAAGGTATTTTAGTTTTCACATTAATGGTCATGTCGAAACAGTTTAAATCGATTGGACTTAGATGATAGTTGACTGGTAAATGTATCAGTCGACTAGTCTAAGTGTTTCAGTCGACTGTTCTCCAGAGAATCAAGAAGATTAATCCTTGGTTGAATGTGTTTATTCCATCCCAATATAAATTGAATTAAGTCGGTAAGTATACTGGTTTGTCAGTTTTGTACTGACTTAATTAATTTTAATTTTTTCAGATGGCACGGATGATTACCACGATGACCAGACGCGATGTGTTGTGTAACCAACTGAGGGAGGCTATCTAGGGGATAAAATATAACTCAGCACATGGAGTCGGGTGGCACATAGGGAGATTGGATAGACTGTTCTGGAGACTCGAGATGCAGGAGTTTCCTATTCTGGAGAATTACAGGATCTGAGCTCTGGTCCGCTCACTGCCACAACACCTTAGTGACATAGCGCATCAGATCTGGGGGTGCTATGAGGGGCGCATCTCATATACCCAATTATGCACTAAGCTGCTTCACTACGAGGACTGTGAGGTGCATCGTGAAGATCCAGAGGAAGATTCAGAAGAGGACCCTGAAGAAGTCTTTCCTTTTGGATCGCTTCAAAGGTATCCTTCAGAAGACTCTGCGTCCTGGCATCATCTTGAGAGCATCTCAACGGAGGATGTCCTAGTTCAGCCCAAGAAAATTAGACATGTTTGGATCGTTACTGCACTAGTGTTTGTGCTAGTGGGATTAATGATAAACTATCTAGTTTGTTAGTTGTTTTTTTTATTTTTCAGTTATGAGTAGGAAGAATGTTATATGTAACATTCTTAGTAGAGTTATCTTTGTTATATGTTGACAATGTACAACAAGTTTAATTTAATGATATGTTCATTTTATGCTGTTAACTCTACATGATGCATGATATTTTTGCTCTTTGATTTATTCATATTGAGTACAATTTAAATGATATGTTCATTTAATAATATCATGTTAAGATGAGATGTATGTAATAAAATTGATCAAAGTCAATTGGATTGACACATACAAATGATGAGTGGAAATTTGATTGTCACTTGATTTTGTAAACCAAATCGAATTTACATTGAGTCAATTTATAGATTACATACATAAAGACATACACTGAATAACTAAATAATATGTTTACTTATGTTAGGTTATGACAACCAAAAACATCATAGCTGAACTAAATAAGGGTGAGAAACTCAATGGGGATAACTACAAGATCTGGCACCTCAAGATACAGTATGTTCTTGAGGAACAAGAAGTTCTAGAGGCTATAAATCAGGTTATGGTAGAACCTGTAGATGGTCCCACTGCACAAAACAGGCGAGATCTTGATGCCTACAAGGCATGGAAGAAGAAAGACTCCACTACTAAGGGCATCTTGATTAGTTCAATGATTGATGACCTGGTTTTTGAGTATGAGTCGTATCCTTCAGCTCATGCTGTCTGGGTTGCCCTTAAGGAAAAGTATAGTGGAGTTAGTCTGAGCAAGCTTCGACAGCTGACGATCGAGTTTAATAGCTACAAAAAGCGCCCGAATGTTACTATGGTTCAACATCTCAGGGAGATGTCGAATATGATTCGGGAACTTAGAACTGTCGATCACGAGCTGACAGACGAACAACAGGTTCAGATAGTTATCCGATCCCTTCCAAATTCTTGGGAGACCATGAAGTAGACTCTTACTCACAGCGAGAGTATTAAGACTTTCGCTGATGTCTCGCGCCATGTTGAACTAGAGACGGAGAGAGTAGAATCCGCGAGGATTTCTGGCCAAGCCTATTTGGATGCTAGATCATCTGGATCCAAGAAAAAAAGATGGTTCAATAAGGGGAAGGGAAAGAAGAAAGAAGCTACTGCTGCAGGTGGGACAGGCCCAATCAAGAAGAAGAAGAACAAGAAGACAAGGAAGAAATCTATAAACAATGTGACTTGCTTTAATTATGACAAAAAGGGTCACTACGCTCGGGAGTGTGCCGAGCCGAGAAAGGTAACTTCTAGTCTGTCTTCTGAACATTTTGTTGTTAGTTCTGTGTTGTTGAATGATTCTTATCCTTTGTGGATTATAGATTCGAGAGCAACCAACTATGTAGCTCGGGAGCGAGTTACATATGTGGAGTATCGCAGGGTACCAGCTGGCAACAAATGGATATATGTAGGAAACAATGCAAGAGTCGAAGTCAAAGGAGTCGACACTTGCAAACTTAACCTTCGGGGTGGAAGAACTTTGTTTCTACATGATGTCTTGTATGCTCCTGAGATTCGTAGGAATCTTGTTTCTATTACTTGTCTTCTTGATTTAGGGCATTGTATAAACTTTTACAGTCGGTGTGTTGAACTCAAGATTGACTCAGTGTCAATCGGTTATGATTTTTTAACGAATGGTTTTATGGTTCTTGATGTGGAACCAAATGTCAATTGTGCGATTGATAATTGTTTTTCAAATATTGCTCTTACTAGTGATGCAGAAATAACTGATGATATTTGGCATGCTAGATTAGGACATATAGGACAAGATCACATGAATCAGTTAGCTAAAGAGGGCTTATTGGGCTCTCGATCTAAAATTAGCTTGTCTGTATGTGAGTATTGTCTTGCTAGAAAAGCAATTAAGAAATCATTCGGTAAGGCTATTAGGGCAGAATCACCGTTGCAATTGATTCATTTGGATATTTGTGGTTTAATGAATGTGAGGGCTAGACATGGAGCTTCCTATTTCATTATATTTATTGATGATTTCTCTCGTTTCGGTCATGTGTATTTGATTTATCACAAATCTGAAGCATTGGATTGCTTCATTCGTTATGTGAACGAAGTTGAGAATCAAATGGAACGTAAGGTTAAAACTTTATGCACTGATCGTGGAAGAGAATATTTGTCTGATATGTTCAAGACAGTATGTAATGATAAAGGGATTATTAGACGGCTGACAATTCCTGGAACTCCACAACAAAATGGGGTTGCTGAGAGAAGAAATAGAACTCTTCTCGAAATGGTTAAGTCTATGATGGCGCAGGCTAATTTGTCCATCTCTTATTGGGGAGATGCATTACTAGCTACAGTCTATATACTTAACAAAGTGCCTTCAAAGTCAGTTCCATCTATCCCATATGAACGTTAGACAGACAGAAAACCATATTTGGGAAATCTGAGACCCTAGGGGTCGACTGCATATGTTCATGATAGTTCTCACAAGTATAGAAAACTGGGACCTAGAGGTAAGAAGTGTATCTTTATAAGATATTCTGATACCTCAAAAGGTTATGTTTTCATAGGTGAGCAACAAGATGGAACAATCTCCGAATTGGATTCGAGGGATGCTACTTTTCTCGAAACTGAGTTCCCAGCTAGAGGTGAAGTTGATAAGACAATTCCTCTATTTGAGGAGGAAGAGTCGTTGTCAACTGAACAGGTGTCTAGTGGGATACCTGGAACTAGTCAATCCAGTGGGAGTATTTTGCCCAGTCACGAGGTGACTTCTCATCAGCCCAACTTACAGAAAAGTGTTCGTAAGATCAAACCTAAGAAGAGGTTTGATATTGAGAATGAGGCAATGATGACACTCCCTGTTGACGATGAGGAACCTCAGTCAGTAAAGGAAGCTCTGGGCTCTAAAGCTGGAGAAAAGTGGAAAGTTACGATGGTTGAAGAAATGGAGTCAATGATTAAGAATCATGTTTGGGAGTTAGTCGATCTTCCTCCTGGCCGAAGGGCTATTGGGAATAAATGGATTCTCAAAATAAAGAGGAAAACTGATGGATCGATTAACCGATACAAAGCTCGTTTGGTTGCAAAAGGATTTACCCAATTGGAGGGTATTGACTTTGAGGAGACATTTTCTCCCGTAGTAAAGTTTGTGTCAATCTGAGTTATTTTGGCTTTAGTGGCGCATTATGACTTGGAGTTACATTAAATGGATGTAAAAACCGCTTTCCTTAACGGTGAGCTTGATGAGGAAATTTATATGGTTCAACCAGAAGGTTTCGTTGCTGAAGGCCAAGAAAATAAAGTATGTAGATTGAAGAAATCTATATATGGGCTAAAGCAAACATTAAGACAGTGGAACATAATTAAAGAAGTGGTTTTATCTTATGGTTTCGAAATGATCAATGAGGATCATTGCGTTTTCCTGAAGAAGGATAAAGGAAAGTATGTCATTTTATCATTATATGTTGATGATATGCTGATTGCAGGAAATGACATAGGTTTTATTATAGAAGTCAAAAAGTGGTTTTCATTACAATTTGACACAATAGATATGGGAGAAGCTGAATACATCTTAGGAGTAAAGATCATCATGGATCGATCTAAGAGACTTTTGGGTTTGTCTCAAGAGTCTTATATAAATAAGATGTTACAACACTTTAGCATGTCTAATTGCAACAGTGAACAAACACCTATTGTGAAAGGTACTGTTCTAAACAAGAGTATGAGTCTCAAAACTCTTAATGAAATAGCCGAGATGAATAAAAAATCATATGCCAGTGTTGTTGGTAGTTTAATGTACACTATGTTGTGTACTCGTTCCGATATCAGCTATGTTGTTGGATTAGTCAGCCGTTTCCAATCAAATCTAGGACTGAGACACTGGAAGGTAGTGAAAAGAATATTCAGATATCTGAAAGCGACGACAGATTACAGTCTCTATTATCAAGGATCAGATATGAGCCTGAAGGGTTATTCAAATGCAGATTGGGTTGGGGACCTGGATGATAGAAAATCCACATCAGGCTACGCGTTCTTGTTGAATGGTGGCGTCATCTCCTGGAACAGCAAGAAACAGGCCTGTATGGCCTTATCAACCATGAAAGCTGAATATGTGATATGTTCAGCAGTTGTACAAGAAGCGGTCTGGTTAAGGAGGTTCCTGAAGCATCTGAAAATTCACAAGATGCGAGTCCAATTGTCGATGATTGTCTATTGTGTTTCCAAGGATCCCAAATATCACAGCAAGGGCAAGCATATTGCTATAAAGTATAACTTTATTATTGCTAAGAAGAAGGTGATTCTTGAGTATATCCCTACTCGAGCTATGCTTGCAGATCCTTTTACTAAGCCAATGACTAGAGAGTCATTTAATGAGCATGTAAAGTCGATGGGACTTCGTAGAATGTAACAGTTTTGTAATAACAATCGGATATTATAATTTGATTATTTTTAATGCAAGACATAATTTATTCAGTGTATGTGATGTTATATTCTGATAAGATCTCAGTGAGCATGTTGACAGATAGTTATTGATCCTCTCACATGGACAATCATCTCTGTTTGTTATGTACGAATAGGGGTAAGATTATTGCTTATAGGATAGCTTTGGAAGCTATATGTATGTGATACATACCTATAAGTAGGGGTCGTCTTGATAAGTGTATCAAGATAAGATCATTTAGGAAAAGTGATCAAAGTAAATGTTCCCACCATTTACTATACCTATTTATGAGCCAGATTAGAATTCATATGTTGAATTTAGGATTAGATATTTGGAATGTATGGATCAAAATCTGTACGATGTTGAAGTAAACATGCGCTCTTTATTGATGAAGAGAGTAATATCGTAGCATGTGATTCATACCACGTGTGCTAAGGCGACAATAAGGGTAGTAGAAGAATGGATCCCTGCTTCTCTACTATGTGAGCCCTTTGAGATTATATGTTAATCTCAGCATTTGCCCTTTGTGACTATTTAAGTGTCTGTTGGAAGTTTTAATCAGGGGTTGCTACTTTAGCATGTAAACCTATTGACTATGGATGATTCGGTCTATGGAACATGACTAGGAAAGTGACTGATTAAAATAAATGGATTTACACTAAAAAGGAAGATTAAATATGTTTACATCCTTTGAGTATTATTCATTGGTCGACCTATTTCTGTTATGTATGGAAATGTTTGTGAATATTGAGAATATGGAACATGCTCTTGACTTGTTATGAGGGATTAGAGATGTTCATATTGACGTGAGTGAAGATTATTTAATCTGGGCAAATAGCAAGACATTATATTCAGGAAAATGATTAAGTACCACCAGAAGAAAGATTCAGTACCACCTGGTAAATGGCTGGGAGCCACCTGGAGGATGACAATGAGTCATCAGGTGAGTGACTACATGTCATTTAGAGAATGATTATATACCATTTGAAGAGCGGCTAAGTTAGGCATAATAATTTTTCTTAGCATTGATCGCTCTATGAGCAGCTATGTAAGGTGTAACAACTTTCTTAGCATTGGATTGCTCAGTGTGCTTGCTGTTGCACGAGATATTTTTTTAAGTATAAATTGGTTGTTCTAATGGTCTTTGTGACTATTAATCTCTGTTCTATTAGTCTTTTGGGACTATAGTCTCCAACACGATTCTGGTCTATGTGACTGGATACTTCTATTAGTCATTTGAGACTAATGACTCCGACTCTATTTAGTCTATGTGACTAAATACCTCTTATTAGTCTATGTGACTATTTTGTCTATGTGACATGTTTTGGATGAGTGGGAGATGTAACTGTTCTTGCGCTTCGTAGCACGTGCGTTGCGATTGCGTGTATGTATTACATGAAGATACACCCCCTTTATAAGGGGGGGGGGTGTGTCCAAAGAGAAAGGTGTAGAGGAAGAGGAGTGACGCAGAAAGGCTATGAGATTCAAGAGGTTTTGTCAGAGAGAACAAGAGATAGATTCACCAAGGCGCATTGGATTTTGTCTCGTGAAAGAGTAGGACTTTTTCGAAGTGATCAGTCCTTAGATGGCAAGCAGATTCGTCGTCCTAAAGTTCCGGAAGCAAGAACTCGCTGTAAGTATTTTTCAGTTTTGCATTTCGTTTTCTTTCATTTAATTTTGTTCTAAGATTTACCAAAACATTAACTCCTAAAGTTGCTAAAAGCACAAAGATGGTTTTTCAGATTTAAATGCACCTAATTCTTTTACCCTCAATAGACCGCAATTTAATGATGAGAGAGAATTTCATGCATCCGAGCCACCTTTATTCTAACCATCTAAACGCAGGTCGAATTCAAATCCCAAAGATCACCTTTATCGATTTCTAATTTATATCGGTCTGATTTCTGAAATATTACTGTGAATACCTAATAAAACCTCGAATATCAGAAATTTTGGCCACGGATACACAGAGGGACACTACTCAAACTCAATGGACTTAGATTGGATCGAAAAAGAGGTGAATAAAAATCAACGTTTTGACCAAACCCATCGATGGACTTAGGAGTCCAATTTCGAAATCTTGACATAGACTGAAAGATCTTACAACATGGATTTTTGATATGTCGAGAAAACTTAGTTTTAATCCTCCTATCTCCCAATTTTAACTTGTGTCAAAAAAAAAGATGATACTGGAAGTTGAGAAATTGGTGGAAGATGGTGGTAGCGTGTGCCGAATTCGCAATTCCGACCACCGCGGTGCCGAATTGGAATTTCACCATCGCGTGGTGTCGATTGGAATTCACACTACGCTGGTGTTGGGATCCCTACACCACCATCGCGGTCTTCGAATTTCAATCCAAAGACATAAAGAGTGATGAATATATTTTTCAACACCCAGTTCAATTATAATACGTCACATTGTTGGTGTCATATCATTTGCAGAATTTCGCGCTTCTTCCGTTAGCAATCAATATTTTTCATGGTATGTTCCTTTTTCTTTCTTTTATCGCATAGATAATGTCGACGCTTGCGCGTCGGCGAGCTCATCGAGAGCAAGATGTTAGCTAACGATCGCCATAAGCCATCATATCATTATATCGAAGAACAAGATGACACCAACAATTATTGTTACCAAGAACATCCTTTTATTTTTGCTAAACCGATAATATAGTAACTTACGCTTTCATTGTCATTGGGTTATCGAACTTGATTCCTTCTTCGTAAGGGCAGCGTAACGCGCGGCTGAGATAGATTCACGATATAGCTCACCTGTTTCTTCGCAGTGGTTTTCAGTTTATAATTGTGCGACGCCGAAAAATATATTCATCACCACCGTGGTGCCGAATTGGAATTTCGGCACCACCGCGTGCCGATCGAATTCTCACACAACGCTGGTGTTGGGATCTCTGCACCACCAGGTGCCGGGAATTCCAATCCCAGATACAGGTGCCGAAATTCCAATTCCAGCACTACAGGGTGATGAATATATTTTTCAAAGATCACACCAATTATAAACTGAAAACCACTGTGGAAAAGACAGGAATTGAGGGCCATATCGTGAATCTATCCTCTGTCGCTCACGTTGGCCCTTACAGAGAAGGAATCAAGTTCGACAAACCCAATGACAAGAAAGCGTAAGTTACTAATTATCAGTTTAGCAAAAATAAAAAAGGATGTTCTTGGTAACAATAATTGTTGGTGTCATCTTGTTCTTCAGATATAATGATATGATGGCTTATGGCCAGTCCAAGTTAGCTAACATCTTGCTCTCCAACGAGCTCACACGACGCTTGAAGGTACGTCGACATTGTCTACTGCAGATGCAGCAAAAAAAAAGAAAAAAGAAAAAGGAACATACCTCATGAAAAATATTGATTGCTAACAGGAAGAAGGCGCAAATGTTACTGCAAATGATATCACACCAACAACGTGAATTATTATAATTGAACTGTGGTACTGAAAAATATATTCATCACCACTGTAGTACTGGAATTGCAAATTCTAGCACCACTGTGGTGTTGGAATTGGAATTTCCAGACCACCGCGGTGTCTTTGCAGGATCCAACACCACGCTGGAATTCCAATCCAAAGCACTACAAATGGTCAAAATTTCAATTCCAGCCCACTACCATCAATTTCTCAACTTCCAGTACTATCTTTTTTTCGACACAAGTTAAAATTGGGAGATAGGAGGATTAAAACTAAGTTTTCTCGACATATCAAAAATTCATGTTGTAAGATTTTTCAGTCTATGTCAAGATTTCGAAATTTGGACTCCTCTAAGTCCATCAATGGGTTTCAGTCAAAACCCATTGATGGTCTTATTCACCTCTTTTTCGATCCAATCTAAGTCCATTGAGTTTGAGTAGTGTCCCTCTGTGTATCCGTGGCCAAAATTTCTGATATTCGAGATTTTATTAGGTATTCAGAGCAATATTTCAGAAATCAGACCGATATAAATTAGAAATCAGATAAAAAAAAAGGTGGTGCTGGGATTTGAATTCCCAGCACCACGTTTAGATGGTTCGGAATTTCCAGTAGTGGCTCGGATGCATGAAAATTCTCTCTCATTATTAAATTACAGATCCGCTTTTGAGGTAAAGTGAATTAGGTGCGCGATTTGGTAAATCTGAAATCATGCTGCGCTTTTTGGGCAATTTCGAACTTTAGGAGCTGTGTTTAGTAAATTGTCGAATTTTGTTTAGATAAACTCGATTAGATGCGGAAAAAACCCAACATTTTTCATATGCTAGTTGTAGATCAATTGATAAGATCTTTATATTTGGATCATTTTATTTTTATTTTTATGAATCCATATACATATACTTGATTTATTGACGAATTCAAAAGATTCGTCACATAAGCCTTAGCAGACATGGGAATGGACATTAACATTAGAAGAATCTAATTCTACGCTATAATCCACAGTCTATCGTGTACAAAGATAGGCATGAAAGTTTAAATATAAAATTCACGGAATATAATTCTACTACCACAAGTGAAATAGAAGAAGAATACTTGGACCTTTTGAACCAAGGAATCAAGAATCCATTAGATAGCATTTAGATTTTTAAAATGATTTTCAATGGTTTAATAGTGAAATGATTGCCATCATGCACGCGTGGATCTTAGGTCTTTCGTGTCCCCCCCGGCTAATTAATCAAATTAAGGTGAATCATGTGTGTTTATTATGAAATGGCATTGAAAATGAGTTATTTCCCTAAAAGCGACAAAAATATTCATATCTTTGGCTTTGAATTTCCCTAACGTTTGATTTTTTGTTTTTGTTTGACGTGCTCTAAATCGAAATAGTGCTGCAACCTTGCTTTCAAAAGGCACCGAGATCTACGAGTGATCGAGAAATAACAAAGACGACACATTCCTTCGTATGATCCTCGTGCATGAACCTTTCCACGTCCTAATTTGCTGCCTCACCTCAATTGCAACATTAATGTCTTTCTAAGCATTTTCCCATGCTTTTCTTGAGGATCTGCAGGTGCAAACTTTTCAACGGATTTCAAACAAAGTCTGACAAAATTTAGGTGCGATCGTTTTCGTGGATCTCTTTTTCACAGATGGTTATCTTCCTTATAATTATCATTATCATGTAAAAACCTGTTCCTGTTCATTTTTCTTTTTTATTTACTATCCGGATTAGTCCGATTAATAAATATATAAAATTAATTTTAAATAAATAGAGATTAATTTTTGAGGATTTCATCGTCCTGGTCTATAGACTGTTCCCCTCTCTTATATTTGTTAATTACATTTTTGATTTATTTTTTTCATCAATAAAAATAATATCAGAAAGAATCGTTAATACAGTGATTCTATATTTTTCTTCTTCTTAATTTAGTCAATCGCCTTGCTCGATATGATGTGCACCCCATTGATTCCCTTAACCCATCAATAACTCAGCTCAGTCTTAATTTATTCACTCAACTCGTCAAGTCCATGCACTTGCCCTGATAAAATTTAAATGATTTAATTAGCTAACTGACTTAATTAACTTGTTTAATTAACACATTTAATTTGCTAAGTTTATTTTACACCTCGATCGGCATTTTAATTTGACTGACCCAACCAATCGAGAAAATCAATTAGTTTTTTTTTAAATTTATTTAAATCATTTGTCCAACCAACTCAATTTAATTGATCCAAATTAACTCAACTAGCTAATTTACAAAACCAATAAAATGCCTTGCATGTAAATAACTTATTAGTTTTTTGAAAGGTTAAATGAAATAAAATTATTAATTCCCTACTATTTCGTATCTTAATTCATTCTAATAGGTTAAATATTATTACAAGAATCAAATCGCCCTGTAAAGTTTATAGAACTTACCTGGACTAATTATCTTTTTCTCATCAATTATTTATAATTTTTTAAGGACTCATTTTTTTCTTCTTGATATTCACTTATTACTACGCGCAAATAAAATCACTCTCGTATTCAGCTATTTATTAATTTTTACTTTTTTTTTTTTTTTTAACTTGTGGCATTCTTAAACCTTCTCGGAGATAATTCAAAGTGATTTTCTTTATTTATTATACCATCATTATGAATTTTAATTTTTTTAAGATATATTATGTTATACAATTTATTCATAGTATTTATGAATATTTTTATTATTTATAATTTAATTTTTAAATCTATTGGATGAATGAATAATAAAAATATTTCTGAAAAATTATATAACATTTATTTATTATTTGTGGACACGAAGTATGAGTTGGCGCCTTAACAGAGGCAGTCGTTATAAAGGCCGGGGGCTGCACTTCCCATAGCCACACGAGCGCTTGGTTCTCCTTCAGCGCCCTGCTCATGGACGCCTCTCCCACCGCCACAGGCCACAGGTCTCAGTCATTCTCAAAGTAAGCAGAGAAGTCAGGAGAGAGACAGCGCGGAAGCTGATCACTCTGATAGCGAAAGGAAAACTAACGAGACAAAAAAAACAAATGTATTATTTTGATTCTCTTATAAATCTTCCCGACTGATCACGCCTTCCTCCATTACTCCTCTTCATCTTCAATCTTGCTTCTGCAGCTTCTCGGAAGGAATTAAACTAAATGAATCAACCGCTTCCATTCCTGGAGTTCATGGACTACTCTCCTTCTACGGAGAGAGTACTATGCCATCGGCAGAAGGTCTGTGGCAGGAGCCATTGGAGGCCAGCTGAGGATGCCGAGCTCCAGGAACACGTCGCAAGGAACGGCCCTCAGAACTGGAACCTGATTGCTGAGAAACTACCAGGCAGATCAGGTACTCAAAAACAAAAAGGAAGAGAGGGGGCCGGGGAAAAAAACTTGGTTTTTGATTCTGCCTTTTTGCCATGTAGGGAAGAGCTGCAGGCTGAGATGGTTCAACCAGTTGGATCCAAAGATCAACAGGAAAGCCTTCTGCCAGGAAGAAGAGGGGCTGCTTTTGGCTGCTCACAGGGAGTTCGGCAACAAGTGGTCACTCATTGCCAGGTTCTTTCCTGGAAAAACTGACAATGCAGTGAAGAACCAGTGGCATGTGATCACGGCAAGGAAGCAGAGAGAACTGCAAAACTCCACTTATCAGAAGAGGAGGAGGAGGAGGAGGACGACGACGACAACGACAAACAACACGAATGCATGCAGTGGTACCGAGTCGAGCATCAGTAGCAGTACCAGAGAGTCTGCTGCTTCTACTTGCACGGACCAATCTCTCAACTGTTCGCCTTGCAATTGTGGTGACAAAAACCATCACGGGAGCGAAGGCATGTGGTTGCCCTTCTTTGATTTCTTAGGAGTTGGAGAAATATAGAAGTTTAGAAAATAATTTTGTTCAATTAGACAGCAACAACACTGATTGGTTGCTGAAGGAACTTGGTTCCTGTACTCCTATCTATGCTTCTCGAGGACGCTAATAAACTAATTAAACACTGCTTCAATAGCGGAACCCTGAAGGATGCTTGTTTGACTCATTGAGGGAGGGAAGGAAGTGCAGTTGTAGTAGCCATTAAAGTGAGGCAGACATGAAATACAGCCACTGGGAAACCACAAAATCTTATTGAGATCGTGAACACGTAGAAATCACGATGGAAGATTTTGAAGGCGGATGATCAGGAGCATGGCAGCGTTCAATAGCTCAGAAAACAGAAGGGAGGACGGAGAGTCACTGCTTGCTCCAACGGCCACGTACAAGGATTCAGATCAGAAGATGACTCCGCCACTGGTGGTTTATTTTCCAATCCTTTGCAAAGAGCAGCAACTTTACCAAGCACGAACATCATTGACATTAAAGATTGAGATCTGACAGTACGCCTATCGTTTAACGAGAAATTAAAGGTCTTCTTCTTATTTCCATTTTATTCATTTTTCTACTCTCCCTTTTATTATCGAGAAGTGACATCGCAGCGGATAGAATTGAACATGCAACTAATTACTCATTGAAATTTGACAATGCAACCAATGATAACAGACATGCAACTCAATCTTTAATTTACCCAACTGAATCAGCATTATGAATGTTCACCAGCATGATATATTCAGAATCAATGATCGGACGAATCTATGTTCAAGAGCAAAGGGAGGCTCTACTTGAGTTCATTGAACTTGATTCATCAAGAAATAGGATGGAGATATCGTAGGGATGACAATAGATCAGATTTCATATCCCTTGTTTCCATCGTTATACCATCTATAATTGTACTACAATAATAAAATCAAGTCTTATCTTACTATATGGAGTAGGGTCGACTATATGAATTTTTCTACTCCATTGAACTCTATTTTCTATTATATTGTCATTTATATTTAAATAAATTTTGTCTTGTTTTATTATTGTTAATCAAGTTTTTTTTTCCTCTTCCTCGTTTGATGTATATTGTAGTTTTATATCATTTACCGAAATATTTATCGTCGCTCAAGTCATATATGTATCATCTTAAACGTGTCTCTTAGAGTTTTTACTCAATAGATATAACTTCGCCTTTCTCTCTATGCTTTCATTTCTTATTCTTTTCATCCTCGTATGTTCACACATCCACCTTAACATCCTCATCTCTGCAACTCTCATCTTCTACTCATGTGCTTGAGTCATAGCTCAACATTCAATATCATATAACATAGCAGGTTTAACCGATATTTTATAAAACTTCCTTTTAAGTTTTAGAGGCATATATTTTACGATCACATAAACTACTCGATGTTCTCTTCCATTTCAACCATCCTGATTGTATTCTATGTAAGACATCTCTCTCAATCCTTCCATCGTCTTGCAAAAATGATCTTAAATACTTAAAGCACTCAGTTCTAGATAATTCATCATCTCCTATCTTAACATTTGTCTACGTCTAATATTGTTAAACTTATATTCCATATATTTTGTCTTTACTCTATTAACATTTAATTTACTCTTTCACGTGTCTCATCTACAAAAATAATATCATCTGCAAACAATATGCACCATAATTCTGTGTCTTGAATGTGTCCAGTGAGTTAATTTATGATTAATGTAAAAAGATAAAGACTTAGAATTTATCCTTGATATAACCCTATCTTTATTGAGACGCTTCAGTTAATCTGCCTGAAGCATTCACTCTGGTCATTACTTCCTCATATATATTCTTAGTTAGTTCAATATATGTTATGCTAACACCTCTCTTTTCTAGAATTCTCCATATAGTTTCTTTTGAAACTCTATCATAAGTTTTTTCTATGTCAATGAATATCATACATAGATCTTGTTTTTGCTTTCGATACTTTTCAATTAGTTGTCTAAGAAGATGTATAATTTTTATTGTCAACCTTCCAAGCATGAACCCAAATTGATTTTCAGAAACCATTGTCTCTTTCTTTAATCTTTTTTCTATTATTCTTTCCCAAAGTTTTATAGTATGACTTATTAGTTTAATACCCCTATAGTTTGCACAAGTTTATACGCCCCCTTTATTCTTATATAAGGAAATTAGAGTATTTACTCTCCACTGATCAGATATTTTTTATTTTCAATATCATATTAAATAATTTTGTAAGTCATTCAATACTTTATTTCCCTAAACACTTTCATATCTCTATCGGAATATCATATGATCCAATGACTTTTCTATTTTATATTCCATTTAAAGTTTGTTCTACTTCTAAAATTTGAAATTTATGATAAAAATTTAAATTCATATACTCATTTGACTTACTTAAATTACCTAAGTTAAGTTGGACATCTAAATCTTCATTAAAAAGTTGATGAAAATATCTTTTCTATCACTCTTTTATTTCTCTATCATTGACTAATACCCTATTGCATTCATCTTTAATATATCTTATTTGGTTAAGATCTTTTATTTTCCTCTCTCTCACTTTAGTTATTTTATAAATATTTTTTTCTTCTTCTTTTGTATCTAATTTCCGATATAACCATTCAAAAATTTCATTCTTATAGATTCATTCACTACTTTCTTGTCTCTTTCTTAGCTATTTTTTTTAATTTTTCTCGTTTTTACAAATATATAATTCCTTATAGGTCGTTCATTTTCTTTCACTTTCTCCTGTACTTTCTCATTTCACCACTAAGATTTCTTACTTGGTGGTGCATGCCCCTTTGACTCATCAAGAATATTCCTAACTACTATTTTCAACTTTAATATCATCTTATCCCATGTCGTATTAGGATCACTATATATTTCATTAAATACTTGTACTCCTACCTTCTCCTTAAATATGTTATGTTTCTCATCCTTTAACTTCCATCACTTAATTCTAGGAGTCATGTATATTTTTCTTCTATTGATACTATGTTTGAGAAGTATATCCAACATTATTAATCTATGTTGGGTAGTTAAGCTTTCTCCAGGGATGACTTTGCAATCTTTACAAATCTTTCTATCTCTCTTCTTAACTATAAGAAAGTCAAATTGTGATTTATTATTCTCACTTTTGAGCGTGACCAAGTATTCTTCTCTTTTCTTAAAAAAATGTATTAGCTAGTGTAAGGTCATATGCTATCGTAAAATC
Organism: Wurfbainia villosa; assembly: GCA_025175895.1. Taxonomy (NCBI): domain Eukaryota; kingdom Viridiplantae; phylum Streptophyta; class Magnoliopsida; order Zingiberales; family Zingiberaceae; genus Wurfbainia; species Wurfbainia villosa. The sequence goes on along the minus strand of CM046004.1, from coordinate 9,506,227 downwards.
CAATATAATTTTACCTTTTTCATTTCTTATTCTAAACTCATAACCCCCATACACTCTCTCATATTTTTTAATTTTCACTCCGACATGTCTATTTAAATTGCCTCATATTAAATCATTTTATTTGATGGAATATTTTGTAATACTTCATCTAGGTCATCCCAAAATCTTGATTTGATACATTCATCTAATCCTGCTTGAGGTGCATATACGTTAATTACATTCATAGTTTCTTTCTCCACTACTATCTTAAGAGTTATAATCATATTTCCCTTTCTAACTACTCCTGCAACTTCATCCTTTAACGAACTATCTACAATAACACTCACTCCATTTCTTATTTTACTCTTTCCTGTGTACCATAACTTACAATACGAGTTCTTTATTATCTTTGCCATCTCACCTACTTATTTGTCTCTTGTACATACAAAATACTAATTTTTTTTTCTAATCATCGTATCTACTACCTCCATTGCTTTACCAGTGAGGGTTCCTATGTTCTATGTTCCAAATCTTAAACTATTAGTTTTTCTATCATATCTATTCTTACTCAACATATGGTGTGAGAACTTTTACTTATTTAACACTACACCCAAGTTCTCGTAGATATAATCATCCTTGTTGATAGGTTCTGATCGGCCTTACAATGCGAACTCTTTTATAATTATCACTACACAGGAGTTTTGGAAATGTAGCGGTCCTTGTCAAAATGTTACAATCGAATCTTGCAATGCATTCCTTCCAGGAAACAATCTAGCATCAGTACAATAGTTAACTGAATTTATTCATCGAACATTTGCCTTAGTTTAATGTTGGATGATAATCTGATGCAATTGTATTTATTTAAAAATTTGAATTATTTAGATGAAACTATAGATATTTACCAAATTCTTAAGAGAATAATAAGAAAAAAAGAGATAAAAATTAGCAAACTAAATATCATAGGAACAATAACTAAACATTAAAAATAATTTTTCTCAACACCAACAATTTAATTAGATATTCGAGTAGGGTATGGGTAGGATTCTATGAGATTCGTCTCCATATTGAATCAAAAAATTCTTATACTCAATTATTTAATCGGGTCCAAACAATCTCTTCATACCCTTCTTCATTCGGGTTTGATATCAGATCCTCCATCGGATTCGGAGGAAATTATCGTCCCTAGGATATCATCCTCCCTGAAATCCTCACTTCTTGATTGGACTAGACCTGACCATGGCCCGAGTTCGACTTGGACTCAGTCGGGCCCTTAACTTGGTCAACAAGTCATTACTCATTGAGCTAGTTAATGAACTGAAACTAGAATCGACCTGTCAAGAGAAGAGTCGATTTCGATTATAGTAGCCCAGAACCACTGAACTGGTAGTTCAAACTGCCAATTCATCGGTTTAATTTAAAAAATAGTCATTTCGACCAACAATTTCAATGTGAGTTTTGTGCTTTTTTACGGTTAAGATTATTTGATTGTTTTTTAATCAATGACTATGATTTAGTAACTGTTATGCTCCAAATTCTATATATAGAATGTTCATTCCATAATTTTCATCACATATTCTCTATTCTTCTCTTTCAATTTCACAATTCCAATCACTTTTAGCTTTGATTCTCTTATTTCAATCGACTTTGATTCTTCAATTTGAATGAAAGACGGTTCATCTCATTCTCGGAAGGGTAAGGAGGTCTTCATTCCGAATGTTGATCCCAGTCCGAGAGGTTTAATTCACCGATGATGAACCAAAATAATTTTTTGTTGGGAGTATGAGGAATACAATTAAAGTCCCACATTGGTAAGACATGGAAAAGATCATGTTCTTATAAGATAAAAAGATATCTTCATTGGTATAAGACCTTTTAAGTAGAGCTCAAAAATAAAACCATGAGAGTTTAGGCTCAAAGTGGACAATATCATACCATTGTGGAGATATATGAATCTTATAAGTACTAACAATTGGTATCAGAGTCATGGTTCATATCAAGCCATGAACCTTGAACGAAGGAAGTGAAGCTCCCATGTCCGGATCAAGAGAAGCAGACACCATGCAGGAAGAAGGCCAATTGGGTCGGGAGGACCGAACAATTGGCAGGAAGTCCAACTGGATCAGGAGGATCAGACAGTTGGTAGTAAATCTTGGTGGGTTGAGAATCGGACATCAAGCAGAGGAAGTCCTTCGAGGACAGATAGGCTTGAGGGGGGCTCAATGTGGTCATTCATTTGAGAGGGGGGAGAGATTGTTGGGAGTATAGGAAATACAATCAAAGTCCCACATTGGCAAGACATGAAAAAGATCATGTGCTTATAAGATACAAAGATATCTCTATTGGTATGAGGCCTTTTGGATAGAGCTTAAAAACAAAACCATGAGGGCTTATGTCACGCCCCGAGAGCATACCGAGCCGAAAATCAAAGCGGGACGACACCTCCCATGCGTGGCAATATTTGAGTTAATCTGAGGCCCGTAGGCCCACAATAACAACAATATATATGTATGAAAACAAAAACTACACAAGACACAGCGGAAACATACCACAACAATACAACAATCTCACTCATGCATACCGGTATGGCTAACACACCACAACAACACAAATCTCGACAAAATCTGAATATACAACATATACATCACGAAAATTCCGAATATATTGTTGGTGCAATCGGCCCAGGTCACGATTGACCAGGACTCGAGTTTGACTCGAGTGATGTTTTGATGTTTCGACAAAAACATATGACAATGTAATTGTCATTTGGTAAAGTCCAAGTCTTGAGTACTTGACATGGAAAGTCCAAGTGGGACACTTGGCACATGAAAAGTCCAAGCATGGGTCTTGGCATGAAAAGTCCAAGGGTTTGATATTGGCGGCGTAAAGTCCGAGCGGGAGTCTTGGCAGCATAAGTCCAACGGTTGATGGCGTAAAGTCCAAGCGGAGTCTTGGCGGCGTAAGTCCAAAAGTGCCTTGGCAGTGTAGACACCGTTAGCATGACATAGCCGATGGAAGCACCTGAAGGCTAGCGCGATGGATGAACAAGTCATGGATGACTTGGAGGGATCCGAGAGGCGTGAGGCTGATGGAGGTGGCTAGAAGGCTTAGGTCTAAGCTAAGGGTGGTCTAGCTATGGGGAACCATACTTGGTTAAAACCTCATGTTTGAGGTGTGCGGTCGGTGCCATGTGGCGGCCGATCGACCGAGTCAACTAGGGTTCGATCGTGGGTTATGGCCTAGCCCGATCGCGGAGTTGTCGATCGATGGCTCGAGCAATGATCGATCGTGTAATCGCCGACGGTGCTCGAGAAATCGGCCACGTATCGGAGTCGAGACTCGATCGTCGAGTGAGGATTCCATCGATCGTGATGGTCACAATCACCGATCGATGAAGGTTCCGTTGGACTTATCGGCGTGGATCTAGCCGTTGTCTCACGACAACAGCGTGGCATCGATCGATGGTCCCGATCACCGATCGATCGACTTTTTCCAAAGACAAAGTTGAAGCTATATATGGAGCTCGTGATGGAGGAAAAACCAAGGTTTCTTTGAGTCGATTTGGGGCGATTTGCTGTTGCAAATCAGGGTCTCCAAGTTGATATCAAGCAACCAAGTGATCAAGCATTCAAAGAGCATTTGTAAAGTGTTTTCTTTATTTGTATTGCTTTGTATTTCATTATATTGCTTGTATTCATCTTGTATTACTGTTGTATACATTGTACGAGGTTTCTCCACCTCCGGATTATTCCGAGAAGGAGTTATTACATAGTGGTGTGCTTGTGGCATTGCTAGGGCTCGTTTGAGTTCCGAACCACGTTACATACTCGTGTTCATGTGTAATTTTCTATTTCGCTATTGTATTATTTCTATTTCCGCTGCGAACTAACAAAATTTTAGACACGAACGAGATCGAATTTCATCTACGCTATTCACCCCCCCTCTAGTCGTTCCAATATTCCTAACATACATAACACGGAGGACGGAAGGCCCAAAACAGAACACGGGAGCCTCGGAGGTGAGATGAGATGATGTCAGCCGGCGGTGCTCCAATGCCATCACGAAGTCTTCTACCTGTTACCTAGGCGACAGAAAACCCAGGGTCCGCGGGGGTGGTGAGTAAAAACTCAGCATGTAATAGAAAACATGTATATATGTAATATCACATGTATTTCGACAACATAATCTAGATGTACAACAGGTATATCAGCATAGTATATAAATACAAGCATATACCGTCTAATCAAATGAATAACAAAAAATGCAGACATACCTGAAGTCTGTTATGCTACTCTGATCCAACCTGAACATATATCCAACATATATATAACAGGAAGAGTAATACCAACACATAATCTACTCATGCTACAGGTCAAGGTATCTATGGTCTGTCCAATACATATCAATATCCGACTCAATCGTATAACAAATGTAAGAGACATGCATGAATATGATGTACAATCAAATGCAGCAAACATAATACAATCAAATGCAACATCACAATAAGCATATATATATAGATTGTATCTATATATGAATACTAATCACAATCATCCATATATATATATATATATATATGGAAATATGCAAAAATGCCATCAGTCGGCAATGCAACATGCATGGTCATGTCAGCTCACCCTAAAGCTACCACGACTCCAGTGTGGCCTCGGTGGCTCGAGCATGACAACTGTCCCAACTCAACACCAACCACTACTATCGAGTGGCCGAGTGGGCAGTATGATCGAGTAGCATATAAGCGTAAAGAGCAAGCTACACGATGGGGGTCCCTGCTGTTGGTCACTCCGACAGTCACTACCCATGAGTGGTCAAGTACCACACACGCAGGACTACGGTACGCAAATCCAACTACCACCGTCTATAGTGGTAGAGTGCGGCACCTCAATGCTCTGCCCTCACACCGGTTACTCCTCCTATGAGTAACCGTGGAGGCAGGATGACTGGCGACCCTCTCAACCACAAGGGAGACCTCCTCGCCAGCGTGCATGTAAATGCATGAATGCAATGTCTCACATACAGACATCCACCATAGACTCTCTATCCTGTAGAGAGTCATACCACTCTACTCGACGACTCTCATCCCGTAGAGTGTACTCAACTGATCATAATACTCTCTATCCTGTAGAGAGTCATACTAATCTACTCGACGCACTCTCTATCCTGTAGAGAGTCGTACTCATCTGATTATAACAAGCTAGGACCACCGGTCCGTAGCGATACCCTAAGTATCATTCCTCTGACCATTTACACAACACATGTTCGGTGGTAACATACAACCTAAGGGTACTAGAACTAACCCTAGGTTAAAGACATTATCTACCTACGGATGACCTTTTTGCCCAATGTACAATCAGGTTGTCATCCGGACTTTACCATTTGCACTTAACTTAAACAAATTCTAAGTTACTTGCATCACCTATATGTATAACTCCTAATCATGATAAAATAAACATGATATCAGCAATAGAGTTAATAGCCAACGGTAAAGGATCAAGCATACGATAAAAAGAACAGGGTCAAGGTAATATGAACACCTAATATGCTCATATCAATGACTAAATCTGAATGAAATACAACTACCCGGACCAGGTAGTAAATTACCCACCTGTTGTGTAGGCTATGCCGTTAGTCTCCACGTCCAAAAGACTATTCCGAATCAAGGTCCTGCAATTACAAAACATAAAGAGTAACTAAATGCTAGCATAACCCTAATGCTAGAATAATTCTCTAAATCACATCCTAACCCTTGATTAGTCAATTTAATCATGTAATAGTGTACTCCTCTACACTTCATTTACTAATCATATTTGATCTATGATTACTTCACAAATAATACTACTGTAACATATCCCATCAAATTAATAACCATATCCAAATCCAATTTACAACCATACCTATTAGGTAGTTCATGCTGATTGTATTCACCTCCATGAATACTGCCTTGTATCAATGTCCTAATCAACCACAGCTTCTTGCTCCAACTCAATGTGCCAAATCTGCACAACCAATTTAGGTAGGAAAATGACAACTCTTCATCACCTGAAAAATCCACACCGTAATTAACATTCTCTTGACTGTTGATCTTCAAATCCTTGATCCATAGGAACAAAGACTATTGTATTACCAGAATCCGACTAGAGAGGCTGCAAGGGATCACACAGCAGATCCACCGACTCATCCTCCTGAACCACCGTGAATTAGAATGGTAGCACTCTCCACCACAACGATCACGCAGTCAAACTTTGGTTGTGCTCTGGATCAGCAGACTGCCCCAAATCCCTCGGTAGCCACCCCTTCCTCCGTTCACCAACTCCCGAATCACTGTCCAAACATGATCCACACTCAACCACAAAGAGAAACACAGCGGGGTTTTCGATCCCGTCCAAAGTTGAAGAAAGAGCAGCCCTTACCTTGCTTCGGCGAACTAGGCTCCCGCGATGAAAAGGGCGGAGATCGGCAGGGGCAGAATCGCGCAGTGGAGATGCAACTGCCGGCGACCCTTGTTGCTTTCAGATCGGAAGAGAAGAAGAAGACGAGAGGGTGGCACCGATCGGGCGGGCGACGGCGAGGATAAATCGGAAGAGGCGACTCCCAAATCCGACAGCGAGATCCCCTGCCGCTCCCTAGCTCTACCGATCGAGGACGCCCGCCGGAGCCTAAACGTCGATCCTCCCCTCCCGCTTGCTCTCCCACCGGAAGGAGTCATCGACGGTGAGCTTCTTCACGCCGCCAGTCGTGAGGTGAAGGTTGGCGGAGAAATCCGAAGAGAAGGGGAATCGCGGTAGCGACAAGCCCAGTGCGGGGATCAACGCCGGCGACAACCGCTCCTCTCGCGGCGGCGATGGAGCGGCAGCGGCGGCGATGGAGTGGCAGCAGCGTCTCCGAGTTAGGGCTCGGGCGGCGACGGTGGAGAGAAGAAGAAAAGGGGAGCGGCGAAGGGAAACAAAGGCGGCAGATTGAAATTAACGTGAAGAAGGCGAGAAATCGCGGAACGGCAAAGAAAAGGAAACCGCAGTTCGCGAAGAGGAAATGGGTTATGCGGATCGGGTTTGAGATTTAACCCGATTCCCATTAACCCATTGATCTTAGGGTTAGATTAATAAACCCAATTAACTTCTAGACTAGGATTTAAGCTCATTTTAAATCCTGAAAAATTTCTAAAAACTCCTGAAAAATTTCACAAGCTAATTTTATCAATTACCGAGATTTTTTTTTCTCCGATATTTTACATTCTCCCCCCTAATAAAAATTTGGTCCCCAAATTTCGTACTAACATGCAAAATTACTTCAAGCAAGTTTCTGAAAGGACCACATACCTTCCTCAAGTTAACAGATGAGGCTATTGAGCCTGGATAGTATCTTCCAGCTCCCACATAGTCTCCTCATCGATATGATGCTTTCATCCAATCTTTACGAGTCGGATGATTTTTCGTCCCACTACTGTCGCTCCTTGCGACCCAGGCTCCACCCTGGAATCACCTCGTAAGTTGCATTAGACTGAGGTAGAATCGGAACCTCTTACAGAACATGATTAAATCGCGGCACGTATTTCCTCAGCATATAAACATGAAATACATTATGAACACCCGCAAGTGTCGGAGGTAAAGTCAGCCGATAAGCTACACCTCCATAATCCACGACACAAGATCTGAATAGATCCTCCAACATCTAAATGTCATGCTCAGATAGTCCATTAGTCCGCGGATGAAATGTTGCACTAAGTCAAAGCTCTGTGCCCATAGTCTGGTGCAGACTCTATCAAAATCGCGAGATAAATCGCGAATCTCTATCAGATATAGTACTCAAAAGTACCCCATGCAGTCTAATAATTCCTCGACAGTTCAACTCTGTCGGACGGTCCAACGAGTACGACCCACGAATAGGAAAGAAGTGAGCTGATTTGGTTAGTCGATCCACAATCACTCAAATCGCATCACGTCCCTTACAGGTTCTAGACAATCCCGTAACACAATCAATCGTGATATGCTCCCACTTCCATTCTGGAATCGGAATTTTCTAGAGCAATCCAGCGAGTTTCTGATGTTCAGCCTTCACCTACTGGCATACTAAACATCGAGCAACAAAATTTGCTATAACTCTCTCTATACCATTCCACCAGTATAAACGTTCAACTCTCGGTACACCTGAGTACCACCAAGGTATATAGCCCATTTCGAATGATGTGCTTTCTGTAGCAACTCTTCCTTAAACACTGCAACTTCGGAACTCACTATCCTTATTAGAGACGGAGAATTATTTTCTCAAAAGAGAAATCCATCAACCATCCAAGATACACTCCACACACGCTGTAAGTGCATGGAAGACTATAGCGACGAATCTCACTCGTTGCAATTGTTGCAACTGTTCGCGCTCCAACAACTCCATTGTAGCTACCTAGTAGCTTGTTAAATTCAATGAGCACTTCTGCTCCATACATCCACAAATCCAGAAAATAACTACCAAAGTCCCATCATGTATATGATAGACTATCTCGTAGTTTCTTAAGCGTAAGTAAAGCATAAGATGCAATCAGACTCGGATTCGCTCCGATCCCTGAAACGACTCATCTGCGTACATCATCCTTTTATCTACTCCAGAAGGATTAACTAATACTTGTGTAAAAGTTAACCGTCGTCTAGGTCTTGTAAACTGGTTTCATCAGCTTTCGACTAAATGATTTACAACATCACTTTTGTCAAACAAGTTCGTGGTATAGTAATGCTAAGACATTCTATCCACATCTACAGTACTAACCAAAACATACAAGGAAAACCACCATCTACGGTGGCCAAGTGCACAACTCCAACTTCCACAATCAACAGTGGTCAGGTTACGCAACTCCAACAACTACAAAGGATCCAATCGTGTTCAAGATACACGATTCTCAAATCCAGTGACGACTAAATCGTTAATTATTCTAACAACTTAATCAAAACTCATACAATTCATACCAAGTATGAAATTGTCGTCTCCATACACCTGCATCCCCTTTTCTCTAGGCTGATGATATATCAATCATCACAATAACAATGAAAGTCGTATGACATCATGTCACTACAATATCAACACTCCATAAAACAACCCCGAGTATACACAGTTATTGGCTGATCTAAGTAGATCATTTATCCTCAACGTAGGATATTCACTTTCAACAATCATCGCATTCCATCATCGACAATCGATGCATAATCTCAAATATCCATCTCTCTTTCGACAAAGGATTCTAGATCTTCACACGGAGAAATACTGGGATAGATAAATATCCCCTCCAACATCTCCTAATAATCGCAACTCACGTTCTTTCAATTCTTTTATAGTGTTTAACAACACTGATACCAATAAAAATATCACTCGATATGTGATCTTCGATACCGAACTATTTTCGCAATCATTTCGATCGCCTACTCCACTTGCCTATGCAACAACAAGGCTAGGAGTTCATCCGCAACTACATCCGAATGCTCTCGGATTATACGCACATCAGAGACATAATCATACTATAATCTCAACCACTTGACCATCCGTAAGGATATGTCTACAGTAAAGATATGTCTATCCAAGTCTAAGGACCTCCCTTGACTTCTTAATCGTTGGTCCACTTCTCACCTGACGGTAGAGTTACCATCGACCCACAAGTCGATGTAAAGGACCCTTCTAATCCAACTGAGAATGTTCTAGATACAGATACTTGTAACCACAAGCATCTCTCAACATATTAACCCAGAGGGTAAAACTAGAGTAATACTCTGAACGATCAAATATCTGTTGATCCGATCCAAAAGGCTCCATGCAAGTCTCGGCCTTTCTCCGAAGAGAACCAGATTAAATCCAACAATTCACGATAAAGCAGTCACATTTCTGCGATGAATGCCGCGGGGATTTTTCCCTAGATCATCTGATCTCATCACTTAATACGAGCCAGAATCGTGAGAATATCAATAAATACGACCATCGCCGTATACTCTCTCCTCCGTACTAAGCAAATCACATCCGAGGTAATCGCTTATTGTTGTCTCACGAGTCTTCTACAATATCTTCGATCGCTTCGTGTTGATCTCTCGCCAAGGGGAGTATCAAGGAATTCCCACCACGCCTGAGGTAGTAGGTTGCTGCTGTTGAGATAACTCAATCTTCTGTGCTGATCTCTACTGTCGAGATAGTACATCACCTTCCCAGAATATCTCGGATAGTCTTCAACTGAGTCTTCAAAGTACATCTTCTCCACGGTACTGGTTGCTCACAATAGCAACAGATGAACTGATCCAACCGATATCTAACTTCACGTGTCTTCGTGATCTACATTGCACGCACACAATCCCTTCGAAGTCTTTGTTTTGATTTTGCTGATATCCACAAGAACCTTCTGATGATCTGCGATTGGTCTTCTATAATCGGAAAGTAGCCCTAAGGCCTATTACTCCGATCTTGCTCCTTTTATCCAATAGTCGGAGACTTCTAACTCTAATAAGTTGGCCTGCAATATATGCTTATCGGTCTCCAACTCTTAAACCCTTGTACGAAGTCATTTCTAAACTCCCGTCTCAATCCAACGTCTTCCGGCAGGATCTGGTAGAAGATCCTGGCATCCTAATCCAACTATAAGCCAATAACTCTGGGTGGCTTAAATCATCCACTTATCTTCTTGAGCTATTAGGTGGTCGTAACCTCCGCAAGTCTCACGACTCTGCACAGTACACTATTACTAACTGATCACCCTTTCTTGAAGCTCAAGAATTCCTTACAATGTGTCACTAAAAGTGACACAGGGAAATACACTCTTTCAACATCACTAATCCATGATCAAGTGATATATTATTTCCCGAAGATTATTTTTTTGCATTTATCACCAAATACCAGCTTGACCCCGATAATGGTATGCAAATAACTTTACTTTCTCGGTATAACATGAGTTAAGTACTTAAAAGTACTCTCAAAGTTATACAACTCAGTACGAACAACTCAGGGATAAAATCCCTATAAAACTCCATAACCTAGCCTTCCCTGCAGATCAACAATAGTCATAAGTCTGCTCATTACCCATGTAATGATCCGACTAGCACGCTTAAGTGGAAATCTCTAAGACTGTAGTCTCGATTTCCATAATAAATGTGACGACTTGGCTGCTTTTCCAACTCAGTATCGATCGGGCTCTCGAGGTAAATCACCTCCTCGACACAAGTTCAAGACTCACAGACTCAGTGTTCGCCATGGTCAACTCATACCACTGCATTCGAATAATAACCAACACACTACAAAGTTACTCCCGGTATAAGCATCTAAATGCATAGCCAACATAACCGAGAGTATAAACCCTAAAGGTCACTCCGGTTGGTCGCCTGGTGGGCGACCCTAATTCCCTAATACAAGTCTCAGACAGTGTCATAACTCTACTAGATACACCTCGATCAAGTTTAGATAAATATCTACTAAACCATAAGTTATCAGGAATTCTTACCTCGTGCTGCTTGGAGCTCAGGCCGCTGTCCATCTCATCTCAGAAAACCAAAACCGAATAAATCGACTCCCCAGAATCCAAGACTCGACTCAAAAATAACATAGTATGACATCGCAGAACCTTGGGCTCTGATACCACTAAAGTTGTCACGCCCCGAGAGCATACCGAGTCGAAAATCAAACGGACGGCACCTCCCCTGTACGTGGCAACATTTCGGGTTAATACAAGGCCCGTAGGCCCACAATAACAACAGTATATATGTATGAAAACAAAAACTACATAAGACACAACGGAAACATACCACAACAATACAACAATCCCACTCATGCATACCGGTATGGCTAACACACCACAACAACACAAATCTCGACAAAATCTGAATATACAACATATACATCACGAAAATTCCGAATACATAACACGGAGGACGGAAGGCCCAAAACAGAACATGGGAGCCTCGGAGGTGAGATGAGATGATGTCAGCCGGTGGTGCTCCAATGCCATCACGAAGTCTTCTACCTACACGGGTGACAAAACCTGTGGTCCATGGGTGGTGAGTAAAAACTCAGCAGGTAATAGAAAACATGTATATATGTAATATCACATGTATTTCGACAACATAATCTAGATGTACAACAGGTATATCAGCATAGTATATAAATACAAGCATATACCGTCTAATCAAATGAATAACATAAAATGCAGACATACCTGAAGTCTGCTATGCTACTCTGATCCAACCTGAACATATATCCAACATATATATAACAGGAAGAGTAATACCAACACATAATCTACTCATGCTACAGGTCAAGGTATCTATGGTCTGTCCAACACATACCAATATCCGACTCAATCGTATAACAAATGTAAGAGACATGCATGAATATGATGTACAATCAAATGCAGCAAACATAATACAATCAAATGCAACATCACAATAAGCATATATATATAGATTGTATCTATATATGAATACTAATCACAATCATCCATATATATATATATATATATATATATATATATATATATATATATATATATATATATATATCTATATATATATATATATATATATATATATATATATATGCAAAATGCCATCACAAGAATGCAAGATGCATGGTCATGTCGGCTCACCCTAAAGCTACCACGACCCCAGTGTGGCCTCGGTGGCTCGAGCATGACAACTGTCCCAACTCAACACCAACCACTACTCTCGAGTGGCCGAGTGGGCAGTATGATCGAGTAGCATATAAGCGTAAAGAGCACGCTACACGATGGGGTCCTCGCTATTGGTCACTCCGACATACTACCCATGAGTGGTCGAGTACACACACGCAGGACTACGACACGCAAAATCCAACTACCACCGTCTATAGTGGTAGAGTGTGACACCTCAATGCTCGCCTCACACGGTTACTCTTCCTAAAGTAATCAGGAGGCAGGATAACTGGCGACCCTCTCAACCACAAGGGAGACCTCCTCGCCAGCGTGCATGTAAATGCATGAATGCAATGTCTCACATACAGACATCCACCATAGACTCTCTATCCTGTAGAGAGTCATACCAATCTACTCGATGCACTCTATATCCTGTAGAGAGTCGTACTCAACTGATCATAATACTCTCTATCCTGTAGAGAGTCATACTAATCTACTCGACGCACTCTCTATCCTGTAGAGAGTCATACTCATCTGATTATAACAAGCTAGGACCACCGGTCCGTAGCGATACCCTAAGTATCATTCCTCTGACCATTTACACAACACATGTTCGGTGGTAACATACAACCTAAGGGTACTAGAACTAACCCTAGGTTAAAGACATTATCTACCTACGGATGACCTTTTTGCCCAATGTACAATCAGGTTGTCATCCGGACTTTACCATTTGCACTTAACTTAAACAAATTCTAAGTTACTTGCATCACCTATATGTATAACTCCTAATCATGATAAAATAAACATGATATCAGCAATAGAGTTAATAGCCAACGGTAAAGGATCAAGCATACGATAAAAAGAACAGGGTCAAGGTAATATGAACACCTAACATGCTCATATCAATGACTAAATCTGAATGAAATACAACTACCCGGACCAGGTAGGAAATTACCCACCTGTTGTGTAGGCTATGCCGTTAGTCTCCACGTCCAAAAGACTATTCCGAATCAAGGTCCTGCAATTACAAAACATAAAGAGTAACTAAATGCTAGCATAACCCTAATGCTAGAATAATTCTCTAAATCACATCCTAACCCTTGATTAGTCAATTTAATCATGTAATAGTGTACTCCTCTACACTTCATTTACTAATCATATTTGATCTATGATTACTTCACAAATAATACTACTGTAACATATCCCATCAAATTAATAACCATATCCAAATCCAATTTACAACCATACCTATTAGGTAGTTCATGCTGATTGTATTCACCTCCATGAATACTGCCTTGTATCAATGTCCTAATCAACCACAGCTTCTTGCTCCAACTCAATGTGCCAAATCTGCACAACCAATTTAGGTAGGAAAATGACAACTCTTCATCACCTGAAAAATCCACACCGTAATTAACATTCTCTTGACTGTTAATCTTCAAATCCTTGATCCATAGGAACAAAGACTATTGTATTACCAGAATCCGACTAGAGAGGCTGCAAGGGATCACACAGCAGATCCACCGACTCATCCTCCTGAACCACCGTGAATTAGAATGGTAGCACTCTCCACCACAACGATCACGCATAAACTTTGGTTGTGCTCGATGATCGCCTCAAATCCTCGACAACCACCCCTTCCTCCGTTCACCGACTCCCGGATCACTGTCCAAACATGATCCACACTCAACCACAAAGAGAAACACAGCGGGGATTTTCGATCCCGTCCAAAGTTGAAGAAAGAGCAGCCCTTACCTTGCTTCGGCGAACTAGGCTCCCGCGATGAAAAGGGCGGAGATCGGCAGGGTCGGAATCGCGCAGTGGAGATGCAACTGCCGGCGACCCTTGTTGCTTTCGGATCGGAAGAGAAGAAGAAGATGAGAGGGTGGCACCGATCGGGCGGGCGACGGCGAGGAGAAATCGGAAGAGGCGACTCCCAAATCCGACAGCGAGATCCCCTGCCGCTCCCTAGCTCTACCAATCGAGGACGCCCGCCGGAGCCTAAACGTCGATCCTCCCCTCCCGCTTGCTCTCCCACCGGAAGGAGTCGTCGACGGTGAGCTTCTTCATGCCGCCAGTCGTGAGGTGAAGGTTGGCGGAGAAATCCGAAGAGAAGGGGAATCGCAGACAAGCCCGATGAGGATCAACACCGGCGACAACCGCTCCTCTCGCGGCGGCGATGGAGTGGCAGCAGCGTCTCCGAGTTAGGGCTCGGGCGGCGACGGTGGAGAGAAGAAGAAAAGGGGAGCGGCGAAGGGAAACAGAGGCGGCAGATCGAAATTAACGTGAAGAAGGCGAGAAATCGCGGAACGACAAAGAAAAGGAAACCGCAGTTCGCGAAGAGGAAATGGGTTATGCGGATCGGGTTTGAGATTTAACCCGATTCCCATTAACCCATTGATCTTAGGGTTAGATTAATAAACCCAATTAACTTCTAGACTAGGATTTAAGCTCATTTTAAATCCTGAAAAATTTCTAAAAACTCCTGAAAAATTCCACAAGCTAATTTTATCAATTACCGAGATTTTTTTTTCTCCGGTATTTTACAGCTTAGACCCAAAGTGGATAATATCATATCATTGTATAAATATATGAATCTTATAAGCACTAACATTTTTGACAATTAGCACAAAGGGAAGTACCAAAACTTCTAAGGTGCGGGATCCTTTACCTTTAAAATCGTCAATTTTTATTAAACATTTTGAGAAAGTTATTCTTCCCTCTAGAAAATATGGACAAAATACAAATATAGAAATGTGTCATATAACTTTCTAACGGATGGTGGTTATGAGTCGTTAAAGCAACAC